>JANAVB010019794.1:8007888-8405628 GCA_029216955.1 Iris pallida
CTGAAATGGGTAATTGTTGGAGCAGTCCTGCTGACCTCTGATGTTCAGCCTTAACTTGCTGACACACCAAATAGTTCACTACAAATCAAACTATCTCCCGCTTCGTTCCATGCCGCCAATAATGCTACTTCAAATTCCTGTACATCTTTGTTCCTCCTAGATGAATGGAATATGGCGAACTGTGTGCCTCAGTCATCAACTCCTTTCTAATCTTTCCATTCGGAATATAGAGTCGATCCCCATACCTCAAGGTCCCATCCTCGTGAATACGCAATTTGGTCTGCATACCGGCCTCAGTCCTCTGTCGAAGTCTTTGAAATCTCGCATCTGTCGATAGTACGGCCTTGATCCGCTCAACCAATAATGACTGCATCTGAAGATTCATTTATTGGCTATCTACTCCTGGCAGTATAACTTCTATCCCTAACTTCTGTAGATTCTCCAATAATTTTGGTTGGATAGTCAAAAAAAATGTCATAGATCTCCTACACAAAGCATCGACGACTACATTTGCCTTCTCTGGATGATACTGTAAGTCAATCTCGAAATCCTTCATCAATTCCAAACATCTTATCTGCCTCATGTTCAAGTCCTCCTGAGTGAAGACATTTTAAACTCTTATGATTTGTAAAAATCACCACTCGCTTCCCATATATATAATGCCTTCAAAGCTTCAATGCAAAGATCACTGTGGCAAGCTCCATGTCGTGAGTAGGATAATTCTTCTCGTGCGTCCTCAATTTCCTGGAAGCATAGTCTACAACCTTCCCATGCTGCATCAATACACATCCAATTCTTTCACAAAAGCGTCGCTATAGATCATGAACCCTCCGGGTCCAGATAGAATCGTCAAGATGGGTGCAGTACCCAGCCACTTCTTCAACTCCTAAAATGTCGTCTAACACTCCTCAGTCCATACGAACTCCTACTCCTTGCGGGTCAACCGTGACATCGATTTTGCAGTCCTCGCAAGTTCTCTACGAACCTCCGGTAATACCCAGTAAGCCCAAGAAAACTTCTCACATCAGAGGTATTGGTCGGAACAGGCCACGTCTCTACTGCAGATATCTTTATTGGATCTACTGAAATACCTTCTTCCGAGACAGCGTGCAAAAGAAAAGAAATACGATCTAAGAAGAACTCACATTTGCTCAATTTAGCATAGAGCCTCTCGCTCCTTAGTGTCTCCATAATGGTCCTCAAATGATGCTCGTGCTCCTTTCAGCTCTTTGAGTACACCAAAATGTCGTCGATAAAAATAACAACGAACTGATCCAAATATTGGTGGAACACTCGATCATCAAATTCATGAACAGTGATGGTACATTCGTAAGCCGAAAAGGCATCACTAAGAACCCATAATAACCATAACGAGTCCTGAATGATGTTTTCGAAATGTCTTCTATGCGCACCTTCACTTGGTGATACCCTGATGTCAAATCAACCTTCGAAAAGACCTTTGCTCCCGTTAGCTGGTCGAACAAGTCATCAATCTGGGGCAGAGGATACTTGTTCTTAATATTCAATGCGCTCAGTACCTGGTAGTCGATGCACATATGTACTAACCCATCCTTCTTTGGCACAAATAGCACCAGAGCACCCCATGGTGATGCACTCGGTCGAATGAAGCCCTTGGTCTACAATTCTTCTAGTTGAACGTTCATCTCATCCAACTCCTTCTTCGCCAACCGGTACACATTGAAAGAAATCGGTGCTACTCCTGGTACCAAATCAATACTAAACTCCACTGGTCTGTCAGGTGGTAGACTTGACAAGTCCTCCGGAAATATATCCATGAACTCCTAAACAATAGACGATGGTGGTGCTACAACAATGGACATGAAAGGTTCAACTGCTTGGCCTACTCTCTTCTCGATGATCCCTCGCATGAACTCAAACTCGGGATGGCCTGGCGGTCTGAAAATAGCACTCCTTCTATGGCAAACTAACACAACATGATACTGGCTCAACCAGTCCATCCCCAATACCACATCAAATTTCGGCATTGGAAATACTAAATATTGTGCTCTCAACTCTCTCCCACATACTACCACCAAACAAGTTCTACATGTACTAGTGGTCGGCATAATACATCCCCCCGTAAGAATCCTCCAAGTCTTAGGCAAGGGCGAGGTAGCTACTCTATGCATTACTACAAAACTACTAGATATGAAAGACAAAGTGGCCCCCGGATCAAATAGTGCAGTAGCGGGTATATATGCTACTAAGATAGTACCTATTGTTGGCACACTTATTTTCATATATTGATTATAATTAACCTTCGTACTGTTTTAGCTATATTATTCTACAAGAACAAATAAGTCATTCAAAGCTAGAAGGGAAGACGACTCCAACCTCTACAGGAACAAACAAGTTATTCAAAGCTAGAACAAAAGACGACTCCAACCTCTATAGGAATAAACAAGTCATCAAAGCTAGAAGAAAATACGATTCCAACACTTATAAAAGCAAACCTTTATCACACTCAAGACATATGATAGCAAAAAGAATCCAAGATCAAAAGAAAAATTTGCAATCTTTCAAAATTTTCCATCGGATAGTTCAAACAGAGACAACAACTATTTGTTGGCTCTTTCGGATTATCAGACGAATTTTCGCAGATCTCCGTCGGTTAATCTGAACTGAGACACCAAGTATTTGTTGGCTCATTCGGATCATCTAGCAGATCTCCGCTATAATTCGACAGATAATTCGAACTGAGACAACACTATTTTGTTGGCTTATTGATATCATCTGGCGGATCTCCGATATAATCCGTCGGATAATCCGAACGCCTTGCTGGCTATAATACGAATTCAAATCCAACGACCATTTGTCAGAGCAATTAATGCATCCAACGGCTCTATTTCTAGCCGTTACTGTTCAGTCGGATAACCTGTCGAATTTTCGCAAATTTCAGTTGAATAATCCGACTGGCTGCAGAATACTCTTTATGGTTTTGGATTTGTATAAATAGACTTCCTTTTTCTTCATAAAGACTCATCCACTTGAGCCTTAAATTTATCATCTACTAAAGAGCTCCACCATTACTCTACAAAACTTTAAGTTGTCATCCATTAAAGTGTTAGAGTATTCAAGAGTTGTAACTTAGATCTTCCAAGTGTTCAAGAAGATCGAAACATTTTATCTCAAGTTTGAAGTTGACGAACCTTCGGAGGAAAATTCGTGTGTTTGAAGTTGACGAGCCTTTAGAGGAAAACTCGTGTATAAGAAGTTGACGAGTCTTCGGATCAAAGCTCGTGTTGTAACTATTTACTCAAATGGTGGATTAAAGCTGGAGAGAGTTCTGGGACTGGAGTTTCCCTCAGGAGGATACCAGGATACATCGAATATTTGATTCTCTCTTCTTTAAATTGTCTTTTAATTTTCTTACTGTTGTTGGTAATTATTTTATTACCCTATTCACCCCCTCTAGGGTTCTGCAATTGGTATAAAAGCCTAGTCTCTTTATTTAAACTTACCTCCTTAGAGTGATCAATGGTCACCAACCCTACTAGCAACTCATTCCATAATGAGGGATACTTTACAAATATACCTCCTCTATTTGATGGACCCAACTATAACTACTGGAAGATTAGGATGAGCATCTACTTAAAATCTCTAGTTTTGATCTATGTGATTGTGTCGTAAATGGTATCCCTAAATCTTCCATAGTTATTGAGGAAGTAGTTTCGAAAACTTTTAAGGCAAAAATTTCTGAAAATGATAAGAAGGTTTTTAGTCGAGATGTAAAGGCTATGAACACACTCAATTGTGTTCTCGATAGCAACGAATTTAATAAAATCTCCACTTGCAAGACTTTCAATAAAATATGGAAACTTTTGGAAGTCACACACGAGGGGACATCACAAGTAAAATAATTAAAGATTAGTAGACTCACTCAAGAGTATGAATGCTTCAAAATGAAACAAGATGAGTTTATTACTTTTATGTTTACTCGATTCTTTGATATTATTAACCCTCTCTCTTCTTTTGGTAAGGAATACCCCACTCATGAAAGGATTCAAAAAATTCTCAGAGGACTGACTAAAGGATGGAATCCCAAAGCTACCGCCATCATCGAAGAGAATGACCATACAATAATGAACCCTGAGACTCTCATGGGAAAGCTGATGACCCACAAGCTAGATATGAAGGACCAAGAGGAAGCCTCCATACAAAAGAAGGAGAAAAAAGATGAAGGAAAAGGAAAAATCTCTTGCTCTCAAGGCCATCAAGCTTTCCTCAAAAGATGACTATGATGATGACAATTCGGATGACGAAAAAATTGCCCTCACCGCTAGACACTTCAGAAAGTTCTTCATATTCAATAAAACAAATCATTCAAGAAGATATACTAATGAAGAACCTGCTTGCTACGACTACAAGAAAACCGGACACATCAAGAGGGACTGTCCAATAGGAAGAAGAGAATCTGGCAAGTACGAAAAGACAAACAAAGGAAGCTCAACCTCAAGAAAGTATGCCAACACTAGTATCTGGTACGAAAGTGATGCTAGTAGCTCAAACAACGACAAAAAATGCAAACACAATGCAAGTGTCTGTCTTATGGCAATAGAGTCAAATCAGGTACTTGATGACTTCTCTATGAACGCTCTTTTCTAACTGAATTAGAAAATGTCATTCTTGAACTACACGGTGAACACAAAGTTTTGAGAAGTAAGCATAGAAATTTTCTAAAAGAGATTGACACTCTCAAACAAGAAATAGAAAGACTTTACAATATCATTTTTGATATAAAAGGGAAATCTTATGCTTCTGACACTGATGAGATTGAGTCACTTTGACTAAAGCTTCAAAAAACTCTAGAAGTCATAAAGAAAAAGGATGTTGAATGTCCATCGCTCAAGAAAGGATATGACATTGCTAAAAACAAAACACTGGTTGCTAACCAAAGAGATTATGCGACCTCTATCAAATACAATGATCTTCTTACAAAAACCAAGAAACAAGATGATAGAGATATGGCTTACACAAATATACGATACCATAATCAAAGACACACTAATACACATCACAACACTAGTCGCACTCACATGAACACACCACATAAGCCTTATCCCTAACAAGTGCACACACAAAGAGGACCCTTTTTTAGGAAGAACACAAACGCGTCACATCATGCTTTTTACTATCGTCACCATAAGAATCACGCTAGAACTCCTCATGCTCAAAACACTCTTCTTCCTTCTCCTATACCTATGAGACCCACTATGTGCCACTACTGTGGTTTAATTTGGCACACTTCTCATTACTGTCAAATAAGAAAGCATGTTGACATGAGAATACTAAAATGGGTTACTAAAACTAACAGTCAAGGACCCAAGCATTTCTGGGTACCAAAGTCTTCATCTTCTACTTGTGTTGTATGTGAACCCTCCATCGCATGCTATAAGCAAGTGGATCCTCGATAGCGGTTGCTCACGGCATATGACCGATGATGCTTCACTTTTTGCAATGTTGTCGATGAAGAAGGAAGGACACGTATCCTTCGGCAATAACTTAAGGGGTTACATCAACGAATATGGTAATATCGGCTCCCCTCCTTACCCTTGCATTAAAAAGGTTTGCCTTGTTACAAATCCGAAGCACAATCTTCTTAGCATTAGTCACCTCACGGATAATGGCTATGGAGTTAACTTTGTTAAACACAAGTGTTTCATTTATGTTAGCACTAATGGCTCCACTGTATATGAAGGGATTAGAGAAGACAACATTTATGTATTTTATCTCCTTGAAAGAAATAACAATGACAGGTGCCTAGTAGTAAAGAATGTTGAGAGTTGGCTTTGGCACATGAGACTTAGACACACCAACATGTACACTATCTCCCGACTGGCCACCAAGAAGCTAGTCAGAGGACTCCCAAACATTCCTTTCAAGAAAGACATGATGTGTGAGGAATGCGAGAAGAGTAAGTTAACTAAATCTTCCTTCAAATCTATCAACTCGGTGAGCACTACTAGACCCCTCCAACTCATTCATATGGATTTATTCGATCCTAGTAGAGTAGCTAGTCTTGGTGGTAAACTCTATACTTTTGTTTTAGTAGATAATTTTTCGAAATTTACTTGAGTTATTTTTTTTGCAAATAAATGTGATACTTTTCATGAATATGTTGCTTTTTTGTAAACGTGTTCAAATGAGAAAGGAATTATGATAAACAAAATTAGAAGTGACCATGGAGGTGAATTTGACAATGCCGATTTTAAAATTTTCTATATTAAAAATAGTTTTGGTCATGATTTTGCTTGTCCTAGAACTCCACAACAAAATGGTGTAGTGGAAAGAAAGAACAGAACCCTTGACAATATGGCCAGGGTCATGTTAAACCAATACAAGCTCCCTCAATACTTTTGGGCAAAAGCCGTTAACACGACATGTTATGTTATAAATAGAGTCTTAATTAGACCTATTTCTAAGAAAACTCCTTATGAGCTTTGGTTTGACAAGATTTCTTCAATTGAATATATTAAAATTTTAGGATGCAAATGTTTTATTTTGAACACCAAAGATAACCTAGACAAATTTGAAGAAAAAGCCTATAAAGGTATCTTCCTTAGATATTCAATGCACAGTAAGGGGTTTCGTGTCTTTAACAAAAGAAGTATTATAGTCGAAGAGTCAATCAATGTCTCTTTTGACGAGCTCAACACTTCAACATCTACCTCTTTGAATGATGTTGATGACATCTCTTTTGGCTTGGAAAATTCTTCTCTTAGAGATACAAGTGCTCCTTCATCTAGTAATAAAGTTGAGATTCCTCCACCTGAAAATTCTTCAACTATAGAGACTCCTCAAGAGGATCTCCCCAAAGAATGGAGATTTGTCCCTCATCATCCCAAGGAACTTATCACTAGTGACCCCTCCTCACGAGTTAGTACTAGATCCTATACATGCTATCATTGTGCAAATATGTCTTTTATTTCTCAAATAAAGCCTAAAAATATTAGTGATGCTTTTAATGATGAATTTTATATGATTGTAATGCAAGAAGAGCTTAATCAATTCGAGAGAAACAACGTTTGGGAACTCGTTCATAAGCCCCACAACTATCCTATTATTGGGACAAAGTGGGTGTTTGGAAATAAGCTTAACGAGGAAAGAATCGTCACTCGTAACAAAGCCCGATTGGTTGCTCAAGAATATAACCAAGAGAAATGCATTGATTATGAGAAAACCTATGCACCGGTTGCTCATCTTCAATCCATCCGAATGCTTTGTGCTTTTTTTTTGTTTTAATAATTTTTTTTAAAATCAAATGGATGTCAAATTGCCTTTTTGAATGGTGTTATTAAAGAAGAGGTGTATGTCAAGCAACCTCCTGGCTTTGAAGATTTTTAATTCCCTCATCATGTTTTCAAACTACATAAAGCCCTCTATGGCCTCAAGCAAGCTCCTCGTGCTTGGTATGAGCATACATTTCTTACAACTTCTCCAAGGACAAAGTTGACACCATATTATTTATTAAAACTCACAATGACACACTCCTATTAGTTCAAATTGATGTTGATGACATCATTTTTGGTTTCAATAACAAAACATTATGTATAGAGTTTGCAAAAGTTATGCAGGATGAGTTTGAAATAAGCATGATGGAAGAATTATCATTCTTTCTTGGATTACAAATCAAGTAAGGACCTCAAGGCACGTTCACCAATGAAGCCAAATACACAAAGGATCTTCTTAAGCGCTTTGAACTAGACTCATCCAAATCAATAAGAACTCCTATGGCCACAACAACTAAGCTTGATCATGATGAAAGTGTATCGGTCGACATTCATAAGTATCGAGGTATGATCGGTATCTTACTTTATTTAACTGCTAGTCGTCCAGACATCATGTTTAGTGTTTGCTTATGTGCACGATACCAAGAAAATCCTAAAGAATCACACTTGTGTGCCGTTAAGCGCATTTTTGGTATCTCAAAAGCACAATTAACATGGAACTTTGTTATCCAAAATCTTCATCCTTTGAGCTTATCGGCTACTTGGATACAGATTTTGCTGAATGCAAGATTGATCGAAAAAGCACTAACGGCACATGCCAATTCCTTAGGAAATCATGGGTTTCATAGTTTAGTAAGGAACAAAACTCGGTTGCATTTTTCACTACTGAGGCTGAATACATTGCAGCAGGATGTTGTTATGCACAAATCCTTTGGATGACACAAACACTTGTAGATTACGGTATTTTATCAAATAGCATCTCTATCAAATGTGATAATACTAGCTCCATTAATCTCACTAGAAATTTTATTTTTCACTCACGCACGAAACACATTGAGATTCGACACCACTTTTTGCGTGATCATCAACTAAAAGGCAACATTCTCCTTGAATTCATTAATACTGAATATCAACTTGCTGATATCTTCACCAAACCTCTCGTCGAAGATCGGTTCTTCTTCATTTGTCGCGAGATCAGGCTCCTTCAAAAATCCTTTTAAACTTCTATTTTTAAAATCTTCGGATAATCCGAAGGATTTTCGAAATAATCCGTCGAATAATCCGAACTCACACAACAAGTATTTCTTCTGTTAAGATGGATCATCTACAGAATTTCCCGGGAAATCGTCGAATTTTTTGTCATTTATTACTCAGCACAGATTGCCACGAGTTGACTGCTCATCTTCGAAAAAATATTACTTTCCACCTACCTTCATTAATACATTCTTATCTTGACCAGGATTTTCCGTCGGCATTCCACGATCATCAATTGGATTTTTGTTCGCTTGCTCAGGGCACAGAATCCGAAAGGTTGTGACCTATTACTCTTCTCCAAAATTTGTTACAAACTTTACTTCCTCCCATCAATCAGTTTGAACATTGTACATCTACCCCACCCCCACCCATTCACTCATATATAAACCACTCTTCTTCCCTCTCTTTTCCTACTACTTCATAAAACTCCTCAAACACCCCTCTCTTACTCCCAATGGCTTCCCACAACAAGAGAACTGCTATGACGGCTCCTCCTCCTCCGCCACTCCATCTTCTGCCTCCCTGTTTTCTTCTTCACCCACACAGGGCTACAACCACACCATCTTCAAGTCTGTACACCATTCCCGCAAATGGTTCTCCACATACCACAAAGCCTCCACATGTCCAACGAAGCCTATTTCCTTTCTTACCTTCCCTAAACATCGTAAATATCTAGAGTTTGTCGGGATTGCCGACCTCCTGGAGTGGCAGGTAGACATTTACCCTCCTGCCGTCCGAATATTTTACTGCAACCTGGTTCCTGCCAAGGAAGAGCCAGAATTTAAACCAAGGTTAGCGGGGTAAAAATTACCGTTACTGCGACCTCTCTGGCCAGTATTCTTGGCCTGAATGAACGAAAATCATTCTCTCCCAATGACTCTTGAAGACATGGATATTTCCAGTGATCTTACCTATGAAGAATTTCTCTTCAACATTTGCGGTCGGCCTGTTGTCTTAAAGCCGGACGATAAGGACCTCAATCCGTTCTTTCATGACTTCCACCGTATACACCATCACTCCAAAACTTGGGAATATGGACAATCTCACCGTTGAGGAGTTAATTGCCATGTACTACCTTGTATCCAAGCAACGCTTCTCGCTAGCCAAAAACATCATTTTCACTATGATCCAGATTCGAGAATCAAGCCATCGACTCCTTTTTGGTATGTTCATTACTATGATCCTAGAAGCTCATGTGGTTAAACTAAATAATTTCCCTATGGGAGACCGGCCTACCCTGCTTGCAAAATCCAAGTCCCGTGCCTGTGCCATTCAAACGGCTGCTGTTGACCCCTCTGCTCAGTCCTCTACGGTCTTCACTTTCGAGGTTTGCCGCTACATCGATCGCAAGTTTGACTCTCTTTCCTTCTCTACTATGGAGCGTATTCAGGCGGCCACCCGAGGCCTTGGGACCCTTATTCATCACGGCTTCATGGATCAGGCTCATTACTTCCAGCGTATGCTTGAGGAATGCAACTTCTACGCCTGTCCAAATGTTCCTCATCCTGACTACCCCGGACCATACTTTAGCGATCCTAACGTCTATGGCTTCATGTATCTCGGAGGCATAGATCCATATGGTGCTTTTACCCTAGCCCCGGTTGATGATGAGTATCCTTCGACTGATGTTGACCCTCCGATTGTTTCTGATTGTTGATGGATATGGCACATGGTGGTGGTGTGTCTCTAATGTTTTTTTTGTAGTCCTTCGTGGACTTTCTAGTTTAAATGGCTATTGTCTTGTGCAGTCCTTCGGGGACTAGTCATAAGTTTATTTTCAGCAGTCTGTCTTGTGTCGTCATTCGGGGACTAGGTTTGATGTAGTTCTTCAAAGTATTGTTTTCTACTTCACCATGTTTTCAACAGGTTGTTATTATCAAATGCTATGCCTTTTCTGTCTATACTATATGCTTCTATCTTTATCTCCTGCTTTTATTTTGTATAAATGCCAAAGGGGAAAAATTGTATTGAAGGGGGATATCACATTACGGGGAGCTATCTCCTAAACTCGTACGTTTGTCAATTATCAAAATAGGAGAGATTGTTGGCACACTTATTTTGATATATTGACTATAATTAACCTTCGTACTGTTTTAGCTATATTATTCTATAGGAACAAACAAGTCATTCGAAGCTAGAAGGAACAACGACTCCAACCTCTATAGGAACAAACAAGTCATTCAAAGCTAGAAGGAAAGACGACTCCAACCTCTATAGGAACAAACAAGTCATTCAAAGCTAGAAAAAAAAACAATTCCAACACTTACAAAACCAAACATTTATCACACTCAAAGAAGACATGATAGCAAAAAGAATCCAAGATCAAAAGCTCTTCTGTCTCTCGAAGTGTCTGTAAGTATCTTAGGAAATCAGTTAGCATAGATGGCAAACAAAAATGCTATAGCATTCAAATTAGTTTTATGGAGGAAAGAAAAATCTGTCGGTCTTCCAGAATTTTTCGTAAGATAATTTGAACTGAGACAATAACTATTTGTTAGCTCTTTCAGATCATGAGGCAAATTTCTGCAGATCTCCGTCAGTTAATCCAAACTGAGACATCAAGTATTTGTTGGCTCATTCGGATCATCTGGCGGATCTCCGCTATAATCCGACGGATAATCCGAACTGAGATAGCAACTATTATGTTGGCTCATTCGGATCATCTAGCGGATCGTCGGTACAATCCGTCGGATAATTCGAATGCCTTGCTGGCTATAATTTGAATTCAAATCCAATGGCCATCTGTCAGAGAATTAATTCATCCAACGGCTCTATTTCTAGCAGTTACTGTTCAATCGAATTTTTGTAGATAATTCGATGGCTACAGAATGCTCTTTATGGTTTTGGATTTGTATTAATAGACTTCCTCTTTCTTCATAAAGACTCATCCACTTTAGCCTTAAAATTTTCATCTACCAAAGAGCTCCACTATTACTCTATAAAGCTTTAAGTTATCATCCATTAAAGCGCTAGAGTATTCAAGAGTTGTAACTTAGATCTTCCAAATGTTCAAGAAGATCGAAACCTTTTATCTCAAGTTTGAAGTTGACGAGCCATCCGAGGAAAACTCGTGTGTTTGAAGTTGATGAGCCTTCGGAGGAAAACTTGTGTGTAAGAAGTTGACGAGTCTTCGGATTAAAGCTCGTGTTGTAACTATTTATTCAAATAGTGGATTAAAGCCAGAGAGGGTTCCGGGACTGGAGTGCCCTCGGGAGGATACCAGAATACATCGAGTGTTTGATTCTCTCTTCTTTAAATTTTCTTTTAATTTGCTTATTATTTGTTGGTAATTATTTTATTACCCTATTCACCCCCTAGGGTTCTACACCTGTAATCACCACGCCTTCGGGTTCCTTTGCAACTGGTGCCATAACATATGCCTGGCCAACTTTCTGTCCTCCAGCCTGCTATCTCGCCCTCCCGACTGGACCTCATGTGGCGGTAAAGGTGGTCCTCCTGGTGGTGCAGTCGCCTGAGCAGGCAGTCTCAGTCCTTATGGTGCTGGCCTCGGGGCTATCTACTGCTGGGGACACTCCGTAACACGGTGTTGGTCAGAACCATATCGCAAGCAATGCCCAAGTCTTCTCCGACAATCTCGCTGAAGGTGTCCTTTCTTGTCACAGCGATGACAAATCAAGAGCTCCTTCGCTGGATAGGATATAGCTCTTTGCTGAAGAAATCCTTCTGGGCGTTTGATGGGTCCTCCTGACTATTCCTTGGCCGGAACAATCATAGTAGTAGGGCGCTTCGGAAATACTCGGTCCTTGTTGATAGTCTCCTGGAGACAGGCTTCTGCTAACACCTCGGCGTACGAAACTCTAGACTGTGCAGTAGTATATCGCTGAATCTCCTTCGTCAACCCATGGTGAAATCTTCTCGCCTTCTCCAAGTCATTCGGTATCAAGACGGTACCGAAATGACTAAGTCAACTAAACTCAGTGTCATACTCGTTTGCGGTCATATTCCCCTGCTTGAGATGAAGGAACTGAATGTAGAGAGCGTCTCAAACTGTAGCAAGAAAGTACTTCATATTGAAATACTCCAAGAACTGCTCCCAAGTCTGATCTTTGTCGATGTCTCGCACGATCGACTCCCACCAGTGATGTGTATTTCCTTCAAGCTGGGTTCGAACGGCTGTTATCCATATATCCTCACGTAGCTGTGAAGCGTCAAGAAGCTTCTAGGTGCTGACTATCCATGCGGTGACCTCCTCTGGTGTCTTTTTGCCCTCAATGGCTTCGGGTTCATCTGTCGATGGCCACGAATAGTGCCCACCATCGGAGTGGGTGCTAGTGCAGGTGTCGGTACAGGGGCTTGTGCTACCAACCTCTCCACTACCATCATCAAGCTCTGCCTCATAGCCTCGGTCTGCTGCTGCATCATAGTCTGGAAGAATTAGAACGCCTGGTCCTGGCCATCGGGCTGGGGCATCTATCCATAGGGCTGTTTAGGCTCTATATGGCATCTAATTCAAAATTAGAGGTGGTGGGGGCAACTGATCTTTCTGCTGCATCTAGGTCTGTGAGGTCTGGTCCTCGTGCTGAGTCAGAGCTGGGGGTACGAACCCTGCTGGCGTCGTCGGGTTGGCTGGAACCTCTCCGGGAGTCAGTTCCCTGGTATCACTGGTGTCCTACCATCGCTAGGAGTTGTGTCGTTGGTCTTGTCATCTCTAAAAGCTATGCGTCCACTACGCAACTGCATCTTGCTGCAAGAAAAAAAATCATATGAGAGGAGTATGGAATCAACCTGGATGCATAAAGGAGATAGTGCTGATAGAACTGGGGATTCCCAGGACCCTTCCTTTGGTGTGCGTATTGATCGATAGAAAGTTAAACAGATCTAATACGTGTTCTAACCCTTCATAGGCAGAAACTAGGGTTCACAAATTATACCTGCGGCGGAAAGGAGACAAGAATTCCTGGCAATCTCGAGCGGACGACCCCAAGATCTTCTGCATGTATTCCTTCCTCGAGTTGGACGTCGTGTGGGCGACGATCTTCCAACCTTTTCTTCTCCTTGGCAGCCCTCTCTTTCTCTCCTTACGTGAATCACGAATTTAGATAAAGTTTCAGATTTCTGATCAGTAATATTGCGGCCAGAGAATAGAGGATATATATAGGCTACGGCAGGGACCATGAGGAGAAATTAGGGTCAGGCCTCCTAACGGATCTGGATATCCCGTGTTCAGCCGGAACACACAATCCAGGCCCATTAACAATAGCTCGGTCCACTAATGAGCTATTGTTGTACTACCTCCCTAATCCCAAATTATGTTTGTGGGCTCCTTTTATTATATGCTCGTTTGGCTCCCCATGTTAAGATATCGTATGTCCGTCGATCAAATTAAGTTACTGACAACTATATTAATTCGACATCTTTTATCCTTAAGTAGTACCGCTCAACTTTATTTGTCATGTCGGATATATTCCACCTGCAGGATTTACATGACAATCCTTATGAGCTCCTTAAGAGGACATCATCAACCCGATGTATCGGAACATGGATTCCATTTATAATCAACAACCCATCATACATACAATGTTATTACCCAATTCATAGAGGTTGTAGATCCATAATGAATCTCACTCTTTTATGAGTCAAAGTAATACACACTGCATATACATGTCCGTTATTATATCCGGATTAAGAGCACAAGTATCTATAATAACAGAGGTGTTTGTTCTCTTATGTAGTCAGTACAAAGAGAACAGTCTCAAGTGGTCCTGTTCAATACACACAAAGTGTACTAGTGTAAACCTATAGTCAAGATAGACTAATACTAGATTACACTACAACCTTTCCAATAGATTGTCCAAGTCCATCTAGGTTGTGAACTATTTATATACTCCATAGGAAACTAATAATATGATCTTCTGTGTGACACCACACACCATATTATCTACAATATAGAATATCAGACATTTGCATTAACACTTGCAACAAATACAATATGCAAACATTTGCCCATATGATTCTCATTCAAAATTTAAGAAAATAAGGTTACTACAAAAGTGATGCTTTTAGTATATAACCCTAACAATCTCCCACTTATACTCAAAGCATTGCTTTTCAGTATACTGTTACAAATCTCCCACTTATACTTAAAGCCATGCTGCTACACATCTGACTCCCATTCCCTCAACATGACTGTCAAAAGCCTTAGCTGGTAAGCTCTTTGTAAAGGGATCAGCTAGGTTGTCGGCTGATGCTATCTTGATCACAACAACTTTTCCTTTCTTTACAAAATCTTGTATCAGGTGGTACTTGCGCTCAATGTGTTTGCCTGTCTTATGGGCTCGTGGTTCCTTCGAGTTTGCAACTGCACCACTATTATCACAATAAAGTGTAATAGACTTAGGCAAACTAGGTACCACATCCAAGTCCAACAGAAAGTTTCTGAGCCAAACCGCTTCTTTGGCTGCCTCAGAGGCTGCCACATACTCGGCTTCCATGGTGGAATCAGTAATACATTTTTGCTTGATACTCCTCCACACAATGGCTCCACCTCCCAAAGTAAACACATAACCTGAGGTAGATTTCCTGGAATCCCTATCTGACTCAAAATCTGAGTCTGTATACCCCAAGGAAACTAACCTATCTGCCTGGTAAACTAGCATATACTCTTTAGTCCTTTTCAGGTACTTCAAAATATGCTTTACGGCAGTCCAGTGCTCTTGTCCTGGGTTAGAATGATATCAGCTGACCATGCGTACGGTAAAGCAGATGTCTGGTCTCGTACATAGCATTGCATACATTAAGCTTCCTACTGCTGAAGCATAAGGAACTGCCTTCATGTTCTCTATCTCTTTAGGTGTCCTCGGACACTGCTCCTTTGATAGAGCAATTCCATGTCTAAAAGGTAAGAAACCTTTCTTAGAATTTTGCATCCTAAAACGAGTTAGTACAGTATCGATATAGGAAGCCTGGGATAAGCCCAACATCCTTTTCTTGCGATCTTGTAGAACTTTGATCCCAAGGATGTGACCTACTTCTCCCAAGTCCTTCATATCAAACTGTTTGGATAACCATACCCTTACATCAGATAATACCTTCACATTGTTTCCAATGAGCAAGATGTCATCCACATAAAGTACTAGGAACACCACCACGTTTTTGTCACACTTTCTGTATACACATGATTCATCCTGACATTGATCAAATCCATAGGATTTTATCACCTGATCAAAACATATGTTCCAAGATCTGGAAGCTTGCTTAAGTCCATAAATGGACTTCTTGAGCTTACAAACAAGATGCTCCTGGCCCTTTTCAATGAACCCGTCTGGTTGCTTCATATAGATGTCTTCCTCAAGACTTCCATTAAGGAAAGCTGTCTTGACATCCATTTGCCAAATCTCATAATCGAGATGAGCTGCAATAGATAAAAGAATCCGAATAGACTTAAGCATGGCTACAGGAGAAAAGGTTTCCTCATAATCGATACCCTATCTTTGAGTAAAACCTTTTGCTACAAGCCGAGCTTTAAAGGTTTCAACCTTACCGTCTGATCCTCTTTTTCTCTTATAGACCCACTTGCATCCAATGGCTTTTACACTAACGGGTGGTTCTACAAGCTCCCAGACCTGATTAGAATCCATAGATTCTATTTCAGATATCATTGCTTTTTGCCAAGATTCTGTATCTTTATCTTGGAGTGCTTCATTGTAGGTACATGGATCATAATCTTGTTCCTCAGGGATGAAGTCTGACGACTCTCCCAAGAACATATATCTATCAGGTTGTATCACAACCCTCCCACTACGACGAGGCACTATCAGTTGTGGTGTAACATTTGTGACACGTTGTGCAGTTATTTGTGGTTCATCCTCTTGTACTGTTGGTACTGAAGTACTTGGTGTCTCACGTCTCAGTTCTTCTAGAACAACTTTACTTGTGGGTTTATGGTTCATCACATAGTCTTCCTCTAAGAATCGGGCATTGGTGCTAACAATGACCTTCTGATCCTTAGGACTATAAAATAAACCTCCTTTCGTTCCTCTTGGATAGCCTACAAACAAGCGTACTTCTGTACGAGATTCTAACTTATCTGCTTTCCCATTCAGCACATGTGCTGGACTACCCCAAATACAAACATGTTTCAGACTAGGCTTACGCCCAATCCACAGCTCTGTGGGAGTAAGAGGTACTTACTTAGAAGGAACCAAGTTCAAAATATAAGCTGCAGTCTCTAAGACATATCCCCAAAATGAATCTGGCAAATCCGAATAACTCATCATTGATCTAACCATCTCCATAAGAGTTCTATTCCTTCTTTCGGCTACACCATTCTGTTGAGGCATTCCAGGTGCAGTCAATTGGGATGCAATCCCAGCCTCTGATAAATAATCTCTAAACTCTCCAAAGAGGTACTCGCCACCACGATCTGATCGTAATGACTTGATACATTTTCCATGACGTTTCTCCGTTTCAGCCTTGTACTATTTGAATTTCTCAAAGCACTCAGACTTACGGCGCATCAAATAAATGTATCCATACCTTGAATAATCGTCAATAAATGTGACAAAATATTCAAAACCACCTCTAGCTTGGATAGTCATGGGTCCACACAAATCAGAATGAACCAATTCCAACACATCTTTGGCCCTATACCCCTTTGCCGTAAAAGGCCTTTTTGTCATTTTACCTTCCAAGCAGGATTCACAGACTGGTAGTGCCTCCACTTCCAATGAACTCAAAGGTCCATCTTCAACCAGTCTTTGAATCCTTCTTAGGTTAATATGCCCTAATCGTAAGTGCCAAAGATATGTTTGGTTCATACAAGAAGGTTCTTTTCTCTTATTTAAGTTAGATGACATATTATTCATTTCCATAAATTGCATTGTGGGAGAAATAGGATTAATGATATACAAATTATCAACTAATGCACCAGAACAAATAAAATGTTTATTCTTTCTAATAACAATATTGTCATTAAAATAAACTGAATATCCATCCTTAACTAACATAGAAACAGAAACTAAATTCCTTCTAAGTGAATGTGCATAAAGACAATCTCTCAATGTCAAAGACTTATTTCTACCAAGAGATAAAGTAACATCTCCTAATGCAACGACCGATACTTTTGTAGCATCACCCATGAACAAGCATATCTCTCCATCACTGAGCCGTCTGGTTTCCTGGAACCCCTGCAATGTATTGCAGACATGATTAGTGGCTCCTGTATCTACACACCAGGTGCCGGTAGATAACACCGCTAAACATGTTTCAACTACTAGTAAATGAGATATACCTTATTTGTTCCCTTATTTGAGAAGTGGACAATCAGTCTTCCAATGTCCTGACCCTTTGCACTTGAAACATTTGCCTTTCGGCTTTTTTACCGCGCCTTGAGGTCCCATGCCCTTCTTTGCTGAGTTTGCCTGTTTCTGAATGTTATTCTTCTTCTTACCGCCTTTTGGCTTAGAAGTAGAAGCCTTTTCAGAAACAAAAACATGACCACTCTGCCTAAAGAGAGATTCCGCATCCTGTAGCTCTTTTGCAAGTTCTGCCAAACTATACAACCTTTTGTTTATGTTATAATTAAGGCAGAAATTGTCAAAACTTTTAGACAGAGTCCCGAGAATGATATCGACCTGGGTTTTCCCATCGATTTCAGCTCCAAGGATCTCCATCTCATTCAGATGACCCATCATCTTGAGAACATGATCCCTTACTGGTGTACCCTCAGCCATTTTTGTATTCATCAAACATTTCATAGCAAACTGCCTAGCTGCTCTACTCTGATGTCCGAAGAGTTCCTTGAGGTTATACATCATGTCATAAGCTGTGGCCATGGCCTGATGCTGATGTTGCAGTACATTTGACATAGATGCCAGAATGTAACACTGCGCCATCTCATCTGTCTTTTTCCACTTCTTATAAGCCTCTTTGACCTCTTCATCAGAGTTAGCATCAGGCTTAGGTGGGCATTCCTCAACAAGTACATATTTGTACTCCTCAGCAGTCAGAATAATGTCCAAATTACGTTTCTAGTCAATATAATTAGGTCCAGTAAGTTTGTTTTCTTTAAGAATCACTATAAGTGGACTAAAAGAACCCATTTTTGAAATCCTAAGAATCACATAAATAAAATTATGTAGGGCAAAAAAAACTTTTTGAATTAACTAAATATTGATTCCCTTAAAATAATAATAAGAAATTCACCAACACCTTGAACACCATGAATTTAGCATGTCACGATAGTGTGGACGTATACAAATTCAACTTTGTTCAAGTAGATTTTTCTTATTAATTTTACTATCATGTCAATATAACTTTATGACAAATAAAATTAATATGCTGGTCTTGCTCTGGTCATACAAATAATAGCAGTGACTCCGATAGGGAGGATACCATTATTTGTATCTAAGTGTATACCATTACTTAATACTAAGTCCATTACCTTGTAATGAGTTCCTTCAGATGGAGAAGTGAACACATACTAGGTAACTTTCTACAATTATCCCTAAGGAAGTTTGTACTGGTGATCCATAATTATACTCATTCGATATGGAAGAAAGCACTAAAGCCAACACGCAAGTACAATTACATCACCTACAAACCAGTAATGGAGACCATAGGATTTATACTAAATAAAAATCCTCTCCCACTTAGTTATTTAACAATGAGGGTTTTTCTACTAGTTGATATTATGTCCATGTTGTCCATTATTAATGTAGGCTTGGTTTTCCAAAAAAAACAACCACACAATAATAAACATGCATAATCAGAAAAAGAAAAATAACAAAAATAAGAGAAAATATCCAACTATTATGGTCATCTTTGCTGCTCCATCCTCAACTATCCGAATCCAAAATCTGGCGCTGCGCAGATCTAATTGGCTGTCGATTCCTTCATCGAAAATTATCTGTCTGCCTCTGGACTGCTTAAAACCAGCATCTCGTCCGGCGTCAGAAATAGCCACCACCGCCATCACGATTGATCAAAAATAATTAAAATTACATCAATCCTATGCCTCCCGAAGGAGTTCACACATAATCTAGATTGAAAAATTAAAATAATAAGCACGATCAACTCTCGTGATTTTAATTACATCCACAGCGACAACAACATCCACGACATGTCCGTGGTTTAAACAACACAATAAAAAAAACATAAATTGGACCATAATAGTTGGATCTAAGATACCTGCAAAATTGAGTTAGACTGGTTTTATTGGACAACATGGACGTATCAATCAATACGTAGATCCAAAGTGGCTCTGATACCAATTGATGGAACTGGGGATTCCCAGGACCATTCCTTTGGTGTGCGTATTAATCGATAGAAAGTTAAACAGATCTAATACGTGTTCTAACCCTTCATAGGCGGAAACTAGGATTCACGAATTATACCTGCGGTAGAAAGGAGGCAAGAATTCCTGGCAATCTCGAGCGGACGACCCCAAGATATTCTGTACGTATTCCTTCCTCGAGTTGGACGTCGTGTGGGCGACGATCTCCCAACCTTTTCTTCTCCTTGGCAGCCCTCTCTTTCTCTCCTTACGTGAATCACGAATTTAGAAAAAGTTTCAGATTTCTGATCAGTAATATTGCGGCCAGAGAATAGAGGATATATATAGGCTACGGCAGGGACCATGAGGAGAAATTAGGGTTAGGCCTCCTAACGCATCTGGATATCCCGTGTTCAGCCCGAACACACAATCCAGGCCCATTAACAATAGCTCGGTCCACTAATGAGCTATTGTTGCACTACCTCCCTAATCCCAAATTATGTTTGTGGGCTCCTTTTATTATATGCTCGTTTGGCTCCCCACGTTAAGATATCGTATGTCCGTCGATCAAATTAAGTTACTGACAACTATATTGATTCGACATCTTTTATCCTTAATTAGTACCGCTCAACTTTATTTGTCATGTAGGATATATTCCACCTGCAGGGTTTACATGACAATCCTTATGAGCTCCTTAAGAGGACATCATCAACCCGATGTATCGGGACATGGATTCCATTTATAATCAACATCCCATCATACATACAATGTTATTACCCAATTCATAGAGATTGTAGATCCATAATGAATCTCACTCTTTTATGAGTCAAAGTACTTCACACTGCATATACATGTCCATTATTATATCCGAATTAAGAGCACAAGTATCCATAATAACAGAGGTGTTTGTTCTCTTATGTAGTCAGTACAAAGAGAACAACCTCAAGTGGTCCTGTTCAATACACACAAAGTGTACTAGTATAAACCTATAGTCAAGACAGACTAATACCAGATTACACTACAACCTTTCCAATAGATTGTCCAAGTCCATCTAGGTTGTGAACTATTTATATACACCATAGAAAACTGATAATATGATCTTCTATGTGACACCACACACCATATTATCTACAATATAGAATATCAGACATTTGCATTAACACTTGCAACAAATACAATATGCAAACATTTGCCCATATGATTCTCATTCAAAATTTAAGAAAATAAGGTTACTACAAAAGTGATGCTTTTAGTGTATAACCCTAACAAGTGCAAACTTGGAATTCAAAGGTGATAAATTAGCAAGTGGATAAGATTTCCTACGACTCTTTAATCCTAATTTGCAGGCTCGTCTTGGTAATATAGGTAACCAAAACGACAAACGACCTGTATTGGCCACCACAAAAACATGTCATGTCCAGTTCCAAAATATATAGGAACCCAAGACATGACATGCCAACTATACGGCTAGAATAAATATTCTCAATTTAATGGACTTATCCTACTCGTAGTACGTTGTATCCTATAACTATAATACAACAGGCACATGTAATCTAACATCTCCACATCAACAACACTAGAATCTCATCCACAGTATAAAAACATCAACACAGAAGAATATAATAAATGTCTGACTGAAATAAAATAGAAGTCTGAAATAATCAAATACAAGATTTATCTGCAATAATCAAGTCTGGTAGAAATATATCCACAGAAACAAAGTACAATCTGGAATAGAAAATACTAAAATAAAGAAATAGTGAGTACATAGTTAGCTAGATAAATTGTCCATGAATCTAATCAGCTATCAACCCCTGGATTAGGGAAACTCCTCGAGCACATTCTCCAAATCCTCTGCAAGATATCCGGGCTCGATGCCTGGTCCGTAAACTGTAGGATGAAGGTACTTGTTCGAATCTGGAAAAGAACCAGGTCCTCAGGGGACATAACAAGATACAACAACTAGACATAATATGGACAGTAAAAGTAATATACATGAACATGAAAATAATTGACAAGGTAAACTATCTATCTAATTGTAATGCACTTGAAGACTACTTTGGAATCGCACAGGTAGGTAAGTAGTGATATTAGTCAACTAATATCGCAAATATACTAGCATACTCCCGCCCAATCCAGAGACTAGTCCGTAGACGATAATAGAATATCCACTAGTATAGCCTATACTAGGGCAACAGTGAGGCTAATGAGGATATGGTAATTCCGTAAGCCTACTAATAGTATTATTTGTCCAAGAGTAGTCCATGACTCGCACGACTTGTATCTCACATGCAAGTCCTCTAACTAACACAACTAATCATATATGATCCGTCATATGAACCCCGTGTACCGGCCAAGTACAGGGTGCGTGCCAATACTAATATAACTCTCACTCCAGTGTCGTGCCAATACCAATATAACTCTCACTCCAGTATCGTATCATGAGTCGTGTCCAAGTCATAGAAGCCATTTAAAAATAACTTCAACACGAGGAAGTCTAATATCATGCTAGGTCACACACACACCCACTATATGTCCTCGATGGTATCATCGATGGCACCCAACTCACCACTTTGATGCTCTCCTAACACACAACATCACGTCTATGTATAGCAGGAAATAAAATAAGATCACAGTGGCACGGTATCTTGCCTGAAATTGTCGCGAGAGTGTAGATTATGGATCCGACTCCAACTTCTGTAGTCTCGGTCTCACGAACTCCTATATATTAATATTCATAATAACATTATCACCATAATTTACATACTATTACAATCTTTATACCATCTATTTTGAATACTAGTCATCTACTATATAACTCTTCATAATAAACCCTTTAGATATAGCATAAAATCACACAAAAATATATATAATATATTCTGTATTAATTTTGAAGTAAATCTTTAATATTATAGAAATATTCATTATATGATTATTATTGCATAAAAACTATTTAAAACTATCTCATGATCAACCTAGTACTAACATTGATAAATCAATGTTTTGGAAACCTTGTTGGCCATAAATAAAATACCTTTAATATTTTAAAATAAAAAGTAAAAAATTATTTAACTTATCAAATATTCATAATCATTTGTCAAGTATCAATAATATTGAGTCATGGATGCACACAAACTATTTGGAACTCCCAAGATGGTAATTCCGATGATTCGTTTTACGCCATAATTTGTTCTTCAAAGATGTGATTATTAAAGCATTAAAATAGCAAAAACATGAAAAAGTAATTAAAGGGGATTGTATGTAATCGAATTATGATCATTTTTATATATGATTTCAATGGTAAAAGTTATTCTAACTAGATCAAAACCTACATATACTAAACAGTGTCAAATTCTGGACACACTTTGGTAAAATGTGTGCCCCGAATAATCTAGAAAGGATTTTGACATGAAATTTTATAGGAAGGTATTAGACACATATAGGAATCCAGAATTTTTAGTTTCAGAAAGTTTTGATCTCTAGAAGTGGAAAAAATATATTTACACAACTGGCATACCTACTGTGTTTTTGGACAGCAAGATTGGAGAGATTTGGATGGTTGTCCCGACTTGTAGGGGTTGTTCCAAGTGGTGGCCGACCTTGGGATGATGGAGAGGGTCCTGGGTATATCGGGGATTTTATGGTTTGCCTTGGGGTGGTCGGCAATGGTGCGCACAGCAGCAAGAAGAAGGAGGACAACATTAGTTTTGGCGGTAGCAATGGGGTTGGGTTTTAGGGTTTGTAGGATGGGTAGTCGGCTATATGAGGGTGGTTATATATCTAGATGGGTAGGGGTTCGGGTAGGGGATGTATATGTGGGTTTTGTATGGGGTTGGGTAGGTTTTAGAGTCTAAATACTCATAGGATTCAATACTTGAATCTACAAGTTTCCTGGTATAGTAGCTTGGATATGTAGAGTTTCCCACTAGGTTTTTAACCCAAACAAATACTCAATAAATCTGAAATAAAAATCTAGGATGGACCCTCTACATGGTGATAACCTTAACAAGTCCTCTACAGGTTGTTGGACAGGTTTTAGGTTCAAGAAAAATTATCCGAATTGGAAATAGGCTTTAAAAGTCACAAAAAGGGTCTTATGTGCCATTTAAATTTAAATAGTACATGGGGCCTCGATTAAGTGGGATACCCTAGGCATGCGTGTAGTAGGCTCAAAAATAGTTGAAATCATATATTGGGTCGTTTAGATTGGATCGATGTCTAATCCGAAATTTAAGTTGGAAGTTACGACAAGTCTCACGGTAGATAACTTCTTGTCCTAAATTGACCCCGAAGTTGTGTGAAGGAAATAGAATATAAGAAGACATATTTGAGTGGGACATGATATACCAAATTGAAGATAAACTTGTCTACGTCAAAAATCATAAAGAAAGTTTCTAGAGTTTGGCATTTCTTGTGCTCCAAAAAATCAAAGCTACGGAAGAGTACATTTTATGATCATAAATAAAAGTGGGAAAATTTATTAAACTCAATATATAACTCAAATATAAAATATATAAAATATGTTAAAAATTCAGAGGCCTTACACACTCAGAGTACCCGTCAAAACTGGAGCGTGTGGGACCACCGAGGTAGCCGCCTTAGCAAAATCTAAAGGTCGAGCCATGGACACCGGACCCAACGATATAGTGCCAAAAGGGCACCCACTCTACGTTTTTTTATCTTTCGGAGGGACGAATGCCCCCGGGTTAACTCCAACCAAGGAGGAGCCAACATGAAGTTTTCCCCAAGTCGAAGGCATTTTTGTCCCGGGTTTGTCACTCACCACGATCCCCTTCTCCTGGGGAGGGGACCCATCCAGTCCTTAGGACGACACCGACTGCTCCGCTGAGGCAGGTACCTTTCCCAAGCCAACGGACATGAAAATGATCCTTAAAGGACCGGACGACGGTATAGCCACTTGCCCGACGTGGGAGACATCTTCTATTTATGTCTCCTCAGCCGTCGTATCCACAACAGATGGGGGAAGGGCGCTACTCTTCTCTTCTTTTTCAACCAGATCAGGAGGCTCAGAAACAACCCCTTCCTCCACTACTACAATAGCCTGAGAAGCGGGTTCATCACTAGCCAGCTCCTCACCAGCCTGGACATCTTAATCCACGGCGGTCTCATCATCCGCCGTAATCGGTTTAACCCTGTCTATCCACCTTGACACCTTTTTCTCAGAAGGCTCAAGGACCGGATCCTCTACTGAGGCAACAGTAGTGGGAAGAAATACTCCACCCTCCACCGCGTGCCCTTTCACGGGTTATGATGACTCTGTTTGTAAACCTATAAGATTAAGAACAATAAAAAAATTAGCATCATAGAAGGTCACCTATAGTAAAAACAAAATTTACTCACGAGAAGGATCGGCATGAAGCAGCATCTGATGATAAACATCCATCAGATCCAAGAAATGTTCGGTCGAATAATCGAATACAGAGTCATCATCTATTGAGGCCTCGACATCCGCTAGAGGATTTTTCTCGTCAATTATGGACGGATCAATTGGTGGCATATCCTCCCCATGGCTGGACGAGGATGGAGGGCTAGGCGCCTTCTGCTTGCGCCTAGACTTTCCTTTGGCACCCTGCAAACAAAGAAAAAGTGGAGTTAACAAAGAAGATGCTACCAAATCTTGCGAGAAAGGAATACTGTCGCTATCGATTCGGTCGGGACCTATAGGTCAGAATCGGCCGAATCGGTCGACGGGAACGATTGAATTAAGATCCTTTTCTCGTTATGGAAAGGCTTCTTCGGAATCAATTCCTGCATTCAGCGGGTTGCGCCTCAAGGATTGGCTCTGCGGCTGAGTCGGAAGAGACCTCCCGTTGCTCTAGTTTTTATGCCGCACTTGATTTGGCTTTGGCTTTGGTTTTCGTAAATGCGTTTTCGTGAATATTTTCGATGGGTTTTCATGGCTTGCATTTTCGAACTTCGTATTCGTATCGAAACTTCTTGAATAACATAGTGTTCTAATCAGTTGCTTATGAGATTGTAGGTGATCGCGTAGGCGACATTTGCACAGCCAACCAGTCCCTCGCCTGAAGCAAAGTCTAAGGTGAGTGGCTGACCTTCTTTTCCTCGACCCTTCGTTTCAAAATCAAACGTGAAACACAAAAAAATGCTTGTCAACATAGTGTAGAATTAAAGAAATCATGGCACGATTCGTCACGACACCCTTGCTATAAAACTGTTGTACGCGAAAACTGTGCATGCTTGCTTATGTCCCATTTACTTAGCCTATGCAAACAGAAGAAAGAATCAATTAACGTTTATCTCAACTGTCATGTCCCGCTCCCATAGGAGCGATCGTCCTCGCTAAGGCATGATGCCGCACGAGCCTAGATTGCGCTCGTGCAAGGCGGGTTCCATAATGGCCAATTATAGCGGATGCGACGGGGTCATCGTACAGGAGTCCCAAGCAGAGACATTGAATAATAGCAGCAAAAATTTAAAACAAAACACAAGTCATTCAAAATACTCTTTATTAATATTGAAACAAAGATTACAAAGGGGGCACGAGGCCAATATTACAATCACTTAAGCTTACTCTTCTTACATTACAAGTCACTCACCTCTCTCTTCCATGTCTTGAGTAGGCCGACGGAAGCTTTAGATAGGCGATGTCCATACATTATGTCTCGTATAAGTCCAGACTCCACGCGACCGCATGCCTCGATTCTTCAAGGAACTCCGTGCCTCGACGCATCCAAGCGAGCTCCGCGCCACGAGCTTCTACTTATTCCTGCAATAAACACTGTATGGGTTTCAGTACTCAACTGTATTGGTGGCATGAGCTACTCGTCCACCCATACAAAACCGACACGTTCATTTTTTTTGTAATATAGTCCATTTCTGATTGTCTTTCTACTCTTGCCTTAGGATCAATTTTAGGACAAACGTCTTAGCCTATTTTGTGTCTCTAGACCATCCCGTACTTGTAACAACAATGCCAACACATACTTTGCCTTTAGACCCTTTTCGTATCAACAACGTTAACCTATCATGTCGTGCTTGCCTTTCGGCATATAATCAGAGACGTGACTACATGATAGTACCCAATTTCTACGTGACCATGCTATAAGTCCATTGTGTCGTGCCTCGCAAACTCAGTGGGACTTAACTATATTATCGTCTCGCGGCCCTTGTTACTTTAATCACCAACTGACCCAATCAAGACTTATGGACTAAGTGCCACTCGACCAACTTTGCCTTGCGGCGTTTTCTGACTTAAACTCAAGATTACTCAAATCCAACTTAAGCAACTTATACGCCGACAACTTAAGACTTGACGCTACATCTCGTGCCAAAGCACGATATCTTTGTTGCAGCCAAATCTTAGGCCCAAACATTGTCTTTCGATCGTGCACGCATTTGACTTGACTCATTGATATAGTACACACATACTCGACTCAATCCAAAGGTATACACACGGATCATCGCCAATGC
This sequence comes from Iris pallida, assembly GCA_029216955.1. Classification (NCBI taxonomy): domain Eukaryota; kingdom Viridiplantae; phylum Streptophyta; class Magnoliopsida; order Asparagales; family Iridaceae; genus Iris; species Iris pallida. Next base: position 8,035,078 of record JANAVB010019794.1, read on the forward strand.
CGACTCATCTAAATAAACTAGTCACTAGCGCCCAGCGCTATCCTGGACTCCATAGCTTTGTTAGACGGATGCCCCTTGCCAGTGCGAGTAGCAAGCTCCGCTGCTAGTCCCCGCCTAACCCGTGCGGTCATCCAGTACTGCTAATCATGTCTCCATCGAAACGGTCTCATTGGCTGCTTGGGTCGCCGTTCGAGAAACATTATCTCACCTTGTACAAGTTGTCCAATGACCATGCAAGACTCGACTTGAACTGACGTCTCACACAGTCATTCTACTTCTAGTATTACCATCTCTTTCAGGGCCAAGTTCAATATTTCTCACATCTGAGACTGCCTCGACGACCCATGGTCGCGAGCCTTCTTCTTTCTTGCCCTATCATTTTATTCAACTCAGGAACGACTATTCGAAAGCCCTTCTTTCCAAACTCCAAATAAATCAACCGTGACCCGTGCCTTAGAAACACTAAGTCCGTGACATCCTGCCTTGTACCAATTCATGTTCTGGATGATACTACCACCCAAGACATACCTATACAACGGGCCTTACGGTCGTTGAACCAAGTAATTTCGACAACCGCAGAAAACATGGGACAGTGCTTAGAAGAGACTTCGATAGCCTGTCATAACTCAGCCTAACTTAATCGTGCAACAACTTAACGAGCAAGGACTGTGTCAAGCCTTGGACGATGGGACCATACATGCTTTATGAAGTGGTTATGCGGGCGACGCCTATGACTTAGGCTAACTCTTAGCTTGTGGCAAAGACCAACTTTCCCTTCTCCCAAGCCACGGGACGAAGGACCGAGTGTCATTTTTAAAGCACGCCGTGCACCAACTCTAAGCCGACCGTTGGACCTTTCCATATTCTAACTCAATTCGACCCATCGGGATTATTCCCTTAGCTATGTGGATTCGTCTCTTTTATTATCAAGCCTACTTTTGCAAGTTGAAAACATGCGATTTATTATGTGAAGGCTAAGATGAGGCGAGTTTACCGAAACTATCCCACCTGAGCGAGGAGTCACCTCGACCGAACGGGCCTTCGAGTCACCGTTGCAAGGCTAAGTCCGAACGCCGTCGGCGTTCCGATTCCTCCGATTGACAGCGGCACGGGACACTACATCATACACCACTCAGAAAAAGTTTCGTCCTCGAAACTAAGTGAGTACACTTATCGACTTATAACTTGATTCAACATCCTACGTTTCTTGCACACATTTCTCCTATGCGTTCCCTCAACCTGAGCCACGCTCGTACTACCATCAATCTTTTCTTTGAAATACTATTTCGAAATCCTCGACACTTTTCCATTTCTCTAGTCTCACTTGATTCAACGTATCACTTAGTTCGATCGTGCTCATATTCCAGGCGTCCCCAAAATACATGCATTTCAGCCAAGTCTCATGATAGCGAATTCCGCCATTACCACTCGAGTCGGATCGTACACATATTCAAACGTCCCTGATATACATGCATGTCAGCCGAGGCTCACGAGTGGTATTTTCATATTCCTGAATTATTCCATTCATAAATACGATTATCCCAACCAATCAATCCTCAAGATCACTCGCACCGAAGCTAACTCTCGCAACATGGACGTCTCGTCTAACTGCTAGGCCATTTTTTTTCTAGGCTAAAGTCAATCCGTCAGTATTGGAATCATAGTTCCCAAACAATAATATCAACACTGACCCCATCCTAAGGTCAAACCAAAGTTGATAATACAGGGTTTTCTATCCAAGCTCGCATCACTCTAATTTCTAAACTTCGAGCATAGATTCCTACTCACATCCAGACATTCGTCGCATGGGGTCTGAGTCATTCAGCAAAGCCATCCTATCGTAAGTTCACTCAACCAAATCTTCGAAACATCAATATCGCTCGACCAACAAGCTATTTCGCATAGTCTATATCTTCGAACACGTTCGACATAATCCACCTATCAATCCTTCTCAAGTCAAGCACGCTACGACACGATTCATCGCTAAACCATCATTCACATTTCATACTCCCTAAGTCATTTATCCCAATTCACATAATCGATCACAAGGTCGTCTGACTTAACAAGATGCCACGCCCCGATCTCAAGCGAGTTCGATTATCTACGGTGGACATGAAATCACCATGCAACGCTTCCGCGGGATAATCATCCTCATCGGGACGTAACTCTTATTTTGTGTCTAGACTAATTCATTCTTGATGCATGGATTGTACCTACTCAATCCTCAAGTTTCATTCAATCGTCAATCTCAAGTCCGACTAATCCTCGAATCCACCTTCGCATCAAACCGCAAGTCGAGACAATCGAAATTGCCATGTCCTGATTTTTCGAGTTCGATCATTCCCGCGACATGAATCACCATATCAGTGCTCACGCGGAATGATCGCCCCAAATTCGACGGACGTATGTGCGAGGCTGGAGTTGCGCTCGCGCAAGACAAGATCATCGACGTTGTGGTTATCAATGTATTCATCAAGACAATTCTGTTTTCATCCCAACATCCATTTTAATCAAAATCCTAAGTATAGCATCCATCAGAACGATAACACTTGTACGATCGTCATTCGCTGAGTCAGAGTACCCTCGAGTTATCACATATTGATCTTTGATACGTCTTAATACCATCGATGACATGCGTAACCTGACGATCTTCCTTTGCAACAAATTCCGAGTCATGCGACTGATGTTATCGTCCAGCTGGATAATCTCCTCGACATTCAAAATTAATTTCGATCATTATCCCTCGAATCATTTACATCATCAATTTTTTCAAACCAAATTCACGTATTGTTCATCCGTCTATCTTAAGTCATCGACCAACGTATTTCCTCAATTTGTATCATTCCTTGCTAAATCAAATCATCGAGCAACGTTCAATCCAATCCTTAGAGTCATTTGCGTAACTTCACAATTCAATTTTTTTTATGCATGCTATCTTCCTATCGCGCTAACGTTTTCTATACGATCCACCTATCGATTTTCTTTATCAAGTCATCCGTTCGCTACACCTTAACTTTTTCCTCGATTCGATTTCACCTACTCAATCATTTTGTATTTCATACTCGTTTAATCACTATCCCGTGCGCATCATCTCTAATTTGTTTGAATCGACTTATCAAATCTCAAGACTACAACAACTTAATCAACAATACTCAATCAAAGGCTTTGCGTATGTGCGACGCTCGCTGATAGACTCATTGGCACCCCGTATCCTCAATCGATTGATATCCCTGAAGCTATCGTATACACCACTCAGGGATGAAGTCATTCGACAAATCCTCAAGACTATCATTCAAATCAAATTGACTTCTTCAAATTTTTTGTTCAAACCATTCCTCGAATTTCAAGCACGCTCATCTATATCACACCGATGCTATCACTGCTCGATACCACCCCTATCGATAGTAATCTCACTTTACTCAATCGAGTTCAACTCATTCTTGCTCGACACGTTTTCAATCCCACATACGACTTTTCTACGGTCGACACAACTTTTGGTGTATATGCCCAGCCCGAATTAGCCAATCGTGCTTACGTGAACCATCTTTTTGTTTCTTATCAAAAACTGTTCTCCTATATTTTGCAAATTACAAAGACTTATTGTATGGACATCCCGTTGGACATTTGAGAGAGAGCGCACCAAAGATATCAACTTTACAGAAGCAATACTTCAGAGTTTCCGAAAATGACATTGAGTTAAAGAATTCAATCAAAGTCCAAGGACGTAAAGTCATGCTCTGATACCATTATATCACGCCCTGCTCCCGTAGGAGCGATCGTCCTCGCTAAGGCGTTATGCCGCACGAGCCTAGATTGCGCTCATGCAAGACGGGTTCCATAACGGCCGATTACAGCGGCTGCGACGGGGTCGTCTCACAGGGATCCCAAGCAGAGACATTGAATAATAGCAACATAAATTTAAAACAAAACACAAGTCATTCAAAATACTCTTTATTGCTATTGAAACAAAGATTACAAAGGGGGCACGAGGCCAACATTACAATCACTTAAGCTCACTCTTCTCATATTACAAGTCACTCAGCTCTCTCACCCATCCCTCAATACATGTCTTGAGTAGGCCGACGGAAGCTTTAGATAGGCGATATCCATACATTATTTCCCATATAAGTCCAAACTCAACGCGATCGCATGCCTCGATTCGCCAAGGAACTCCATACCTCGACGTATCCAAGTGAGCTCTGCGCTACGAGCTTCTACCTGTTCCTGTACATAAATACTGTGTCGGTGTCAGTACTCAACTGTACTGGTGGCATGAGCTCCTCGCCCACCCATACAAAACCGACACGTTTATTTTTTTTTGTAACATAGTCCCTTTATGATTGTCTTTCTACTCTTGCCTTAGAAACAATTTTAGGACAGACGCCTTGGCCTATTTTGTGTCTCTAGACCATCCCGTGCTTGCAACAACAACGCCGACACATACTTTGCCTTTAGACCCTTTTTGTACTAACAACGTTAACCTATCATGTTGTGCTTGCCTTTCGGTACATAATCAGAGACGTGACTACACGATAGTACCCAATTTCCATGTGACCGTGCTATAAGTCCATTGTGCCATGCCTCGTAAACTCAGTATGACTTAACCATATTACCGCCTCGCGGCCCTTGCTACTTTAATCACCAACTGACCCAATCAAGACTTGTGGACTAAGTGTCACTCGATCGATTTTGCCTTGCGGTGTTTCCTGACTTAAACTCAAGATGACTCAAATCCAACTTATGTAACTTATATATCGATAACTTAAGACTTGACGCTACATATCGTGCTAAAGCACAGTATCTTCGTTGCAGCCAAATCTTAGGCCCAAACATTGTCTTCCGATCGTACACGCATTCGACTCGACTCATTGATATAGTGCACATAATACTCGACTCAATCCAAAGGCATATACGCGGATAGCCGCCCATGCCTACTCATCTATATGAACTAGTCACTAGCACCCAGCGCTATACTGGACTCCATAGCTTTGTTAGATGGACGCCCCTTGCCAACACGAGTAGCGAGCTCCTCTGCGAGTCCCCGCCTAACTCATGCGGTCATCCAGCACTGCTAATCATGTCTCCATCGACACGGTCCCGTTGGCCGCCTGGGTCACCGTTCGAGAAATATTATCTTACCTTGTACAAGTTGTCCAATGACCATGCAAGACTCGACTCGAACTGACATCTCACACAGTCATTCTACTTATAGTGTTACCATCTCTTTCAGGGCCAAGTTCAATACTTCTTACATCTGAGACTGCATCGACGACCCATGGTCGCGAGCCTTCTTCTTTCTTGCCCTATCATTTCATTCAACTCAGGAATGACTATTCGAAAGCCCTTCTTTCTAAACTCCAAATAAATTAACCGTGACCCGTGCCTTAGAAACACTAAGTCTGTGACATCCTGTCTTACACCAATTGATGTTCTGGATGATACTACCATCCAAGACATACCTATACAACGAGCCTTACGATCGTGGAACCAAGTAATTTCGACAACCGCAAAAAATATGGGACAGTGCTTAGAAAAGACTTCGATAACCTATCATAACTCAGCCTAACTTAATCGTGTAACAACTTGACGAGCAAGGACTACGTCAAGCCTTGGAAGATGGGACCGTGCATGCTTTATGAAGCGTTTATGCGGGCGACGCCTATGACTTAGGCTAACTCTTAGCTTGTGGTGAAGACCAACTTTTCCTTCTCCCAAGCCACGGGGGACCGAGTTTCATTTTTAAAGCATGCCATGCACCAACTCTAAGCCGACCGTTGGACCTTTCCATATTCTAACTCAATTCGACCCGTCGAGATTATTCCCTTAGCTATGTGGATTCGTCTCTTTTATTATCAAGCCTACTTGTGCAAGTTAAAAATATACGATTTGTTATGTGAAGGCTAAGATGAGGCGAGTTCACCGAAACTACCCTACCTGAGCGAGGAGTCGCCTCGACCGAGCGGGCCTTCGAGTCACCGTTGCAAGGCTAAGTTCGAACGTCATCGGCGTTTCGATTCCTCTGATTGACAGAGCGACACGGGGCACTACATCAACGGTCCGGCTAAGGTGAATAATTGACTAAGCTCAAAAGAAAGGCTAAATTTTGCACATTAAAGAGAAATGATAAGGTTCTAGAAAAGAGAGAGCATTTTTCAAGACTCTACAAAACGGTCATTGGACAACTTGTCGACAAGGTGTAGTTTTCTCGAACGTTTGCCTATGCCAAGGAACCGATTTAGCCCGAGAGGAACGAGTATAGCAAGCGCCAGTCTTACATCGGCGTAGGTTATTCGGGAACTTTCGCACATGGCTCGCTACCCGCCGTGAAAGGGTCACCGTCTAACCCAACTATAGTCCGTGATGGCTTGACATTGCCAGTGACCTTCACACACTTGACACAGGATGAATATGATAGCTACTCAATGTATACAATTTCATATGTTTGTCTCAAACAAGTTTACATGCAAATCAAATAGGATGGTTAGAAAGATCACAAATGTGTATAACATGTTTTATAAAATTGATTGAACTAAATGCAAAGCTTGGGTTTAATTATCCACTCTCTAGTACATGTGATCGTACTAACCCTTGCTCTTTGTAGGTGCCAGGAATCCGGAAGAACACGCCAACTAGCTAGGCAACTTCGTACTTTTGAAGCTTCGACCGTGCGTCGAAGACCTCACCGCTGAATTTTGAAGACTCTCTACCAGTTCATGAAACATATCTCGGCATCCCCCCAATCTAGGTGGCTAGAATACTTTTGTTGTAAATGAAGAATATATGTATGGAACAGTTATCTCATCGGCACTCCTTCTATAATCGAGTCATGTTGTAAAGCCCGTACGGCACGATTGTAATGGAGTCTGTAAATGATGTCTATTATCAATAAAATAAAAAGTCTTTCTGTCTCAATGTGCTATTCAATCTGTCTGCGCTCACTGTCTTAGATATTGTGTTTCGGATTACCTTATGACTATGCCTTGTGTGATCGTAAATTAGGTTCGTATGACATCATGCCCGGGGGACGACTATCGATTCTACGGAATCGGGTGTGACATAATGGTATCAGAGCATGACTTTACGTCCTTGGCCTCCAATGTCGAGTTCTAGTCTCAAACCGTTGACCTCGTGTCGATGAGATGAGTTGTTCCATACGCTGAACCTAGGATATTTTCTGAAACTAACGAGTGTTGCCTTTCTTTTTTCTGCAGTTGCAGAACCTCGGGCAGAGGACGAGATGAGCGCTTCCAGCGGCTCGAGTAGTTCTAGACCCAAGCATTCTGTTAACCCAACGGGGATGACGCTTAACATAGCTGGATCCTCCGGCGATCCGATGTAACAGATGCTGCAGATGCTCGAAATGCAGCAACGCCAAAATGACCTCCATCGTCAGCAGGCGGAGGCTCGTCATACCCAGTTCGAGAATCTATTCGAGGCTCAATTCAAGCTGCAGCAGCAGCAACTGAATACACTCCAACAAATAGTACAATCGGTCTTGGCCAACAATAATTCAACGATGACGCCTGCCGTGACCGAACCTGCGGTTCGATCCAACGAAGCTGAACCGGAGGCGCCCGTGCTCTCACTTGCGGTACCAAGAAGTTTTAACTTCGACGTGTCAAAATTTACAAAAAGCTGCCGCACTTCCTTCAACGGCATAGAAGATCCCTCCGTGGAGATCGACTGGTTGGAGGAGCTGGAAGACAAGTTTGAACTTCTGGGTGTCGAACACTCAAAGAAAGTCGCGTGTGCTCAACTCCTACTTCGAATGAACGTGCACGATTGGTGGGCCGTACAGAAGCGGGTATTTCAATGTGAAGACGAGACGACGGCGATCTCGTGGGCCACATTCAGAAAAGCGTTCGAGCCTAAATATCTTTTTGCAGCCGTGCGAGAGGAAAAAGAAAACAAATTTATGCAGTTGAGGCAAGGGAATATGATAGTACGACAGTATGCGGTTGAATTCAATAAACTGGCCAAATTTGCTGGAGCATATCTACCTACAACTGCAAGTCGAGCTCGACGATTCAAAGTGGGCTTGCCTTCCTCTATTCGTGCCCATGTTTCGGTACCTGAATACAAAAACCATGGGCGAGGCACTCAACCATGCCCTCCGTCTGGAGTCTGAGTATCTTCTTGCTATGACTGGCACTATTCACTTTAATAACAAACGCCATAGTAACGCAGGAGGCAACAATACGCACAAGCGTCAAAATCACGGCAACGGAGGCGGCAACCAGACAAAGGATCTAATAGTCTACAATTTTTGCCATAAGGAGGGGCACGTGGCCAACGAGTGTCGATTGAAAAGTGGAGCATGCTTCGGGTGCAGTCGAATCGACCACATTATACGCAACTGTCCGGAGAAGCCAAACCAACAACCCCAACCACATCAACATAACCGAGGCCAAGCACAACGGGCTCCACAGACCGTACAATAGAATGGCCAAGACCATCGCCCCAATGCTCAAGGCCGCGTCTATGCCATGACTCGAGATGAAGCGTTCGCATCTGACTCAGTCATGACAGGTATATTGTATTTCAATAATAAACCTGTTCGTGTATTGTTTGATTCAGGTACCACGCATAGTTTTATATCAGAGGACTTCACTACCGAGCACAAATTTTCCCTAACCTCATTGGGTTTCGATCTTACTGTTAATGTACCGTCGGGCATGCCACTACTTGCAAATTTAGTCTGCCGAGATATAATCATCTGTATAGGTGGTCAAAAGATCAGCCTTGATGCGATAGTTCTAAATATTAAGGACTATGACATTATTCTGGGGACGAATTAGCTCGGTCCGTACAATACGACCATAGACTGTACTGAAAAGTGGGTCATATTTCGTACACCTGGAGTGCCCAAATTCTGCTAGTCATGTGGTGAGGCGTCACCGACCTGCATGGTGATCTCCGTAATATCTGCTCGACAGATGCTGCATTCTGGGTGCGAAGGCTATCTAGCGTCCATTCGAGACATGCGATAGGATGGTGCAAATGCGGGTCAGACCGACGTTACGGCAGAATTTTCAGATGTGTTCCCGGACGAACTGTCTGGCATGCCACCTGATCGAAAGATTGAGTTCACTGTTGATACATTCCCTGATACCCGACCGATCTCTAAAGCCCCGTACAGAATAGCTCCTGTAGAGCTTAAAGAACTCAAAGTACAGTTATAAGAGTTGTTCGACAAGGGATTCATATGACCCAGTGTCTCGCCATGGGGAGCACCCGTGTTGTTTATCAAGAAAAAAGATGGCCCAATGCGTCTTTGTATCGATTACTATGAGCTAAATAACGCCACCGTCCGGAACAAATACCCGCTGTCCCGTATAGATGATCTGTTTGATCAGCTGCAAGGAGCTACGCTGTTCTCTGCGCTCGGGTTACCATCAACTCAAGATCAAGCCGGACGATGTGCCGAAGTCCGCCTTTCGTACTCGATACGGCCGTTACGAATTCCTGGTAATGTCGTTCGGCCTAACGAATACCGCAGCTGTCTTCATAGATTTAATGAATCGGGTGTTCCGACCATTCCTCGATAAGTTCGTAGCAGTCTTTATCGACGATGTACTCGTCTACTCGAAGAATAGGCAGCAACACACTGAGCATCTACGGACCGTGCTTCAGACCCTTCGAGAAAATCAGTTGTATGCGAAGCGAAGCAAATAAGAATTTTGGCTTAGCAGCGTCGTATTCCTCGGACATATTATTTCAGCTGAAGGCATTGCAGTCGACCCAAAGAAAGTTGAAGCCATTGTCGATTGGAAACGGCCAGCGTTCGTCGGCGAGATTCGAAGTTTCCTTGGCTTAGCAGGATACTACCGACGCTTCATGAAAGACTTCGCGAAGATCGCATTGCCACTGACCCGTCTTACCCAGAAAGGAGTCGTATTTGAATGGTCAGACGACTGTGAAGCTTCCTTTCAGGAATTAAAGCAACGTCTCATCTCGGCCCCGATACTCGTACTTCCAGAAGGGACTGAGGGTTTCCAGATATTCAGCGATGCGTCCGGTCAGGGCTTGGGGTGTGTGCTGATGCAGCGGAATAAGGTGATATCTTTTGCTTTCCGACAGCTAAAGCCACACAAGAAGACCTACACTACTCATGACCTGGAGTTAGCGGAGATTGTGTCTACGTTAAAATTATGGCGTTACTATCTTTATGGCATGGCATGCACGATATATACCGATCATAAGAGCCTTAAGTATCTATTCATGCAGAAGGAACTGAACTTGCGGCAAAGGCGTTGGTTTGAACTGATCAAAGATTATGACTTGACTATTGACTATACGCCGAAAAAAGAAAATATTATGGCGGACGCTCTGAGTCGAAAGTATATTGCCTCGCCATCCATCGACCGTAGATTGCTACGCGACCTAAAAAAGATGGGCATCGAACTCTGAGTTAGATTCAGGAATGTACAGTTGGCAAAGTTGCAGTTAGAGCCGAGCTTGAAAGAAAAGATCAAGACCGCTCAGAAGGACGATCCGTACCTAAAGAAAATACGAGAGCAAATCTCGACAGGTAGGACAACCGACTTTGCGGAAGATGAAACCGGCATGCTTGGATTGAAGGGTAGGCTATGCGTTTCAGATAACTCAGAACTTAAAAAGGAGATATTGTTGGAGGTGCACTATGCGAAGTACACCTTGCATCCCGGTAGCACAAAGATGTACAAGGACCTCCTCATAAACTTCTGGTGGCACAGAATGAAAAGAGATGTGGCACTCTTCGTGTCGTAATGCATGGCCTATTAGCAGGTAAAAGCTGAGCACCAGAGACCGGGCGGGAAGATACAGAATCTGGCGATTCCAGAATGGAAGTGGCAGCACATATGCATGGATATCATTGTTGGTCTGCCGAAGATGCCGCGAGGAAATGATGCCATCTGGATCATCATCGATCGACTAACCAAGTCAGCGCACTTCATTGCCATTAAAGTTACTTGGAGCGTTGATCGCCTGGCTCAGATTTATCTTAACGAGATAGTACAGCTACACAGAGTCCCGGTATCCATCGTCTCTGATCGGGATGTATAATTTCTATCGCACTTCTGGAGTAGCCTTCAGTCGGCTCTAGGTACCAAGTTGTAGTTCAGCTCAGCTTACCATCCCCAGACCGACGGCCAAACAGAGTATGTTGTGGACACACACAAAAAAGAAGAAAATGTTGTCTTTTTTTTATTGGCACAAGGCACCACAAATCGAGTACGCCTGAGAGATCCTGCCCTGAGGATCCCCGAGTACAAAAAAGAATTGTAGGGAATGGGACGATGGAGATCGAGCGACAGTTGCTCCTTTACTCCATTGACACTCTGATTACAAAAGTAGAAAAAAAACCTAAGAAAATTGCTAACTCTCGGCTCACTGGCAAGAAGTGCAGCAAGTTAGATCTTGAAAATGCTCTCCGTTCTGTGTTTTGAAGAGGGATGAGGCCCCCTTTTATAGTCGTTCTTGATCTGGAATGATGTTATGCACCTACATGAGGAAACACGCTGGTTTTTATGTGGGTGCATAGTCCTGCCTTGGGCGCATAGAGTGTAGGCGCATGCAGGCTGCGAGATCGTAGGTTGGTGGTGGTGTTGACATGGTGGCATGCTTCGGTGCATGACTGCTCGTGGAGACTGACGTGGCCGTATGCTTCGGTGCAGGTTTTGATCATGGCTTTGACTGAGTCTGGCTTGGGCGTATAGCCATGTCTTAGGCTATGCACCCTCCTTTTGGGGAAGCTAGTCTTGGGCAAATGGAGCTTCACTGGCTGGGCGCATGGAGCTTTACTGGCTGGGCGCATGGGGCTTCACTGGCTGGGCGCATAGAGCTTCATTGGCTGGGTGCATAGAGCTTCACTAGCTGGACGCATCGAGCTTCACTAGCTTGGGCGCATGAGGCTTGATTGCTAAAATTTTTCATGCTTCTACAAGACCCCTTCAAAGTTTTCGATACTTGAACGAGTTCGAAATACTTTGAAAGAAGCATGGATCGTCTTCTCGTGATGCAATGGGCGCATAGCACGGCTCTCTCTTTGGGCGTATAGTATTTGGCCAGCCTGTCAGAGAGATACGACTGTTGAGATCTTCCTCGATATCTGAACTGTCAGATTCATCGGGGTAGAATTTGGAGCGGTCTATCCTTCATACGTTGTCCACGTCAGCAAGTGGCAGTCGCATAGTGTGCAAGGGACTGGTTCTTCACGTAGGCGCATAGGCCATTGTGGGCGCATACTGCACAATAGGCGTATAAAGCTAGTGGGCGCATAGAAAGCGGCCTGTGCCTATAAATAGGCCCTGAAGGAGAGAGAAAGCTCATTATTCCTTTCTCTTAGAATTTTTCAGAAACTCTTCATCTTCTTTCGTTGACAACCATGTCTCCCAAGGTCGCCAAGAGATCCGCGAAGGGCAAGGGGCTGCACCGAGTGGCTCTCCTCCTGCGGCAGCATCCTCGGCAGTCCAGGACCCGATTCTGGGTGAGGGCATGCTTCAAAAATGAAGTCTCGAGCGTTAATTTGTGACACTCGAACTTTTCTTCTGCCGGGGTGCTTGCGCCTAAGGCAACATACTTCTGTGAGCATCATTATGCGCCCACAGAAGTCATACGCCAACACTGTGGTGTGCCATGCGCCCATGTTTTGCCATGTTATGTGCCCTCTAACTGTGGCATGTTATGCGCACATACTGTTCGTGTGTCATGCGCCCACATGTCTTGTTTTGGGCGCATATCCCTTTGGGCGCATAGTCCCTTGGGCGCTTAAAAGCCTTTCAGAACTTAGTTTTTCCTGCACTTTTCTGAGTCTGACTTTCCTTCTGTCCCTTTTCATATTTTGTAGGGATCTGGCTAGCAAATTTCTTCAGGACCGGTATCGGCAATTTTGGGCATGGTGAAGATGCAACACTTGACACACACACCAGAGAGCTCAGGACTCTTCGTGTTTTGGAAGGGTTTTCCTCAGATGGTAGGAAGAACCTTTATACATCGAAGAGTCGGACGGTAGTTGGGTGTCATCATGAAAGTTCTGTTTTCACGGTTCTTCAAGTAGGCAAAAGCAACACTAGAGATGTTGTTTTGAAGGTATGGCCTCTTGGAGGAATGAGCCTAGGACGTCCGTAATATGGAGGAGAGAAGATCACCATTTGTAGATGCTTTTAGCGTGCTATATTTTCCCTCCTCCGTGTAGCTTCTCGAAGGTTCAACAGCTTTGTTTGCTTCTCAACAGTAAAACATGACTTCCTTCGAGGGCCACAAAACTGCTTTTCGATGAAGGCGTAGTGCTGCCAAGCTGACCAAACTATGTGTTGCTGATGAGTAGCGGATTTTCCTTTCTTTTGGACATCAATATAATCTTTTACTTCTTATCCAGATGAAGAGATGAAGAACCTTTTGTTTTGCTCATAAGATGTAGTCCTGTGAATGTAACTGATTTTGAATAAACAGAATGCATTCACTCCATTCTTTGTTTGTGGTATCTGTGGTGCTTATATTAGAGGGCCTAATACAACATTTTTATAAAGGGTATCCCGCTGGGGGACCCCCCTTTCCCTTTTTTTTTGGTTTGGACCTATTGCCCCTTTGTGCATCTGGGAATACAAGCAAATAGATTTGAAACAAAATCCAACAGAGGTAATATGGTCGTGATAGGTTTTATGGTCTTGACACCGTTTCTTTTATCCTAGGTTGGGTACAGGTGTCAAGTCGGAAGACTATCGGTATCAGAGGTAATGTGGACGTGACACATGATAATCATGAGTGGTTTTCGGTGGAATGGACTTTCTTGTCAAGTTTAGCTTTTTGTTAGGTGTTTCTTCCTGGAGCGGAAGAGACTTTCCAAGCCTCCTCCCCGACGACCTCCACTGAAGATGACGAGATGGCCCAGGAAGTCGTCAAAGCTTTCTATTCTGTGCTGAAAGTGAAGCTTTCTGGAGTCTTGAATCGGAATGCTGCCTTCGGCCCTGTGAAGGCTGTTGTCGAATGCCAAGTGGCGGCCCTCGAGAGCATTGCCGGCTATGAAGAGCGGGCCAACACTCTGAGGAAAGTTCTGAATGACCTGGAGGGTCAGGTGGCCAGGTTCCTGGACACCAAACAGCGGAGCCCGACGTCGCTGTTCCGCACAGAGGACGAGGCTTTGATGACGGCTCTTGCGGAGGAGAGGGCTACTTTCCAGGCAAGGAAAGACACCCTTGTTCGAGAGATCGGCGAACTGGCTGACCAGTATGGCCAGTTCAATACTGTAAGTGAGGCACGTACTGCCTCGAAGAACATGCTGGCTGCTCAATTCACTGAGAAGTATAATCACATTACGCAGATCAAGAACGAGATCGCCCAACTGGAAGCTGACTTGAGGGCAACGACATCTGAACATGAGGATTACTTGGCCCAGGCTGCCATGACTGCCACCACTTCTGCCCGTTTAGAAGAACAGCTGGCGAAGTTGGAGGGAAAGCATCTGAGTCTGATCCTTTTCGAGGATGAAGCTGCTCGCCAAGAAGAGGCACGCCGTCGAGCTACTGCAAAGTCTGAGGCTGAGATTGCGGCTCTGAGGGACAACATAAACCGCCTATGTATCCCGTAGATTTTTGTAACTCCTTTTTTTTAGCCGTCACGGTTCTTGTACCTTTTTTCTGTCTCTTGATAGACGTTAAAGTACAAAATAAAGAATCTTTTCAAAATGAATGTGGTTTTGTGAAATATCGGTACTAGAGGTAATATGGACATAGCGAGGATATTTCTGGTAGGTATTCTGCTGGAAAATTTTGATGTGGACCTATTATCCGTTTTATATTCAAGTTATTTGAATATTGATAATAAGTTGAATGAAGCTGCTAGCAGAGGTAATATGGACGTAATAGCAGAGGATGTTCTATATCTGACCAGAGGTAATGTGGACGTGAAAAGATATATAACATTAGGTGGGAGTGGACAATGCAGAGGTAGTATGGACGTGATCATCCTTGATGAATGCTTTGCTCATAGGTTATATGGACGTGGCAAAACATAACATTTCACCGGGAAAATAATTATCGGAAAATAATTCAGAGGTAATAGGGACGTGACTTGTTTTCGTCAAACCGAGTTTGGACAGAGTAAAAAATGGGAATGATTCCACTGGAGAAATATTTAGAGGACCTATTATCCAGGGCGTATTCAAGACTCTTGAAATACGGATAATAGTTAGATAGTTTTTTGAATCATATAAACATCGCACTTGTACATTTACATGACTGAACATATGTGATCAAAAAGGGTTACACATAGTATTTCTTCAGGAACTTGCCATTGATAGGCATCATGAGCAAGTCACCATCAGGCTTGGTTAGCCGGTACGCACCGTTAGAATACATTGATTATATGATGAAAGGACCTTCCCATTTAGGCTAGAATTTTCCTTTTGTTTTGTGCATCATGACCATTGGTCTTCTCACTGCTAAGACCAGATCGCCGACTTGGAAGATCCTTTCCTTCACTTTTTTATTGAAGGGTCTGGAAAGGCGTGCTTGGTATAGCTCAATGCGCTGCTGAGCTAACAAGCATTTTTCGTCTAACGCTTCGAGCTCCTGGAGTCGTAGACGGTAGCTTTCTTCGGTAGTCAGCTCGCTGGCTAGGGCTACTCGGAGAGAAGGAATCTGGATTTCTAGGAAAAGAACTGCTGCACTCCCATAAACCAGAGAGAATGGCGTACTGCTTGTTGGAGTCTGGACCGTTGTACGATAGGCCCATAGACATTCGTCGAGCTTCTCATTCCAATCGCGCTTGCTTGAAGACACAAACTTCTTGAGAAGTTTTATGATGGTTTTGTTGAAGGCTTCTGCTAGCTCGTTAGCCACTGGGTTGTAGGCAGTAGAGGCTAGGTTCTGGATTCGGTTCTTATCGCAGAACCGATAAAATGCGTTGCTTACGAACTGTGGACCATTATCATGGATGATCCTATGAGGTAGGCCGAAGCGGTAGATGACGTGATGTTTGATGAAACTGATCACGTTTGATGTCTTCACTTCGGTGAGCGGTATAGCTTTCGCCTATTTGGAGAAGTAATCGGTTATGGCTAAGATGAACCGATGTCCTTTGGAGGATGGCGGGCTGATTGGTCCTATGACGTCCATGCCCAGGCTTCAAACGGCCAAGATGTTGCCGTCGGGTGTAGAAACTCCGAAGGTTGATGAATGAAGTCGGCGTGGAACTGACAAGCTCAATACTTTTTTGCATATTCACCAGCATCTGCTATGATTATGGGCCAATAATAACCCATTCGTTTGAGGCGATCTTGTAATTTGGGACCTGGTTGATGTGCATCACAAACTCCATCGTGAGCCTCCCGGAGTGCATGTTTGGCTTCTGTGTCTGATAAGCATCGTAACAGTAGCCCGTCGTAAGAGCGTCGGTACAGCATTTTGGTAGCTGTGTCGTAGTAAAATCTAAGGGATCGCCTTTGGATGGATACTGCTTCCTTCGGGTCCTCGGGGAGGATTCCATAGACGGCGTAGTCTATGAAAGGAAATCTCCAGTCTTTAGCCTCGACCCTTGTTTCCGTTGTGTAGCTGTGATGAATATACAAGGCATTTTTTACACAGAATAGTTCTCGACCAGACACTGTGATCGACTGCTGAGTATTGGTTGGGACGGTCAAGGAAGCAGCGAGATCGGCTAGAGCATATGCTTCTATATTCTGTAGTCGAGGCACGTGCTCGATGAAGAATCCAGCGAAAGTAGATGCCAACTCGATTGTTGCTCTGTAGTAGAGGATGACATCCTCGTGGCGAACTTCATAATCCCTTCGGACCTGACTAACTATTAGCTTGGAATCGCCGTAAGCTTCTAGATAGTCAACTCCCAGTTGCTCCGCCAGTTGTAGGCCGATTAATAGGGCAATTATATTCAGCTACGTTGTTGGTGCATGGTTCCACAAGAGAATATGCACGATGTATAACCAGATGATCAGGTGACATGAGCACGACATCTACTCCAGCCACGATATTTCCTTTAGGTTATGTTCTTGATGCGCCGTCAAAGAACATTCGCCAAATGGGGATTTCTTTAGCTGCAGTGTTAGACTCCACCACTTCGTCGGGGATTTCGTCGTAGAGTTTGGACGATTCTGGCACTGGATAAGATGCTAGGAAATCAGCTAATGCTTGGCCTTTTATTGCCTTCTGAGGAACGAAAAGCATATCGTATGGAGTCAACAACATTGCCCATGTAGCTAAACGGGAATTGAGAGAGCCCGGTTTAGTCATGAGTATTCTGAGAGAGTTGACTTTAGATATAATGTGGATAGTCTGCCCAGACACATAGTGGCGCATCTTCTGGATGGCAAATACTAGTGCAAGGCATTTCTTCTCCACCGGTGTGTATCTGTGCTCGGCACCCACCATTGTGCGGCTGAGGTAGTAGATTGCCTGTTCATGGCCGCCTTCGTTCTTCTGAGCTAATAGGGCACCAAGAGAATGGTCTATAGTGCAGAAATATAGTAAGAAGGGCTTCCCCATTATTGGAGCTACCAATACTGGAGGGCTTGTAAGGTACGCCTTGATATCTTCGAATGCACGTTGACATTGTTCATTCCAGACGAAAGATACGCCTTTCTTCATGAGCTGAGTGAATGGTTGACACCTTCCAGAGAGGTTCGAAATGAATCATCTGATGTAGGCTAGCCTTCCTTGTAGTATGCGTAGCTCTTTGAGGTTTCTTGGAGGATGCATATCGAGGATAGCCTTCACTTTCTCTGGGTCAAGATGTATACCCTTTGAAGTGATGACGAAACCAAGGAACTTGCCGCTGGAGACTCCCAGAAAAGACTTGGTTGGATTCATCTTGAGTTGGTGTGCACGCATTAGTTCGAATACCGTTCTCAAGTCTTGGAGGTGGTTGCCCTTGAGACGACTTTTGACTGCAATATCGTCTACGTAGCACTCCACAGTGTTTCGCAAATGATCGTGAAAAATTGTGTTCATGGCTCACTGGTATGTCGCCCCTGTATTTTTCAATTCGAAGGGCATCACCGTATAGCAGTATACCCCCAACGTTGTTCGAAAAGATGTGTGATTCTCGTCGTCGGGGAGCATCTTGATCTGGTTGTAGCCTGAGAACCCATCCATGAAGGACATCCGTTCGAAGCCGCAAGT
Source organism: Iris pallida (assembly GCA_029216955.1). Classification (NCBI taxonomy): domain Eukaryota; kingdom Viridiplantae; phylum Streptophyta; class Magnoliopsida; order Asparagales; family Iridaceae; genus Iris; species Iris pallida. Next base: position 8,053,194 of record JANAVB010019794.1, read on the forward strand.
GTTGTCGATCATTACGTCAGTGATCGGTAGAGAAAACTCATCTTTCGGGCATGTAGAGTTCAAATCACGGTAGTCGATACAGACTCGAACTTTACCGTTCTTTTTTATGACTGGGACGATGTTGGCAACCCAGTCTGGGTGTTATTCTTCGCGAATGAATCCACTAGCAATGAGCTTCTTAACTTCATTCTCGATGGCTTCCATGACGTCTGGTCGAAATCGTCGTTGTTGCTGCTTCACTGGCTTAGCTTTAGACAAAATATTCAGGCAGTGCATGGCGACTTTAGGGTCCAAGCCTGGCATATCTTTATAGCTCCATGCGAAAACGTCAATGTATTCTCTTATAAGCTGTATAAGAGATTGACATTCATCGCCAGATAGACTTTTGCTGATGAAGATTAGTTTGAAAGATGATTCATCTCCTAGTTGACTTGGATGACTTCGTCTTCGGTAGGTGGCTCACGTTGTTCGAAGCGTAGCTCCCATATAGTATCCATCTTTTGAGCCCATTGTTCAAGCTCGATCAATTGGATATCGTCTGCAATTTGGTCAACGGAAACTATGTTGACAGACAGAGTTGTCTTGATCATGTCGCCAATGCTGGAGTATGAGTTCCAGAGTGAGGAATCAGAAGAATGAGAACAACGATCTACTTCATCATCTGATCTTTCGGGAGTTGTCGGAGGAGTGACATAACCCAAACCAACACCGCTTCGTTGATAGTAGTTCTCGGGTTTGCCGAGAGGAGCAAAGTGTCGTATTGGCAACCGTCGTCCTCGGCCGTAATTTAGCCCTTGGTCGTATTTGATGTCATATCCCATATTTTGGATGATATTCTTGGCTTGCCAACTATACCGAAAAAGTTATATTTTTCCAGAGTCATAGTCAGCTTCTGTATTGTGCTTAGGAGAAGTAGAGTCTGGAACGAACTTTTTTTCGCTAATTATACGACCGAAGATGATTAGTTCTTCATCCTTCTTTCTGGCTGGAACGATGAAGTAGAGGATATCTTCAGGGTAAACTTTTTCCCGCAGGTGAGGCGTCGTGACTGGCATGCAGAAGTATGGTCCTATGCCGTGCTCTAGAGCGTATATCGTATCTATGTAGTGGTATACAGATTGATAGACATCGGAGTAATTCAAAGATAAACCTTTACTAAGGAAATACGCAAGTTCTTCTTCAGGAATAACATCATCCGCTGAAGGTACATTATTATGAGTATTGATATACTCATTAAGAGGATCATCATCTGGAAGAGGAGCCACAGTCTTGGTCGAGTTCACCATGTAGGGTAATTCTTCAGGATTGGGAGGACGGGCATCAGTAGGTTCCTCCCAGGGTGTCTTGCTGAGAGTGATGGTCAATGGTTTGACCTTGTCAGGGTTCTTCCTTTTTATCCCGATTGTGAGAGGCTTCGGAGTACTTTTTGGAGTAGTACGTCCTTTGACTTTGATAATCATGGACCATCATTGGAGGATGGACTTGCTTCAGCTTCATTGTCAGCTTCGTTGCCATCGTCCTTGGGGGGCTGAGATTGGTAAAGTATCGAATCTCTATAGTAAGCTTCGATGCCCTTAAAAGGATCGACATCGGCAAACTCCGTCTTTACGACACCGTCGCTGTTGACGTACTTGAAGCACTGGTGAAGTGTGGAAGGAATGATCATGTTCTCGTGTATCCATGGACGTCCCAATAAGATGTTGTAGGATACATTAGCATCGATCACATAGCAGAAAACCTCCGTTCGGAGACCACCGATCTGGCATTTGAGACGGATCATGCCCAGCGGGCGGCTTCGACCAGCATTAAAAGCCATGATAGTTGTGTTGGTTGCAGATAGCTTGTGCAAAGGGATTCCCAAAATTTGAAGCAAGCTTCTAGGAATGATGCTGAGGGAGGATCCTGGATCGATGTGCATGCTGTCCACCTTGATAGCCCCGATATACCCTGTATAGTACATGGGTCTATCATGACGATTATTTTTGAGTAGCATGTCCTCCTTTGAAAATATGATGTTGGGCACCACTTCCATAGTACTATGGCAGTAGGGACAGGAGACAGGATCTTCAGCGGGGGCTTTCACTTCAGCGAGGTAAGAGTCAGTATGTAGTAATGCCTCTCTTAAAACCTTCCGCGTTTCCTTGGAGAGTCGCAATAGATCGAACAGAGACAACCTGGCAGGTGTATTGGCTAGCTATGCCAGTATGTCAAAGTTGTAGGACCGATCCATGCCTTCGAGAGCTGGCGCCTTTAGAGATTTATCAAACTGCGTCTCTTTCTGCTTGGCTTTGTCCGTAGTTGGAGGTTTAGACGGGCCGACTTCTGAGCTTGTGGGGGCAACAGGAGCTTGAGAAGGTACTAGTTCTTCTTGTGCGGGATCGTACGTCCGAAGTTAAGTCTTCCCCGATCGCGTCTCTCCCGATAGAACCTCGTAGACGGGAGATGATACCATATGGCATGACTTGTACTTCTTGCCCTTTTTTGCTTTGGGAGGTACTATCCCCTGCATTATTTCTTGTACCAGGTCCGAATGGACCCACATGATCTCACCACGTTCAGTCGTGAGTGGCACCAAGGTAGGGTTATGAGCTGGCGGTAGGTTGACGACTTTCATTATTGCCATGGGAATCGGAACCACGCCGTCTGGGACTTCTGTGGGAGGAAAGTCACCAAACTGAAGAGAGATCATGTTAGAAGATACGACCTTGTCTCCAGCTTCGAGGTTGATCACTTGGCTGTCGATAAGCTGTTGTATCTTCTTTTTCAGGACGATGCAGTCCTTGGTGGAATGATGTACGTACTGATGATAGAGACATTACTTTGGATCGTTGAGCTGGTTCGCCTCTGTAGGACGTCGTGGTGGAGGCAATATCAGCTTATTACCCTTCGTCAATGTATGAAAGATAGTAATGACATCGTCTTCGTCAAAGGAGAAGGTCTCCTTAGGCTTGTCGAAGGCGTCTTGAGAATTGGAAGCTCCTTTGGATGTGTCGACCTTAAGGACTTCTTTCCCTTTACCCCCACGAACAGGGATAGTTTGAGGATGCTTGCCCTTGTCTTCAGGTTTAGGTGTTTTCAACCCCAGTAGTTCTAAGTTAGGAACGTCGTTTTCAGCAGCATCAGCGGCTCCAATAAAAGCGGGCCATGTATCATACTTATGTATACTCAGAGAAAACTTTACTGTAGGAAGGAAGTTATGTCGACAAGTATCCATAAGTTCCGAGTCTGGTATGCCAAAGGGCATCTTCAGTGCTAGCCGCATGAAGCATTCGATGAAGGTGATGACAGACTCAGTCCCCCTTTGCTTGGTATCGATGAGGGTGGACATACTAACATGCATGCCACTCTCGTAAAACCTGTTGAGGAACAACCTCTCCAAGTCTTTGAATGAATAGATACAACCGTCAGGCAGACTGCAGAACCATTCGAAAGCTACCCCCTGCAAGGTGCTAATAAACAGCTTCGACAAAAACGGATCGTCTCTGGATAAGTGCAGAGTCTGCGTATTGAATTACGTCATGTGCTGACAAGGAGAAGTCAACCCATCAAATGAATTCAGCGTCAGCGGCTTATAGTTAGGAGGGCAAGTAGCGTTCTCCCACTCAGGGGGATACGGTTGAGATATCTCCATCTTCTGAAGCTCGTCTTTGTGTGAGATGGTGTCGAGACGAGTGACCAGGGAATCAATTATATCCTGTTGATTGAGCAGGTGTTGGAAAATGGCTGCTGAACGGTTGTCAGGCGTCGTTGGTGAAGGACCACCCCCAGCATTTGCAAGATTTGGAGGAGGCACAATAGAATGATACTCTTTTGTAGTGAAGGAGGATTGTTGCTGTGAGCCGGACTGGCGTGAGCCGAGACATTTTGTTGAGGTGGAGGAACAACCCCAGCAGCTTGAACTGCCATGATACTGGTAAGCATATCAGTGATCTTGGCGAATGCTGTTTCAAGACCCTCTAGTCGTTTGCTGGTCTGATCACTGGCTTCTTCAGGTCTTTCTCCGTTCGCCATTTTTGTAAATAACATGCGAGGATGAACAGAAAAGACAGTACAACTAGTGCTGATACTGTCTGTCTTCGAGTGGACAAGTCCTTCATCTTTAGGTAGAGGAGGTAAATAGTCGCCATCAGATTCGGAGGGATCCTCGTCCTCTGGAAGGCTACCCCCAGTGTGGAGGTCATCCGCTTCAGACTCTGAGGGAATACAACCCCCAGCTTGGGATTCTTTGTCGTCCATACGGAATCTCGCCTTTGACCGAGTACCCATATCGACTCCTTTAGATGTGACAGCCTGCTGGCCATCTGTTGGTAGACTTCTTTTTTTCCTTCTCGCAGAACTGAGAGAGAAAGTTGGGTTCGTAGTCCACCATCTTTGATTGGTGCTTCTGTAAGGGGGACCCCATGAAGCCATGTTGGATGAAACACACAGTGGCTTTTCATCGTCAGAGAAGTGCAGCCGTCGAAACACGAACTTTCTCTGAGGCACTCTTGTTACTTTGGAGCAACAACAGTTGATAACAATACTGGAGCACGGGTGTGCACTATGAATTGTTATGTCCTCCCTCGCTTTACGCTTATGATTTATCATGTCGTACAAGTCAGCGGAAGGAAGTTTTGCCTTACAACCCATGTTGCATGCATCGCCGAGCTTTGCATGCGGGTTCGTAAGGAGAGTTGGCACATCCAGACTTAGTTCACGTGCAGGGGCAACCCCTACACCTGAGTTCTGTGATGTCCTTGAAGACAGCCCCGTGCTATACGCGTTGGGGCCTACCTTTTTATTGTGGGCGCATAGGCCTTGGAGATTGGCCTTGGGCGCATGCTCCTTGACAGCATGTTTGAGCCTCCTTGATGTGGGCGCATAGTATGGATCCAGAGAGCCTGGACGCATATCTTTGGGCGCATGACCCTGGATGCCCAGCCTGCTGAAGACAGAAGTATTCTAGTTGGGGTTATACGTCCAAACACTCCTTTGTGCGCATGTCTTTGGGCGCATGCTTGGTGGAGCAGCATTATTTTCTTCTAGTTTTGCCTCCTTCATTTGTGAGCCTCGTCGGGTTTATCCAGAGTGTCATACACCCCGATTCTTGGCATCGTAGTATTTTTCTTTGCCAAGTCTCGGGTGTTGAACATCCTGATGTTGGTTGTGCAGGAAGGGAGTCACTGGGCTAGTAGAGCCCGGAACGGTGTGAGCCTTCTCCATTTGGGGAATTTCTATGGCAGAGTCATGCGCCCATGTGATAGAGTCCTCTAGTTGCATATCTATTATGACACTAGCAGGATATACACAGCAAGCCTTCGGAAGCCAAGTCTTGCGAGACTTGTTTGGCTTCGCTGATTTTGAGGGAGTAGAGCCATCCCTCGAGAGCATCTCTTCGAACTCCTGCTGATCGAACTTTACGATCAGCATCTTCTGAGTGCTACCCACTTTTGTCAGTATCAGATTGTGTCACCACCTTCTTGTCAGAGGAAAAGGTAGTCCCCAGCAGAGTCGCCATTTTTGTGGACACACACAAAAAATAAGAAGAAAATAATATCTTTTCTTTATTGGCGCAAGGCACCACAAATCGAGTACGCCTGAGAGATCCTGCGCTGAGGATCCTCGAGTATAAAAAAGAATTCTGGGGAATGGGATGATGGAGATCGAGCGGCAGTTGCTCCTTTACTCTGTGACACTCCGCTTACAAAAGTAGAAAAAAACCTAAGAAAAATTGCTAACTCTCGGCTCACTGGCAAGAAGTGCAGCAATTTGGATCTTAAAAATGCTCTCCGTTCTGTGTTTTGAAGAGGGACGAGGCCCCCCTTTTATAGACGTTCTTGAGCTGGAATGATGTTATGCGTCCACATGAGGAAACACGCTGGTTTTTATGTGGGCGCATAGTCCTACCTTGGGCGCATAGAGTGTAGGCGCATGCAGGCTGCGAGATCGTGGGTTGGTGGTGGTGTTGACGTGGCCGCATGCTTCGGTACATAACTGATCGTGGAGACTAACGTGGCCGTGTGCTTCGGTGCACGTTTTGATCATGGCTTTGACTGAGTCAGGCTTGGGCGCATAGCCATGTCTCAGGCTATGCGCCCTCCTTTTGGGGAAGCTAGTCTTGGGCGCATGGAGCTTCACCGACGGGACGCATGGAGCTTTACTGGCTGGGCGCATGGAGCTTCATTGGCTGGACGCATAGAGCTTCATTGGCTGGGCGCATAGAGCTTCACTGGCTGGGCGCATAGAGCTTCACTGGCTTGGGCGCATGGGACTTCATTGCTAAATTTTTTTCATGCTTCTACATGTGTAAATCAGATTCTCAAAGACATGTTATGGCTCTGCGTAATTGTCACCCCAGTTTTCAGAAACAGGGGTATTTTTGTCATTTTTCATTTAAGAATATTTTTGAAATTATTTATTTATTTATAATGTTATTTTGGGGTTAATTGAGTCGGGTTCGAATTTCAGCTCAATCCGACTTGAAACGGGGACCCGGGGTAGTTTTGACTCTAGTGGATCCACACATTAGTTAGCCATGGCCCACATGACATTTATTTTAGTTAGTGGTTAGACTAATTATTTTATGGTAGGTTTAATTAGATTAGGGACTTTAGAATGACTAAACTAGCCCCCGACTTAAACCCTTTCCTAATATTTGATTAAAGAGGCTAGTGGGGGTATTTTAGACATTGCAAATAGGGGGAAAACAGCCCATACTTGGTCGGCCCCAGCTAGGGAGTGGAGAGAGACTCATGTTATTTTTTTCCACTTTATTTTCCTCTCTCTAGTTCTTCCCCAAATTTCTAGAGAGCAAATCCCTATCATTCCTCCACCAAATCCTTCCATTTTTTCACCCAACCTTCTTCTTTCCTTCTCCATTCAAGCCAAGGAGGAAGCTACCTAAGTTTGAGAGGATTCGGAGCTCGTTCGTGTCCGTTTGGGATTCCTACGTGTTGGTGGCGTATCAGGCGGCCTTTCCTTCGATTTGATCTACCGGGAGGTATAAATCCCTTTCTCTTTCTTATTTTTCTCATGCATTATGTTGATTTTGACCCATACGAATGACCTCCATGGTTGTGTCTCCATTTGTGTCCATTTCGTGTCCATTTAGATACTTGTAGATGTGTCCTATATGTAGGATCGTGTCCTAGCGGGAAAACCCCTATTTGGACACATGTAGATTTATTAGATATTGATTTAATGTTGTTTTAATATTTTATTCCAGATTTATGAGTGTGTAGAGATGTGTTTTCATAAGTATCATATTGTATCATATTATTTAATCTATATATGTATATATATATATTGTGGTTTACATATATATGTATATATATTATGGTGTGTGTGTGTAATTTTGTGTTCATGATGGGGATGTAGGTTCGGCCAGGAGAATTTGGTGTGTGTATGTGTTAGTGTAGAGGGAGTGAAAGAGTGTATGGAATGGAGGGTGTTTGAGTGAATGTTTGTGAGGGTAATAGAGAGGGAATGAGGTGTAGGAATTGGTGTTAGAAGGGGGAGGGGGGGGAACCCAGCTGCAAACAACATCTATTTGCTGTCCTCAAACCCACATGTTGGCTGTCCCCTTTGGCCATCCCAAAGCCACTTGTTGGCAGTCCATTACTACCATTAATAGCCCAACATTCAGCCCCTTCAGTCCATCTATTGGCTGTCACCAACTGTGTAAAACCTGTCACTAAAATGCCCCAACATTCAGTCATTAACCAACACATATGGTTGTCCCCCTTGCTTCCCAAATCAGTCCAATAACCACCCACATTGCTGTCCCATTTAACCACCCTCTAAACAGTCCAACTTCAGTCCTATATGGCTGTCCTAAACCCCTGAAATCAGTCCACATTGCTGTCCTAATTCAGCCTTGGTATGCCCCATAACCACCATACATTTCAGTCCTATATGCTGTCACCAAGTGCTCCCTAAACCTGTCACTAGTTAGCACCTATATGCTATCCTAACATGCCTAACATTCAGCCTTAACACCACTCCATTTTAGTCCAATATTTGCTCCCGTTAACAGCCCTTCAACTGTCCATATTCAGTCTATATTTCCCCTCCAACACAGCCTAGTGGCTACCCCCATGGCTGCCCCAAATCAGTCCAACTTCATGTCCAATATCAGCCCACCTAATCCCCTCTAATAGCACCCCTAAATCAGCCTATGTGTGAGTTTGTGTGTGTTTTATGAGTTTGTGTATGTGTGTGAGCCTATAGGGGTATAGCTAATAGCCTATAGGAGGGCCTATGTGTAAACCTATAGGAAAGCTTATAGGTGAGTGTTATATGTGAGTGTTGTGTGTGAGTGAGTTGTGTGGGTGAGTGCTAGAATGATGTGAGGATAGTATATGATATTGGTAAGGTAATGGATAGGGTGAACCAACACATGTTCTTAGATAGGTTAGATACCTAGGATACCCATATTTCTTGGTAGGTAAACCTTAGATAGGATAGTATCTAGCTATCCTAAGGAGCCTAGGCTAGTATCTTGGGTATTGGCAGGGTTTCCTTTGTATTGGGCAAGGTATCAGGATTACCTTGGTAAGGGTAATGTAGGTTTTACCTAGAACTAAGGTATTTGAGTTTGGAGTCTAAGACATGATTAGAACTTGGTTCCCTTGGTTGGTAATGATCAAATATAGTGCTCCTAGACTAGTTTTGACTTCAGTTGACCATTTTGACCAAAAGTCAACAAAAGTCAACCGAGAGTCAAACTTAGCATTTAAACGACTAGATTTGACCGAAACCAAACCAGAGTTGACCAGTTGACTGAAAGTCAACAGTTGGTCAACATTAGACTAGTTTGACCCAGAGTTGACCTAGAGTTGACCAGAGTTGACCAAGGTTGACCAGTTGACCAAAAGTCAACTGTAAGTCAACCTTTGACCCCGTTTGACCTAGTTTGACTTGGATTGACTCCCAGTGACTTGGTATGACCTAGTATGAACCAGTATGACCTAGTATGACTCAGTTTGACCTAGATTGACCTAGTTTTGACTTAGACTTGCATTCATGACTTAAACTAGTTTCTTTTTCAGTATAAAACCCTGTTTGACTCATAGTACCTTATTTTAGGTCTGTGATTACTCTGAGCGTCTGTTCACCTTATCAGCTCAGGACCACAGATGAGTACATTCTCTGATCGTTTCATACTTGTCACGACTTATATTCTTGCTCTAGATTACTTTACTTGATGTTGTCACGTTATCATCACGGATTGGTACTATATGGATCTCTTTTTGGGATGTTATCCCCCTTAGCGGGCGCATCGGATACTTTATGTCATGTGTTTCATGTACATCATGTATACCTTGCTCTTGCGTTATTCATGTACACTCATATTCTCTCATGTTCTTTTATGTATGCTCATGTACGTTCATGTTTCCTCATGTGTTTCGTGTGTAACCAAAACATCTTGTCCGTAACGTAACTTGACTGGATCCTTGTGTATTGATTATGGATAGGGGTGAGTATAAATGGTCATGTGATTTACCCATCATGCACACTCTGTTACTTTTCATGTTTTATCATGCTCAACCTAAGCCAATTACATGCCATCTCGTACTCTAAATCACTAGTCACTTACAGTTCTTACTTATCATGTATATATATTTTCAGTTATCAAATATCTCTCCTGTTTTTATGTACATCTTCTTATAGCGTTTCATGTATCTTACTCTATTGCTTGCTTTATATTTCCTGCCATGATATGAACTGCATGAGATGTACTGTACTTGCTCCCGTCCTGACTGGACCTGTTGAAAATATTACAGATGATACCGGGGACTTCTGCCCGACCTACGATGGAGCCCATCTAGACGATACTTGTGAGTTGGACCCACAGGAGGATCCAGCTCTAGCTGAGGACGTCGTCCATACTGCTTAGACTAGTTTAGTTAGGCTCTATTCTGTCATTTGAGATCTGGATTATATATATTCTTTCATATTCTGTAGTTGTGACTTTATATTCTGGATGTTGCTGAGTTATTATCTTAGACACTTAGACTCTTCTGATCATCTGTATTTCATTTTGAGTTCTATATCATATCGTACTTCTTCTTCCTTAGTTGTGATTGAGTTTACATTCTGCGATGTCACCCCCATTCGGGGAGTATACACTGCTTAGCATTATATTGTTAGATGTTGTGACCTAGGACAGCGTTCTACCGCCGACACTGCGACGTAGGCTGGACGTACCCACTTCTCGTGCCCTTACTCTAGGGTACGGGTCGTGACACGTTTTTAGTGGTGGCCCATGCAGGTCGAGTTTATGTAGTGGTATTCGAACTAGAGTATCACTACAGCCTGCAGTAGGATTATGATATTTTTGGAGGTACTCAATCACATTAGGATAAACTCTTATTCAGATTTCGTATATCTACATTTTGCAGCTTATTGTCTCCCTTGAATATAACTGTCCTCCCTTGCCATTTTGACTCATTCTCAGCAATTGTTTCTTTGATCTGTCTCCAGGATGGTTGAGACGAAATCACATCGCCAGGGCCAGGGGGATGCCGATGGGAGGTCTGCCACCTCTCATACCCAGCAGCCAGCCCCTGGTACCGCAACTCCAGTCATGCCAGCTGGGGTAGGCGTTTCAGCTGCATTCGGAGGAGCCCCACCACCAGCAGCAGGGGGTATGCCTCCAACAGTTCGGAGGCAGGACCCAGTCATCCCAGAGGTGCCTTTCCAGCAGCCGCCGCCTACATGATACGTGGACGCGGCACAGATGTTCGCCTACTTTCAGCAGTTTATGGAGGCACAGCAGGTCCGACAGGCCAGGGGCATGGAGTTGGCTATTACGACAGTCGCAGCTCGACCAGCAGTCCAGCAGCCGAAGACACCTGGAATAGAGTAGTTCCAGAAGATGAGCCCCATAGACTTCCTGGGGACGGAGGAGATTATATATGCTGACGAGTGGATCGAGCATATAGAGGAGATCTTCCGCCTGGCCCGGATACCGGCAGATCTCCAGATAGAGGCAGCAGCTAGCCGGATGCGAGATCTTGCTCGCACCTGGTATAAGTCAGACCCCAGGATGGGGGTAGCTGGACAGACATGGGAGGAGTTCAAGGGCTTCTTCAAGAAGAAGTTCTTTTCCAGATGCAGCGCTCCGAGCCTTGGAGTCGCAGTTTGAGAGCTTAGTTCAAGGGAGCCTGTCAGTAGAGGAGTACACTGGGGAGTTCGGCCGCCTCGGCAGATTCGTAGAGGGCTTGAGCGAGACGGCGAAGGCCCAAAGGTTCCGAAAGGGTCTGGTCAAGGAAGTCAAGTCCTTGACCAAGGGCAACAGGGATGCCACTTTCGAGGAGATTTTGACGGGAGCTTTATTGGCTGAGGACGATCTTGAGCTGAAGCTCAAGAGGGGGCGAGACCCTGTTGGGGACAGCAGCAGTTGAGGCCAGGCCAAGAGGCTTCATTTTCAGCACCAGCAGCCGAGGCAGTTCCAGCCGCAGCCGTTCCAGCAGAGACAACAGCATGTTATCTTTTGCCCTTTCTGTAAGAAACCAGGGCACGATAGGGGTGAATGTCGGATGAGGCAAGGTAAGTGCCTACTCTGTGGATCATCAGATCATCAGTTGAGAGAGTGTCCCAAGTCTCCGAGACGGACAACTCAGGGAGCAGGAGCCAGGGTTCCAGTAGGCCAGCAGCAGGCTAGAGGAGGCCAACGAGCGCGAGCTTACGCCATGATATTTGAGGATGCTCAGGCAGTAGGAGAGGTGCTTACAGGTTTTTGTTCTTCTCGATTCCATTCCTACCTTGCCTCGTTATATCCATCTTGAAATTCGATTCCATCTGTTCCTTGATCGTTGATTTAAAATTTGTCCTTGTGATGTGATATTCTTCTGGGATAAGTCGTATGGGCTAGGTCACCTCGATTATGAGATTTTAGAATCCTCTAGGGTCATGCTAGCAGGCAGAGTGAGGACATATAGTCGGACTATGGACGTATTTCTCGGGTGTGGGAATTTAAGGTTTTCGCTGCCAAGCATGCGGCAATGCAAAAATTTTAAATACCATAATTCTAGAGGTATGTACCATAGTTGAGGACTCTGTGATTATCGTAGCCTTGCTCACTGGCATGACAGAGATTCTGATTATCATGATGATTGGACAGACGCATACGATTATCGATTTGCATGATTTTTTTCAGTGTTTACTTTGTTTTAATTTTTGAGGATGATTCTTTTAAGGTAGATAGACTTATAGCACCCAGTTTCTATTTGAGAGTAATTTTAAATTTTATAATTTTAGTCATTTAATTCATGCTTTGATTTTTGAGATTTTAATCATTTTAAATTTTAAGCCATGACTTGTGATTTTGACATTTTACTATTGTTTGGTTTTAATTTCTAGGACAAATTTTTTTAAGGTGGATAGATTTGTCACTCCTAGTTTTCAAAAATAGGGGTATTTTTTTCATTTTTATTTTAGAATATTTTTGAAATTATTTATTTATTTATAATGTTATTTTGGGGTTAATTGAGTCGGGTTCGAATTTCAGCTCAATCCGACTTGAAACGGGGACCCGGGGTAGTTTTAACTCTAGTGGACCCACACACTAGTTAGCCATGGCCCACATGACATTTATTTTAGTTAGTGGTTGGACTAATTATTTCATGGTAGGTTTAATTAGATTAGGGACTTTAGAATGACTAAACTAGCCCCCGACTTAAACCCTTTCCTAATATTTGATTAAATAGGCTGGTGGGGGTATTTTAGACATTGCAAATAGGGGGAAAATAGCCCATACTTGGCCGGCCCTAGCTAGGGAGTGGAGAGAGACTCATGTTATTTTTTCCACTTCATTTTCCTCTCTCTAGTTCTTCCCCAAATTTCTAGAGAGCAAATCCCTATCATTCCTCTACCAAATCCTTCCATTTTTCCACCCAACCTTCTTCTTTCCTTCTCCATTCAAGCCAAGAAGGAAGCTACCTAAGTTTGAGAGGATTCAGAGCTCGTTCGTGTCCGTTTGGGGTTCCTACGTGTCGGTGGCGTATCGGAAGGCCTTTCCTTCGATTCGATCTACCGGGAGGTATAAATCCCTTTCTCTTTCTCATTTTTCTCATGCATTAGGTTGATTTTGACCCATAGGAATGACTCCCATGGTTGTGTCTCCATTTGTGTCCATTTCGTGTCCATTTGGATACTTGTAGACGTGTCCTATGTGTAGGATCATGTCCTAGCGGGAAAACCCCTATTTGGACACATGTAGATTTATTAGATATTGATTTAATGTTGTTTTAATATTTTATTCCAGATTTATGAGTGTGTAGAGATGTGTTTCCTAAGTATCATATTGTATCATATTATTTAATCTATATATGTATATATATTATGGTTTACATATATATGTATATATATTATGGGGTGTGTGTGTGTAATTTTGTGTTCATGATGGGGATGTAGGTTCGGCCAGGAAAATTTGGTGTGTGTATGTGTTAGTGTAGAGGGAGTGAAAGAGTGTGTGGAATGGAGGGTGTTTGAGTGAATGTTTGTGAGGGTAATAGAGAGGGAATGAGGTGTAGGAATTGGTGTTAGAAGGTGGGAACCCAGCTGCAAACAGCATCAATTTGCTGTCCTCAAACCCACATGTTGGCTGTCCATTACTACCATTAACAGCCCAACATTCAGCCCCTTCAGTCCATCTATTGGCTGTCCCCAACTGTGTAAAACCTGTCACTAAAATGCCCCAACATTCAGTCATTAACCAACACATATGGCTGTCCCCTTGCTTCCCAAATCAGTCCAATAACCACCCACATTGCTGTCCCATTTAACCACCCTCTAAACAGTCCAGCTTTAGTCCTATATGGCTGTCCTAAACCCCTGAAATCAGTCCACATTGCTGTCCTAATTCAACCTTGGTATGCCCCATAACCACCATACATTTCAGTCCTATATGCTGTCACCAAGTGCTCCCTAAACCTGTCACTAGTTAGCACCTATATGCTGTCCTAACATGCCTAACATTCAGCCTTAACACCACTCCATTTCAGTCCAATATTTGCTCCCCTTAACAGCCCTTCAACTGTCCATATTCAGTCTATATTTCCCCTCCAATACAGCCTAGTGACTACCCCCATGGCTGCCCCAAATCAGTCCAACTTTATGTCCAATATCAGCACACCTAATCCCCTCTAATAGCACCCCTAAATCAGCCTATGTGTGAGTTTGTGTGTTATGAGTTTGTGTGTGTGAGCCTATAGGGGTATAGCTAATAGCCTATAGGAGGGCCTATGTGTAAACCTATAGTAAAGCTTATAGGTGAGTGTTATATGTGAGTGTTGTGTGTGTGAGTGAGTTGTGTGGGTGAGTGCTAGAATGATGTGAGGATAGTATATGATATTGGTAAGGTAATGGGTAGGGTGAACCAACACATGTTCTAAGATAGGTTAGATACCTACGATACCCATATTTCTTGGTAGATAAACCTTAGATAGGATAGTATCTAGCTACCCTAAGGAGCCTAGGCTAGTATCTTGGGTATTGGCTGGATTTCCTTTGTATTGGGCAAGGTATCCGGATTACCTTGGTAAGGGTAATGTAGGTTTTACCTAGAACTAAGGTATTTGAGTTTAGAGTCTAAGACATGGTTAGAACTTGGTTCCCTTGGTTGGTAATGATCAAATATAGTGCTCCTAGACTAGTTTTGACTTCGGTTGACCATTTTGACCAAAAGTCAACAAAAGTTAACCGAGAGTCAAACTTAGCCTTTAAACGACTAGATTTGACCGAAACCAAACCAGAGTTGACCAGTTGACTGAAAGTCAACAGTTGGTCAACATTAGACTAGTTTGACCCAGGGTTGACCTAGAGTTGACCAGAGTTGACCAAGGTTGACCAGTTTACCAAAAGTCAACTGTAAGTCAACTTTTGACCCCGTTTGACCTAGTTTGACTTGGATTGACTCCCAGTGACTTGGTATGACCTAGTATGAACCAGTATGACCTATTATGACTCAGTTTGATCTAGATTGACCTAGTTTTGACTTAGACTTGCATTCATGACTTAAATTAGTTTTCTTTTCAGTATAAAACCCTGTTTGACTCATAGTATCTTATTTTAGGTTTGTGATTACTCTGAGCATCTGTTCACCTTATCAGCTCAGGACCACAGGCGAGTACATTCTCTGATCGTTTATACTTGTCACGACTTATATTCTTGCTCTAGATTACTTTACTTGATGCTGTCACATTATCATCACAAATTGGTACTATATGGATCTCTTCTTGGGATGTTATCCCCCTTAGCGGGCGCATCAGATACTTTATGCCATATGTTTCATGTACATCATGTATACCTTGCTCTTGTGTTATTCATGTATACTCATGTTCTTTCATGTTCTTTCATGTACGCTCATGTACTTTCATGTGCTCTCATATACGTTTATGTTTTCTCATGTGTTTCGTGTGTAACCAAAATATCATGTCCGTAACGTAACTTGACTGGATCCTTGTGTATTGATTGTGGGTAGGGGTGAGTATAAATGGTCATGTGATTTACCCATCATGTACACTCTGTTACTTTTTATGTTTTATCATGTTCAACCTAAGCAAATTACATGTCATCTCGTACTCTAAATCACTAGTCACTTACAGTTCTTACTTATCATGTATATATATTTTCAGTTATCAAATATCTCTCATGTTTTCATGTACATCTTCTTACAGCGTTTTATGTATCTTACTCTATTGCTTGCTTTATATTTTCTGCCATGATATGAACTACATGAGATGTACTGTGCTTGCTCCCGTCCGGACTGGACCTGTTGAAAATATTACAGATGATACCGGGGACTTCTGCCCGACCTACTATGGAGCCCATCTAGACGATACTTGTGAGTTGGACCCACAGGAGGATCCAGCTCTAGCAGAAGACGTCGTCCATACTGCTTAGACTAGTTTAGTTAGGCTCTATTCTGTCATTTGAGATCTGGATTGTATATATTCTTTCATATTCTGTAGTTGAGACTTTATATTCTGGATGTTGCTGAGTTGTTATCTTAGACACTTAGACTCTTCTAATCATCTGTATTTATTTGAGTTCTATATCATATTGTACTTCTTCTTCCTTAGTTATGATTGAGTTTACATTCTGCTATGTCACCCCCATTCGGGGAGTATACACTGCTTAGCATTATATTGTTAGATGTTGTGACCTAGGACAACGTTCTACCGCCGACACTGCGGCGTAGGCTAGACGTACCCACTTCTCGTGCCCTTACTCTAGGGTGCGGGTCGTGACAGTAATTGACTTCAAGTCGAGTTGGAGGTTCATCTACCTCTGGCCGAATTTGTATACAATAATAGCGATCAATCCAGCATCCAAATGGCGCCGTATGAAGCCTTGTACGGACGAAAGTACCGATCACCCATTTGCTGGGACGAAGTCGGAGAATGACAGATTCTCGGCCCGGAACTGGTGGAACAGACTATACAAAACGTTCAGCTCATTCGGGAAAGATTAAAGACCGTACAGAGTCGTCAGAAAAGTTATGCGGATGTTCATCGTCGACCCCTCGAGTTTCAAGAAGGCGATCACGTATTTTTAAAAGTGTCGCCTATACGGGAGTGACCCAGTTTGGTACAAAGGAAAAGTTGGGTCCAAGATTCGTTGGGCCATTCGAAATACTCAAGCGGGTCGCCCCAATAGTCTATCAAATTGCCCTGCCGCTGGCGCTAGAAGGTGTACACAATGTCTTCTACGTCTCTCGAGGAAGTACGTGCACGACCCTAGCCACGTGGTAGATTTTGGTCAGCTGGAGCTGGTCCGGTTTATCTTACGTTGAAGAGCCAGTTCAAATCTTAGAACGTAAGGATAAGCTGCTGCAGAATCGAACGATCCCTCTCGTTCGCATACGCTGGAGAAACCATTCAATCGAAGAGTCAACGTGGGAACTTGAATCGGAGATGAAGGAGAAATTTCCTTCATTGTTTTCGTAGAGGTAGGTTCTATTCTTAAGTTTCGAGGACGAAACTTTTTTTAGTTGGTTATGATGTAGTGCCCCGTCCCTACATCGTGCCCCATTTTCGTCACGAGTTGTGCGGGAAAGGAACACTGTCGCTATCGATTCGATTGGGACCGATAGGTCGGAATCAGCCGAATTTGTCGAACGGGAACGATTAAATTAAAATCCTTTTCTCGTTATAGAAAGGCTTATTCGGAATCAATTCCCACATTCAGGGGGTTGCGCCTCAAGGATTGGCTCTGCGGCTGAGTCGGGAGACGGAAGAGACCTCCCGTTGCTCTGGTTTTCATGCCGCACTTGATTTGGCTTTGGCTTTGGTTTTCGTGAATGCATTTTCGTGAATGTTTTTGATGGGTTTTCATGGCTTGCGTTTTCGAACTTCGCATTCGTATTGAAACTTCTTGAATAACACAGTGTTCTAATTAGTTGCATTGTAGGTGATCGCGTAGGCGACATTTGCGCAACCAACCAGTCCCTCCCCTGAAGCAAAGTCTAAGGTGAGTGGCTGACCTTCTTCGCCTCGACCCTTTGTTTCAAAATCAAACATGAAAACAAACGAAATACTTGTCAATAAGTGTAGAATCAAAGAAATCATGGCACGATTCGTCACGACACTCTTACTATAAAACTGTTGTACGAAAAAACTGATGCATGCTTTCTTATGTCCCATTTACTTAGCCTATGCAAACAAAAGAATGAATCGATTAACGTTTATCGCAATGGTACGGCTAAGGTGAATAATTGACTAAGTTCAAAAGAAAGGCTAAGTTTTGCACATAAAAGAGAAAGGATAAGGTTCTAGAAAAGAGATAGCATTTTTCAAGACTCTGCAAAATGGTCATTGGACAACTTGTCGACAAGGTGTAGTTTCCTCGAACGGTTGCCTAGGACAAGGAACCGATTTGGCCCGGGAGGAACGAGTATAGCAAGCGCCAGCCTTACATCGACATGGGTTATTCGGGAACTTTCGCACAGGCTCGCTACCCGCCGCGAAAGGGTCGACGGCTAACCCAGCTATAGTCCATGATGGCTTGACATTGCTAGTGACATGCACACCCTTGACACGGGATGAATATGATAGCTGCTCAATGTTTACAATTTCATATGCTTGCCTCAAATAGGTTAACATGCAAATCAAACAAGATAGTTAGAAAGATCACAAATGTAGATAACATGTTTTATAAAATTGATTGAACCAAATGCAGAGCATGGGTTTAATTAGCCACTCGCTAGTACATGTGATCGTACTAACCCTCGCTCTTTGCAAGTGCCAGGAATCCGGAAGAACGTGCCAACTAGCTAGGCGACGTTCGTGCTTTTGAAGCTTCGACCGCGCGTCGAAGACCTCGCCGCTAAATTTTGAAGACTCTCTACCAGTCCAAGGAACATGTCTCGACATCCCCCCAATCTAGGTGGCCGAATTCAACAAACTGGCTAAATTTGTTGAAGCATATCTACCTACAACTGTACATGTAAGTCGACCTCGACGATTCGAAGTGGGCCTGCCTTCCTCTATTCGTGCCCATGATTCGACGCCTGAATACAAAACCATGGGTGAGGAACTCAACCATGCCCTCCGTCTTGAGTCCGAGTATCCTCTTGCTATGACTGGCGTTGTTCACTTTAATAACAAATGACATAGTAATGCGGGAGGCAACAATGCGCACAAGCGTTAAAATTGCGGCAACGGATGCGACAACCAGACAAACGATCAAAAGTCCGCAATTTTTGCCATAAGGAGGGGCACGTGGCCAATGAGTGCTGATTGAAGAGTGGAGCATGCTTCGGGTGCGGTCGAATGGACCACATTAGACGTAACTGTCCGGAGAAGGTGAACCAGCGCCCCCAACAACATCAACAAAACCGAGGCCAAGCACCTTGGGCTCCATAGACGGCACAACAAAATGGCCAATACCGTCGCCCCAATGCCTAGGGTTTCCATTGGCCACAATCGTCTGGACGGTCTGTTGTAGAGTATCAAGTTGCTTTTGCTGCATCTTAGTTTGAGCATCGAAGCGGGCTTCAAATTGGGCATGTCGTGCCTCCGTCTGCTGATGTATGTTTTCGGACTGTTTTTGCTGCGTCTCCATCATGTGCAACATCCTCTCTATGGCATTGTTAGAAGGTCCGGCCCATGAGCTGCTCGAACCGCTCGAAGCACTTTGTTCTTGCTCGGCCGGGATTTCTGCCACGGGTTCCATCACTTCTGCAATACGTAGACACACATTAGTTTCAAGATATTTTGGACTCATTGTATGGAACAACTTATCTCATCGATGCAAGGTCAAAGGTTTGAGACTCTAGACGGAAGGCCAAAGGATATAAAGTCATGCTCTGATACCATTATGTCACGCCCCGATTCCGAAGAATCGATAGTCGTCCCCCGGACGTGATGTCGTACGAACCTAAGTTGCGATCGCACAAAGGATAGTCATAAGGTTATCCAAAACACAACATCAAATAGAGTACGCAGAGAAATTGAACACATTGAAATGAGAGAAACTTTTGTTTTCATTGATAATAATACTTCATTTACAAGACTCTATTAAGATCATTATTGCGCGGGCTACAACAAGGCTCGATTACAAAATAAACACTGATGAGATAATCGTTCCATGCATTACATCCCCCTTTATAAACAAAACATTCCTAAGGACCTGGAATAATGGGGAGTCGAGACGCCATTTCTTCTGGACTGAATGTGGAGTCTTCAAAAGGATTCAAAAACAAGCCTTCAACACACGGACGAGGCTTTAATGTACTTGCGTCGTCTTGAGCTTAAGTGGCATGCCCTTCTTGGTTCGAGGTACCTGTGTGGAGAGCGAGGATCAGTACATTATACTTTGTACTGGTGCATGGCAAATTAAGTTTCGTGCTCTCATTTGGTTAAAGAGTTTATATGACTTAGTTGGTGAATCTTTCTAACCATCCTAATGAATTTCAGACAGGCATAAGACAAGCATAAATGTGAGACTTACCATGTTCTTTCCTGTCAATGTGTTATCACTAGTATAGCGAGTGCAAAATTATGTGTGATTGGTCACTGGCACCACAAGCCATCCTGTACGCTATAGCTTTTTTTAGTCGAGGCCCTTTCAACGCAAGTAGCGAGCCCCGTTGTAAGTCCCCGCCTAACCCGTGCTATCATCCAGCACAGCTATTTTCGTGTTTTCTTTCTCGGCCGAAACGATCTCGTGGCCCCGGGTTGCCGTTCGAGAAAACTTTTACCTTCTCGACAAGTTGTCCATGACCGTGCTTAGAACAATTTAGTTATTAAGGCATAGTATACACTTCTTTTGAGAACTTGACCATTACATCGTGTCCCACCTTATCATGGCATCACCTTATTTGAGTCAATCTTTTGTTAACATAGTTCTATAAATTTACAGTGTGTTCGTGGCTTTGTATCTATTATTTCATTCGCGCTAAGGTTATCGATTGAACTAAGAAGGGGGTCAAGAAGAGAAGGGTCAGCCACTCACCTTGAGTTTGCTTGAGACGAGAGACTTGTTTGGTCGCGCTAGACGTCGCCTACGCGATTACTTGAAATCGCACAAGCAACCGATTAGAACACTATATATTCATTCTTCGATATAAAATGCGAGTTCGAAATGCAAGCCATAAAACCATCGAAAACATTCACGAAAACGCATTCAGAAAACCAAAGCCAAACCAACGCAAGTGCGGCATAAAAACAGAGCAAGGGGAGGTCTCTCCTGACTCAGCCGCATAGTCTATCCTTGAGGCGCAACCCGCTGAATATGGGACTTGGTTCCGAAGAAGCCATTCCATAACGGGGAATGGATCTTAATTCAACCGTTCCCGTTCGACCGATTCGATCGATCCCGACCGAATCGATGGCAACAGTGTTCCTTTCTCGCGCAGCCCGTTGACGAAGAACGGGACTCGATGTAGGGACGGGACAGTACACCATAACCAACTAAGAAAATGTTTCTTCCTCGAAACTTAAGAAAGAACCTACCGCTAGAAAAAATGGGGAAGGAAACTTTTCCCTCATCTGCGACACTAGTTCCCAGGTCGACTCTTCGACCGTATGGTTCTTCTAGAGCACGCGAACGAGAGGGATGGCACGATTTTGAAGTAGTTTATCCTTGTGCTCCACGATTTGCACATGCTCTTCAACATACGATAAGTCTGCCTGCAGATTCAGCTGACCAAAGTCTACCACATGGATCGAATCGTGTACGTACTTCCGCAACTGAGAGACGTAGAAGATATTGTGCACATCCGACAGTACTGGCACAAACCAATTTGGTAAGCTACTGGGCGACTCGCTTCAATATCTCGAAAGGACCAACAAACCTTGGGCTCAACTTCCCTTTCGTGCCGAATCTGGTAACTCCTCGCATGGACGTCACCTTCAGGAATACATGGTCGCCTTCCAAGAACTCGAGGGGACGTAGATGCGTGTTGGCATAGCTCTTTTGTCGACTTTGTGCTATCTTCAATCTCTTCCGTATCAGTTTAACTTTCTGTACGGTCTGCTCCACCAGTTCTGGGTCAAGTATCTGTCGTTCCCCGACTTCATCCCAGCAAATGGACGATCTGCACTTTCGGCCGTACAAAGCTTCATACGACGCCTTTTGGAGGCTGGACTGGTAGCTGTTGTTATATGCAAATTCAGCCAACGGTAGATGAACGTCTAAGCTTGATTTCAAGTCGATCGCACAGAGTCGTAACATGTCCTCGAGAATCTGGTTCACCCGCTCTGTTTGGTCGTCGGTCTGAGGATGATAAGCTGAGCTAAACTTCAACATGGTCCCCAACGCTGATTGAAGGCTACACCAGAAGTGTGCTGACTTGGTTAATCGATCTGAGACGATAGATACTGGGACCCGTGCAGCCTAACTATTTTATCAAGATATATCTGAGCAAGGCAGTCGACGCTCCCAGTGACTTTAACGGCAATAAAGTGTGCTGACTTGGTTAATCGATCGATGATGACCCAGACGACATCGTTCCCCCGTGGCGTCTTCGGCAGGCCAACAACAAAGTCCATAGTGACATGATCCCTCTTCCATTCTGGAATGGCAAGGTTCTGCATCTCCCCGCCCGGTCGCTGGTGCTCAGCTTTAACTTGCTGACAGGCCATACACTGCGACACAAAGAGTGTCACATCCCTCTTGATGCCGTGCCACCAGAAGACAACGTGGAGGTCCTTATACGTCTTGGTGCTATCAGGATGCAAGAAATATTTTGCATAATGTGCCTCCGATATTATCTCCTTTCTAAGTTCTGCGTCGTCCGGAACACATAGCCGACCTTTCACTTGCAACACTCCCGACACGTCCTCTGCAAAGTCAGACGCCTTTCCCGTGGATATCAGCTTTCGCATCTTCTCCAGGTATGGATCGTCCTTCTGAGCAGACTAGATTTTCTCTAATAGGCTCAGTTCTTGCCACAGTTGTGCCAGTTCCACGTCTCTAAATCGAACTCGGAGTTCAATGCCCATTCCTTCCAATCATCAAGCAGCAGTCCTGTTGATAGATAGTGAAGCTAGGTACTTCTGACTCAGCGCATCCGCCACAATATTTCCCTTACCCGGCGTATAGTCGATCAACAAGTCGTAGTCTTTAATCAGTTCCAACCATCTCCTCTGTCGCAAATTTAGTTTTTTTTGGGTGAAGAGATACTTGAGGATCTTGTGGTCCGTATAAATCCTGCATGCTACTCCATAAAGATAGTGACGCCATAGCTTCAACCTAAATACAATTGCCGCTAGTTCAAGGTCGTACGTGGGAAAGTTCTTCGCATGCGGCTTCAGCTGTCGGGAAGCAAAAGATATCACCTTATCCTGCTGCATGAGCACACACCCCAAGCCCTGGCCAGAAGCATCGTTGAAGATTAAAATCCCTCGGTCCCCTTCAGGAAGAGCGAGTATCGGGGCCAAAATGAGCCACTGTTTTTAGCGCATGGAAAGAAGCTTCACAGTCGTATGACCACACGAAGCGACACCCTTGTGGGTGGAACAAGTCAAGGGCAATACGATCTTCGTGAAGTCCTTCACGAAGCGTCTATAGTATCCCGCCAAACCGAGGAAGCTTCGAATTTCACTGACAGACGCGGGTCGATTCCAATCAAAAACTGCCTCAACTTTCTTCGGATCGACTGAAATGCCTTCAGCAGATATGTGCCCAAGAAAAGATATATTGTTCAGCCAGAACTCATACTTGCTCCTCTTCGCAAACAACCGATTCTCTCGAGGGTCTGGAGCACGATTTGCAGATGTTCTGCGTGTTGCGCTAAATCCTTCGTGTTGACAAGAATATCGTCTATAAAGACTACTATAAATTTATCGAGGAACAGACGAAACACCCGATTCATTAGATCCATGATGGCGGCAGGAGCATTCGTCAGGCCAAATGGCATCACCAAGAACTCATAGTGGCCGTAACGAGTGCGAATGGCAGACTTTGGCACATCCTCTGGCTTGACCTTGAGCTAGTGATAACCCGATCGAAGATCAATCTTGGAAAACACCATGGCACCTTGGAGCTGATCAAACAAATCGTCGATGCGGGGCAGGAATATTTATTCCGGACGGTGGCCTTATTCAATTCATGATAGTCGATGCATAGCCGCATCGATCCAACCTTCTTTTTGACAAATAGCACAGGTACACCCCACGGCGAGACACTTGGACGGATGAATAGTCTGCCAAGTAATTCCTGTAGTTGTACTTTGAGTTCTTTTAATTCTACTAGGGCCATTCTGTACGGAGCTTTTGAGATAGGTCGGGTGTCAGGGAATGTATCGATGGTGAATTCGATTTTTTGATCGGTGGCAAACCAGGTAGCTTGTCTGGGAATACGTCGGGGATTCTGCCACAATGTTGGCCAGACCCACGTTTGCACTATCCAGTCACGTGTCTCGAACGGACGCCAAGTAGCCTTCGCATCCTGAATGCAACATCCTCCGAACAGAAATTGCCAAAATCACCATATACGTCGACGATGCTTCACCACACAAGTGGAAGAATTCAGGCACTCCAGGTATACGGAAGGTGACCTTCTTTCCTGCAGAGTCAATGGTGGCGTTGCAAGGGCCGAGCCAATCCATTCCCAGAATGATGTCATAGTCCTTCATATCCAGAACTATTACGTCAAGACCGATCTTTTGACCCCTATGATTCCACCACCGCAGGCTAAATTCGTGAGTAGTGGCACGCCCGAAGGTACACTTACGCTAAGGTCGAGGTCTAACGATATCATAGGAAATTTGTGCTCGACGGCGAAGTCCGCCGATATAAAATTATGCGAAGTGCCTGAATCAAATAGTACACGAGCAGACACATTATTGAAATTTAATATACCTGTCACTATCGTGTCCGAGGCGAATGCTTCGTCCTGCGTCATGGCATAGACGCGCCCTTGAGCATTTGGACATTGGTCTTGATTGTTCGGTTGAGTGGGTTGTGGAGGTCGGGGCGTCTGTCCTCGATTCTCTTGACGGTTTTGTTGTGCTGGGGCACTCTGATTCGGTCTAGGGCTCATGCAGTCTCGAGATAGGTGCCCCTTTTGTCCGCAAGCGAAGCATCTCCTGTTGAAGACAAAGCAGCTGCTGGTATTGTGTCCGAGTTGGCTGCACTTGGTACAACGAGGTAACGGGTTCTGACCCTTATAGTCGCCATTGTTTGGACGCTTTGACGGGTGGTTGTTGCCTCCTGTATAGCTAGAACGTTTGTGATTGGAATTGTGCACAAAGTCTGCAGCAACAGAAGGGTACTGACTCTCAAGGCGGAGAGCATGATTTAGAGCATCGCCCGTGGTCTTGTACTCCGGAACCGCTACATGAGCACCGATAGAGCATCGCAGACCCACTTTGAACCATCACAAACGACACTCCTCTGTAGGAAGAAATGCACCAGCAAATTTAGACAATTTGTTGAATTATGCGGCATACTGTTCTACTGTCCGGTTCCCTTGCCTCAACTACATGAATTGTGAAACCCATATTTTTGTAATTAATTAATATCAGTATTTTTGTATTAAATATTAGTATTTCTATTTATTATTATTATTATATTATATTATTTTGAGTGTAAATGATTTCGAAAATAATAACAACATGGCTTTTTGAGTTGAACCCAGACTCGAGTCCGAATCCAGACCCAGGCCTGAGCCCAAACCCAATCCCACTTTCTTACAAATCTGAATTTGACTTGGCTCAATGATTTATAAAAAAAAATTATTTAGCTGGTCCCATAGGACCAGCAACTCATCCACGAATTGGCCAACTCACACACACGTTCTATTTCCTCTCCACGAACTCACCACCACCACATATCTATAACTCCCCCACCTGACTATTTCTTCTCATTCTCCGTCTTAAACCAACAACTTATTTTCACCCCCACTCCTCTCATGTTCAGAGAACAAACTCCACTCCCTTCTCATTCATAGAACAAACTCTCCTCTACTTTTCCTACCCCCATTCTTCCTCTCACTCCCAAACCCTCACCAACACCCTCACCCCGCCGGTGCCCCTCTCCTCTTCCCCGACGACCGCGCCCCCTAGGGCGACCGCAGCCGCGCCACTCTCTCCGGCCAGCCCCGGCCGACAGCGCCTCCTCCGGCGACCCCGTCCGCGCCGTTCCCCCCGCGCACGCCCCTTCGCGGCCCCTCTGGTCGCTGTCGTTCCGGCGCCCCCTTCGCCGCCTCTGGCCCGCGCCCCCGTGCGGCCCATACCCCCCGACCCCGTCGGCTCCTTGGCCGACCACCCGTCGACAGCCCCCTGTCGCGGTGACCCCGCACCCGTTCCCCTTGAGCGGCCAACCTCGCCGCGTCCCGGCAGCCCCTGTCGTCGCTGCCCTTCATCGCACGACCCCTGTGGCCGCTGCTCTTTGGCCAGCACTCCCTGTCGTGCCCTAGCTTCTGAGTTCTTCGGCATTTTCGACGTCGCTGCTGATTTTAGCGCTGATTTCGGGAATACTTTCGCTGTTCTGGATCTATTTTCTTTCTATTATTCACCTGAGAGCTCTAGCCGAGCAATCCGAGGTATAACCCCCTGTCCCGCTCATTTTATTATTTAGTCGATGATGAAATGGTCCCCGATTTCCTTTGGGAACTCGGTTTTAGCGACGTCGTAATTTTTTGGGACTTTCGGAAAGGTCCTGTGAATTATTTTGGATTTCCGAAATATTTCGGTAATTGATTTTTGGTATGTGTTAGCTTTCCGGATTTTTCGGGAACGTTCCGTGATTTGTGGGATTGGAATCGGACTTCCGAAATTATTTCGGGTCGTCCCGATTATTCTGTGGATTGGTTGTGGACTTATATATATATAAATTCGGGTTTTTCCCTGGTTTGGGATTTGCAGAAAATTATCGGCGCCATTTCCCAGTTTTTGGGTTGACCAAAAACAGAGGAGATGCTGCCCGATTTTTTCGTAAATCCTGGATTATTTTTAAAAATGAATTTAAAATAATTTCGGAGTTTTATTTGATATTTGATTTTGGGTGACGACCGTATCGGTCAATGGACCCGGCTAAGTGCAAACGAAATCGGCCCCGCCCGGACGTTGAGGCAATTAGCCAAGATGAGGATCGAACCATATCTGAGACTTATAATTTACCTTTATTTTTATATTTAATTTCTGTTTAAATTTATTTAATATTTCAGTTTAGGACTAACGACGGTTTGTCTTATTTCAATTTATGTAAATAAATTGTAATGGGCATAAGCCCAGCTGGCTGTGGTCTGTAACTGTAATAGCTTAGATTTTCTTGTCTTTTCTGGTTTTACGAGTTTTTCTATTTAAACGATTAAATTGACTAAAAAGTATTTTCGTATAAAATTAATTAATATTTTCTCATCTTAAAATTGACAAGTTTGTTAATAATTAGAAAGTCACGTATTTCTTACTAAATAAGAAAATTAGCTTTATATTTATATTTATAAAAATTACCAAGTTTTCATAAATAATCTGGCAGCGACGATGTTTTCCGAATTCAAAGTTAAAATGACATTTTTCCCTCGTATTAAATCAACGCACAATAAATCGTATTTTTCTGTGTTTGTTTAATTAAAGAATTAAAATTTGACTAGGGAACAGTTTAGAGATTGCAACTAGCTTAGTTAGCATTGACGATTCTTGGTTTCTGAGACAGCTTATCGAATGTAGGATTTCGAGAGAGTCTGAACTTCCATCCCGACGTATCAACCTTTCTAGTCCAGTCAAACCTGAGACAAGTACATTTTGTTTAGTTTACAATTATTTAGTAATCGTTTTAATGCAAGTTTAAACCACGATGCAACACGGAACTCTCTCTGAGAGCACTGACTGTAACTACTGTAACTATTGGGGACTGGGGGAGTAGTATAATGAGTATGACCACATCCAAACTACTGTAACTACTGTAACTATATTAGCTTACCCCTCATACACACGGGGATAAGCCGTATCTTACTGTAACAAACCCAAGCCGGTCATATTTCATTGCCTATTCACATCACAGAACTGTAACTGTTTCAAAACTGTAACTGCTTTATTGTTGATTTCAAAACTGTTTAAAAGTGCATGATTCTATTATTATTTCAATTGTCAAATTAGCATGAATTGTACTTTGCTCCCTCCTGACTGGAGACCCAACATTTTTAGGTATCACTATTGAGGCTTTGTTCCGCGTTATTTCCAAGGTCCCAACTAGAAGACGAGGATTTCGAGACTGATGAGATGTTTGCCTAGAGTTTTCTTTTTCTTTTCTTGATGTATGTAGAAATGGTTTAAGTTGTATCTTTCATTTCATTGTTAAAGTTTAATAAAGTTTTAAATTTCCGAATTTTGAGTTGTGACAAATATAGATGTTGTTGTGGTTACCTGCTAATGGAACAGCTTACTGCCGCCGTCTCAGCAACGGTGCAGGCTGGGCATGATCCGATTCGACCCAATTATTTGGGATCGGGTCGTGACATGTTTTTAGTGGTGGCCCATGCAGGTCTCTGTATTCTTAACGTAGATTTTCTTTGACAAGGTGGATTTCTGGCCATGTTGTCAAGAGAAGAAATTTCGATGGAAGATAGCTGCTGTTGAAAAGTGGAATACCCCAAGTTCAATTCGGAAGTTTCTTGAACTTGGCTGGCTACTATCAGAAGTTCGTGAAGGATTTCGCCAAGATTGCTGAGCCGATGGCGAAGCTCACTTAGAAGAATGAAGGGTTCATCTGGACGAAAGATTGCCAGGCGGCATTGAGGAGCTGAAGAAGAGACTTACCACTACACCAATCCTTGCGCTACCCGCAGAAACCTGTGGTTTCTCAATTTATAGTAATGCCTCTGGAAAAGGACTGGGTTGCGTTCTTCAACAACATGGGAAAGTAATTGCTTACACATCTAGGCAACTACAGACTCATGAGAAGAATTATCCCACACCTAATTTGGAATTTGCTGCAATTATCTTTACTTTGAAGCTATGGAAGCATGATTTTTATGGAAAGGGAGTGAAAATGTATACGGACTACAAAAGTCTGAAATATGTCTTCACTCAGAAAGAGCTGAATGTTAGACTAAGAAGAAGGCTGAAGCATGAAGGATTTCGACATCAACCTGCAGTACCATTCAGGTAAGGCTAAGGTGGTCGCTGATGCACTTGGTCGATACTGATGGCGAAGTTCTTAACCAAGGACCAGCACCTGCTAGAAGACATCGAGAAGTTTGGACTGGAGATTATACTGCCTGGAAATGGAAGGAAGAAGCTGGATGCTGATTCAGTGTTGGTGAAGTTGCAAATGAGCTCGAGTCTGATGGACAAAGTCAAGGAGACTCAGTTTCAAGACGAGACACTTTGCAAACTTAGAGATCAAGTGTTGGCAGGAACACTTGAGGGTTTCTCAAATCGCCAATAATGGAGCTCTGAAGAATAGTGCGAGGCTTTGTGTACTATCTGGCGAACTGAGGAACGAGCTAATACAAGAAGCGCACCAGTATTCCATACATCCTAGCAAGACGTATTGGGATATGCATACTATTGTTGGGTAGTATGGAATGAAGAAGGATGTATTCAGAATTGAGGTTAGATGTTTAATTTGTTAACAAGTGAAAGCTAGCCGACAGAGACCCGTAGGACTTCTACGGTCAATAGACATTCCGGACTGGAAGTAGGCACATAACGATGGACTATATGTCAGGATTGCCTTGATTCTAAGGAGGGAAGAACAACATTTGGATTATTGTGGACTGACTGACTAAGTCAGCTCACTTTATTCCCTTCAAAGTTGGTTTATCCACTAAGAAGTTGGCAGCATTGTACGAGAGGCACATGGAGTACCGAGGGACGAGCAATCAGAGAGGTAAATCCAGACGCTTGAAGATATATTAAGATTTTGCGTCTTGGAATTTGGAGGGTCTTGGGAAGACCAATTGCATTTGGTGGAGTTCTCTTACAAACAACAGCTACCAAGCTGGAATTAGTATGGCCCTATTTGAAGCTCTCTATGGACGTCGTTGCCGTACACCACTTGCATGGGATGACGTAGGAGAAAGAGTACTGCTGGGTCCAGAGATGGTAACTGACGCAGTAGAGAAGGTGAATGCAAGCTCAGGATTACCCAAGACAGACAGAAGCATTGGGTTGGTAGTAGTAGTCGACCGGTGAAGTTGAAGAAGGAGATAGCATTTTTGTGAAGTTTTCTCCTACCAGAGGAACAATCAGTTTTGACGGAGCTAGAAATTGAGGCCAGGTACATCAGGCCATTTGAAGTTTAAGACGAGTTGGAAAAGTAGCGTACTGGTTAGCTCTACCAGCTAATCTTGAGTGTGTACAACGTCCCCTACGTATCACAGCTCAGACGCTATATTCCGGATCCGAGTCACATATTGGATAATTCAGAGCTGAAGATTGGACTCAACCTTTCAGAGCCAGAGAAACCAGTTGCAAGTGTAGTCAGAGGTGAGAAGAAGATCAGAATTTGAGCCATCACGTAAACTCCTATTCCTTATCTTTTCGTTCTAAACTTGACTGATGCTGCTAAATTAGCCTAGTTTTGCAAGCTATCTTTTTGTCAAGCTTGATCATGACGGTATTTTATTGGGTGCACCCACTAAAATATTGTCTAATCAGGACCGGTGCATGATAGTCTGATCAACCTCGTGTACTTTGGTTCGCTTTTGTATTTTTTCTACATGGATAATATCATAAATGAAACTTGTCCCTAAACCGTCTCATCCACGACTGCCTTGAAAATTCTTATTGTTGGACCTGAGTTACGGGCGTAGTTCCCGTACCTGTTTGAATCTCCTACCCTGCCTTTAATTTCGAGGACGAAATTTTCTAAGGAGGGAAGATTATGAAACCCAGGTTTTTGTAATTAATTAATATCAGTGTTTTTGTATTAAATATTAGTATTTCTATTATTATTATTATTATTATTATTATTATTATTTTATTATTATTATTATTATTTTGAGTGCAAATGATTTCGAAAATAATAACAACATGGCTTTTTGAGTTGAACCCAGACCCGAGTCCGAATCCAGACCCAGGCCTGAGCCCAAACCCAATTCCACTTTCTTACAAATCTGAATTTGACTTGGCTCAATGATTTATAAAAAAAAAAATTATTTAGCTGGTCCCGTAGGACCAGCAACTCATCCACGAATTGGCCAACTCACACACACGTTCTATTTCCTCTCCACGAACTCACCACCACCACATATCTACTCCCCCCTGACTATTTCTTCTCATTCTCCTTCTTAAACCAACAACTTATTTTTCACCCCCTCCTCTCATGTTCAGAGAACAAACTCCACTCCCTTCTCATTCACAGAACAAACTCTCCTCTACTTTTTCTATCCCCATTCTTCCTCTCACTCCCAAACCCTCACCAACACCCTGACCCCGCCGGCGCCTCTCCTCTTCTCCGACGACCGCGCCCCCAAGGGCGACCGCAGCCGCGCCACTCCCTCCGGCCAGCCCCGGTCGACAACGCCTCCTCCGACGACCCCGTCCGTGCCGTTCCCCCGCGAGCGCGCGCCCCTTCGCGGCTCCTCTGGTCGCTGTCGTTCCGGCGCCCCCTTCGTCGCCTCTGGCCTGCGCCCCCGTGCGGCCCACACCCCCCGACCACGTCAGCTCCTTGGCCGACCACCCGTCGATAGCCCCCTGTCGCGGTGACCCCGCATGTAACACCCACTTTTCCAAAAAAGGGTAAATTTGAACTTTTGTATTTAAATCATTAAAATATTTGATTTTAGTCATGATATGATTTTGGTGATTTTTAGTTATTTTAAAACTATTTAATTGAGTGAAATGTGAATTGGTGTTTTGCTAGTGTAACATTAGTCATACATGACCTAGAAGACTAATCATGACCAATGAGACCTAATCTTGTGTTTAGGATTTCAAATTTCTACTTTTAAGCCTAGGGGTATTTTGGTTTTTGACACTTTTGTGAAATTGTGAATTATTTAATTAAATATGTGTGTTAAATTGTTGAGTCTTGACCTAGAAGTTAGCCTAATCTAGATTGTTAATCATGATCCTAGAGACTAAGTTAGAGTGTTTCATTAAGTAATTACATTAGTGAAATATCTAGATATTTGTTAAAAGATATTTTAGGCTAAGGTTAAAGGATGTTACTTTAATTGAGCCCTTGATTAGCTAGAAATTGTTGGAGAAACCTTAGCCCCTCATCCTAAACCCTAACCCTAACTTATTGGCAGCCACACACATCCCCACCCCCTATAAATACAACCATTAATCATTTGCACCAATTTTAATTCATTTTATTTGCCTCTTTTGTGTTCTTCCCTAAACTTCTCCCCAAATATCCAAAACAACTCCAAATTGAGCCAAACTTCTTGCATTGGGATCCCCTACCATTGAGGATGCTAAGGGAGCTAGCTAGCAAGGTTGCACAAGCATTTGGCATCATCATTTGAAGAGGACACCCCCTACCTTGGTTTTCATTGAGTTTTCACTCAATAGGTAACATGCCCTAAAACCTAGTAATATTTAATTTCTCTTCATGAATGCATGCATCTAGGTACCAGGGATCTATATGCTAAGTTTTGTAGGAATTAGATTGGGTTTGGTGTCCGTATCGGACACGTATCTAGGTTAATATTCAAGTGTTTGATGATTTGTCTCTGAGAATTAAATGTTAATAATTTCGAAAACTATTTGAACAATTTTCTAGCCCTATAGGTGCTGATCACGAATCACTAACACTGAGCACAATATCTGTGTCGTGTCCGTGTCAAAATCAGACACGAACACGCTGCCACACTGCACTGCACAGTATGGCAGTGCCCTGCTACCCGACCTAAATATCTCCCGTTCTTGACACGTGGACACGTACAAATTAACACAGAGGAGGGGCCATCACTGACACCCCCCCTCGAGTTTTACGATGGGTCGTGTCGTGTCGGCACAAAAACACGATCACACGAATTTTCACTGTGCTGTGCAGCAGGAATTCAGCACTGACACGCACTTCGTGTCGGTCCTGTCACCAATAGGACACGATTCAGGTGTTGGTTGTGTACCCCTATGACCCCTCTAGCACTGTACACGTGCACATGGTGTCTCGTGCACTGTGTCGAGTCCATTTTGACTCAGCATGGCCGTACGAGGCCTGATTTTTCACAGTCTTCTGATACTGCATGTTTTGAAGTTTTTTGACACTTGTGTCCACAATTGGACACGTATGGGTTCATTGGGACACGTGGGTTTGTCCCTGCCATTTTACATGTGTTTCCTATTTAAATTTCGAGTTACTTGATGTATTTGGGTTTCGAATTTAAAATGTTTATATATCAGTTACTCTCAGTTTTCCTTGAGCTTTCTGAGTTTTGTTGAGAAGGGATTGATTCCTATATTGTTCCCTGAGATTGAAAATGCTGATGTTGATTCCAGTTATTAATGTTTGTATGATTGGTCTTCAAGCAAGGGGTTTCAAGGAATTCGAATGTTTTGGTATTGAGCTTAAGTTACTAATGTTCAAAGCACCTGAGAATCTATTTCAATGTTTTAAACTGAGACTATCAAAACTAGGATTTCCCTAATTTCAAACATGTGTACTGAAACCTGATTTTTATGAACCTGGAATTGGGTTTATATGTTGAAATTCTGAGATTTTACTTATGTCTAAAACTGAGAACTTTCGATGTTAAGAAAAACCTGAGATATATTTCAAATTCTGAGTTTTCAATGTGTTGAGACTGAGATTTCAGTCATGTTAAATTGGGTTTGATTTTCAAATGATAATGTAAAACTGGGATTTTTAGTTAGGATGAACCTGTGTACTAATAATTTATAACCTGAGTTCATTTTTAATTCCTGAGAATTCATTCCCAAAGGAAAGCTGAGAATTTCCCAAATGTAAAACCTGAGTTCTTTTTGATGAACACAACTGAGATTGAAATACAAAGTTAAGAATAGGTTTGAGTTCTAGTTTTGTTCAATCTGAGTTTAATTCTATATGTGTAAAGTATCAACTACACAATTCCTGAGTTGTATTACACCCATCTAAACTAAACTGTCATTGCCATGCATTTATGAGAACATAAGCTTCATTATGCATTGATTTGTGAACACAAGAACTGAGTTTTCCCCCTTTATGTATAAATCTGAGAACTGATTTGATTCTCCTGAGTTTCCTGTGCAAACCTGAGTTTCATATGCTAACCTGAGAATGAATAGTTGACAGTTTTCCTGAGATTTAATATGTTTAACTGAGTTCAGTTATTGTACATTCCTGAAATCCCCTTTCACTGTTACACTTATACACACCATATATAACATAACACCCTTGCCTATGTATAGTCCTATATGCTGCCAATACCACCCTTTACACCATGCACTTTCACATATAAATTGACACTCACTTCCCTCTACTTGCACTTGACACACATGAGATCACACACACACACATTGCTATCATGTCACATTTAAAACACCACAACAAGCCACATTTTTTCCTCACCCTCTCACTAATCCACACACACACTCCTTCTTAAACCCTTCCTTCTTTATATAGATAATATATACATATGTGTGTGCATGGGTTCCTACATATATGTGTATTGAAGTGAGGAGATGCATATAGATTTGCCAATGTAGTTGTGTGCCCTGTTAGCTAATGTGTTAGCTATGTGTTGGTTAGTTAGTGATATTAGCTATGTGTTAGATAGCTATCTGTTTACTTAGATATTGTTTTTATAGGCCTAGTGTATAGTGTTGTCCTATAGCCTATTATGATGATTCTATGTTTAAATATGGTATAGATATGTATGTATTGGTTTGTAGACTTGTATAGTCTTGGTTGACCTAGCATTGACTAGTATAGTTGGCTAGAGTTGACCAAGTGTCGACTTTAGCCTAGTTTGACCTAGACAGCATGCAGATGCATTGTACATTTCATATTTACCCCTGTATACATCTTGACTTGTGGTTGCTCTAACTAGAGTCAGGTACCTCATCTCGGACAGTACATTTACTTCAGACATTCAGATACGAGGCGAGTACATTCTCTGATCGTTTCATACTGTCACGATTTATATTCTCGCTCTCGATTACTTTTACTTGATGCTGTCACGTTATCATCACGGATTGGTACTATATGGATCTCTTCTTGGGATGTTATCCCCCTTAGCGGCGCATCGGATACTTTATGACATGTGTTTCATGTACATCATGTATCCTTGCTTCTTTCTGCGTTATTCATGTACCTCATGTTCTCTCATGTTCTTTCATGTACGTTCATGTACTCTCATGTTCTTTCATGTACGCTCATGTTTCCTCATGTGTTTCCTGTATAACTAAAACATCATGTCCGTAACGTAACTTGAATGGATCCTTGTGTATTGATTGTGGTAGGGGTGAGTATAGGTCATGTGATTTACCCATCATGTTCACTCTGTTACTTTTCATGTTTTATCATGTACAACACAGCCTTATTGGCTGATGTCCCACATGTTCACCATGTACATCATGTTCAACCTAAGCCAATTACATGCATCCGTACTCTAAATCACTAGTCACTTACTATTCTTACTTATCATGTATATATTTCCAGTTATCAAATATCTCTCCTGTTTCATGTACATCTTCTTACAACGTTTCATGTATCTTACTCTATTGCTTGCTTATATTTCCTGCCATGATATGAA
This sequence comes from Iris pallida, assembly GCA_029216955.1. Classification (NCBI taxonomy): domain Eukaryota; kingdom Viridiplantae; phylum Streptophyta; class Magnoliopsida; order Asparagales; family Iridaceae; genus Iris; species Iris pallida. The sequence goes on from JANAVB010019794.1 coordinate 8,088,279, forward strand.
CTGCATGAGATGTACTGTGCTCGCTCCTGTCCTGACTGGACCTGTTGAAAATTTTACAGAGGATGATGAGGAACCCTGCACCCCCTTACTTGGAGCTTGCCTAGATGACACTCGCGACCTGGACCCCTGGGGAGGTTCAGCCGCTGCTCAGGATGATACCTTGTATAGTGTAGATAGCTTAGACTATTTCCTTTCATGTTTAGCTTTTGTCATTGTTTCAGAGTTGTATATTGTAGAGATGTTGAGACTTGTATATCATTTCTGTTGTATCTCAGTTGAGGTTTTTTTATCTATTTCATCGTGCCATTTTCTATCTATAGATTGTGATTGAGTTATACCTCTGTGTTGGCCTCCTTATGGAGGGTTTCATATTATGTAGTTATAGTTCATGACCTAGAACAGCGTTCTACCGCCGACACTGGGCGCTAGGCTGGACGTACCCACTTCTCGTGCCCCTTCTCTAGGGTGCGGGTCGTGACACGTTTCTAGTGGCGGCCCATGCAGGTCGAGTTTATGTAGTGGTATTCGAACTAGAGTATCACTACAGCCTGCAGTAGGAGTAAAATATTTTGGGGTACTCAGTCACAGTTAGAATTCCTTGAGAGATTCCTGGGATGCCCCTTGAGAATCTCATTCTGAACTTCTAATTTGAATTCCTTTTCTCTTGTTTGATTTACCCTTACTCCTTTATATTTGATTCTGATTTTGATGGATCGTTGTTGATTTGATTTTCTTATCGAGATGAATTTTATGACCCGAGTTACGATATCTTCTGATAACATATGTTGACGGAAATAACAGGGATGGTAAAACGCCTACTTTATTATGGAACCTAGAGTTTACCGCAGCTATATTAGCCGGCGTGGCAAGAATATAGGGACCTGACTTCGGATGTACATATCTTGATCATGAGATTGGAATTTCTCGCAACTATACTAGTCGGCATAGCGAGGATTCCAAACGACTTGATCATAGAGATGTATACCCCAGTTATGGACTCTACCGTTCATTGCAGCCTTGCTTACTAGCGTGGCGAGGATTCTGAGTATCATGATTTTGGACAGACGCATGTGATTATCAGATTATATCTTGAAGGTTTTTAAAGTATCACCTCTTTCATTTCTCTTCTGTTAATTTTTTTTTTCCCATCATCAAATAACTTAGGAGTAGGGATAACTTTAGTTGACTAGTCTAATTCCTTGTAGAAATTCATTAGTTATAAACTCTTTCTTAGTATGATGATTTGATGAGTTGTGATTAGGCCTTTATCTTAGGAATGATAGTATAGCCCTGGCTTTCGAGTAGGGACCCTTGTAGCTGGTTCTCTGTTGTTTATATTTACCAGTTTTCATATAGAATAATAGACTGCATTACAGCCTTGATGATTTGTTCTTTCTGTAATTTTTCCAGTTTAGCACCCCAGATTGCTTGTATGTTTTGATATCCAATGACCGTTTGGGTTTAGCATGACTAGTATACCTAGGTGAGACTTTCAACTGTCACCATATGCCCTGACCCTGTATGCCATTCTTTTAAATTGTAGAATTTAGGTAAGTTCTGAGACCATGATTGTTGGGGACGAGACTCTAGAAGAAGTACGACCATCTTAATTTCGAGGACAAAATTCTATTAAGGGGGGTAGACTTGTAACACCCACTTTTCCAAAATAAGGGTAAATTTGAACTTTTGTATTGTAAATCATTAAAATATTTGATTTTAGTCATGATATGATTTTTGGTGATTTTTAGTTATTTAAAACTATTTAATTGAGTGAAATGTGAATTGGTGTTTTGCTAGTGTAACATTAGTCATACATGACCTAGAAGACTAATCATGACCAATGAGACCTAATCATGTGTTTAGGATTTCAAATTTCTACTTTTAAGCCTAGGGGTATTTTGGTCATTTTGACACTTTTGTGAAATTGTGAATTATATTAATTAAATATGTGTTAGTTAAATTGTTGAGTCTTGACCTAGAAGTTAGCCTAATCTAGATTGTTAATCATGACCCTAGAGACTAAGTTAGAGGGTTTCATTAAGTAATTACATTAGTGAAATATCTAGATATTTGTTAAAAGATATTTTAGGCTAAAGGTTAAAGGATGTTACTTTAATTGTGAGCCCTTAGATTAGCTAGAAATTGTTGGAGAAACCTTAGCCCCTCATCCTAAACCCTAACCCTAACTTATTGGCAGCCAACACACATCCCCACCCCCTATAAATATAACCCATTAATCATTTGCACCAATTTTAATTCATTTTATTTGCCTCTTTTGTGTTCTTCCCTAAACTTCTCCCCAAATATCCAAAACAACTCCAAATTGAGCCAAACTTCTTGCATTGGGATCCCCTACCATTGAGGATGCTAAGGGGAGCTAGCTAGCAAGGTTGCACAAGCATTTGGCATCATCATTTGAAGAGGACACCCCCCTACCTTAGTTTTCATTGAGTTTTCACTCAATAGGTAACATGCCCTAAAACCTAGTAATATTGTGATTTCTCTTCATGAATGCATGCATCTAGGTACCAGGGATCTATAGGCTAAGTTTTGTAGGAATTAGATTGGGTTTGGTGTCCGTATCGGACACGTATCTAGGTTAATATTCAAGTGTTTGATGATTTGTCTCTGAGAATTAAATGTTAATAATTTCGAAAACTATTTAAACAATTTTCTAGCCCTATAGGTGCTGATCATGAATCACTAACACTGAGCACAATATCGTGTCGTGTCCGTGTCAAAATCAGACACGAACACGCTGCACACACTGCACTGCACAGTATGGCAGTGCCCTGCTACCCGACCTAAATATCTCCCTGTTCTTAACATGTGGACACGTACAAATTAACACAGAGGAAGGGGCCATCACTGACAGACCCCTCCTCGAGTTTCACGATGGGTCGTGTCGTGTCGGACACGAAAACACGATCACACGAATTTCTCACTGTGCTGTGCACGCAGGAATTCAGCACTGACACGCACTTCGTGTCGTGTCCTGTCACCAATAGGACACGATTCAGGGTGTTGGTTGTGTACCCTTATGACCCCTCTAGCACTGTACACGTGCACATGATGTCTCGTGCACTGTGTTGAGTCCATTTTGACTCGGCATGGCCGTACGAGGCCTGATTTTTCACAGTCTTCTGATACTGCATGTTTTGATTTTTTTGACACTTGTGTCCACAATTGGACACGTATGGGTTCATTGGGACACGTAGGGTTTGTCCCTGCCATTTTACATGTGTTTCCTATTTAAATTTCGAGTTACTTGATGTATTTGGGTTTCGAATTTAAAATGTTTATATGTATCAGTTACTCTCAGTTTTCCTTGAGCTTTCTGAGTTTTGTTGAGAAGGGGATTGATTCCTATATTGTTCCCTGAGATTGAAAATGCTGATGTTGATTCCAGTTATTAATGTTGTGTATGATTGGTCTTCAAGCAAGGGGTTTCAAGGAATTCGAATGTTTTGGTATTGAGCTCAAGTTACTAATGTTCAAAGCAACCTGAGAATCTATTTCAATATTTTAAACTGAGACTGTCAAACTAGGATTTCCCTAATTTCAAACATGTGTACTGAAACCTGATTTTATACGAACCTGGAATTGGGTTTATATGTTAAAATTCTGAGATTTTACTTATGTCTAAAACTGAGAACTTTTGATGTTAAGAAAAACCTGAGATATATTTCAAATTCTGAGTTTTCAATGTGTTGAGACTGAGATTTCAGTCATGGTTAAATTGGGTTTGATTTTCAAATGATAATGTAAAACTGGGATTTTTAGTTAGGATGAACCTGTGTACTAATAATTTATAACCTGAGTTCATTTTTAATTCCTGAGAATTCATTCCCAAAGGAAAGCTGAGAATTTCCCAAATGGTAAAACCTGAGTTCTTTTTGATGAACACAACTGAGATTGAAATACAAATGTTAAGAATAGGTTTGAGTTCTAGTTTTGGATGTTCAATCTGAGTTTAATTCTATATGTGTAAAGTATCAACTACACAAATTCCTGAGTTGTATTACACCCATCTAAACTAAACTGTCATGTGCCATGCATTTATGAGAACATAAGCTTCATTATGCATTGATTTGTGAACACAAGAAACTGAGTTTTCCCCCTTTATGTATAAATCTGAGAACTGATTTGATTCTCCTGAGTTTCCTGTGCAAACCTGAGTTTCATATGCTAACCTGAGAATGAATAGTTGACAGTTTTCCTGAGATTTAATATGTTTAACTGAGTTCAGTTATTGTACATTCCTGAAATCCCCTTTCACTGTTACACTTATACACACACATATATAACATAACACCCTTGCCTATGTATAGTCCTATATGCTGCCAATACCAGCCCTTTACACCATGCACTTTCACATGTATAAATTGACACTCACTTCCCTCTACTTGCACTTGACACACATGAGATCACACACACACACATTGCTATCATGTCATATTTTAAACACACACACAAAGCCACATTTTTTCCTCACCCTCTCACTAATCCACACACACACACTCCTTCTTAAACCCTTCCTTCTTTATATAGATGTAAATATATACATAATGTGTGTGCAAGGGTTCCTACATATATATGTGTATTGAAGTGAGGGAGATGCATATATATTGCCATAATGTAGTTGTGTGCCCTGTTAGCTAATGTGTTAGCTATGTGTTGGTTAGTTAGTGATATTAGCTATGTGTTAGATAGCTATCTGTTTACTTAGATATTGTTTTTATAGGCCTAGTGTATAGTGTTGTCCTATAGCCTATTATGATGATGTCTATGTTTAAATATGGTATAGATATGTATGTGTGTTGGTTTGTAGACTTGTATAGTCTTGGTTGACCTAGCCTTGACTAGTATAGTTGGCTAGAGTTGACCAAGTGTCGACTTTAGCCTAGTTTGACCTAGACAGCATGCAGATGCATTGTACATTTCATATCTCACCCTCTGTATACATCTTGACTTGTGTTGCTCTAACTAAGAGTCAGGTACCTCATCTCGGACAGTACATTTACTTCAGACATTCAGATACGAGGCGAGTACATTCTCTGATCGTTTCATACTTGTCACGATTTATATTCTCGCTCTAGATTACTTTACTTGATGCTGTCACGTTATCATCACGGATTGGTACTATATGGATCTCTTCTTGGGATGTTATCCCCCTTAGCGGGCGCATCGGATACTTTATGACATGTGTTTCATGTACATCATGTATTCCTTGCTTCTGCGTTATTCATGTACACTCATGTTCTCTCATGTTCTTTCATGTACGTTCATGTACTCTCATGTTCTTTCATGTACGCTCATGTTTCCTCATGTGTTTCCTGTATAACCAAAACATCATGTCCGTAACGTAACTTGAATGGATCCTTGTGTATTGATTGTGGGTAGGGGTGAGTATAAATGGTCATGTGATTTACCCATCATGTTCACTCTGTTACTTTTCATGTTTTATAATATACAACACAGCTTTATTGGCTGATGTCCCATATGTTCACTCATGTACATCATGTTCAACCTAAGCCAATTACATGCCATCTCGTACTCTAAATCACTAGTCACTTACTATTCTTACTTATCATGTATATATTTCCAGTTATCAAATATCTCTCCTGTTTCATGTACATCTTCTTACAGCGTTTCATGTATCTTACTCTATTGCTTGCTTTATATTTCCTGCCATGATATGAACTGCATGAGATGTACTGTGCTCGCTCCTGTCCTGACTGGACCTGTTGAAAATTTTACAGAGGATGATGAGGAACCCTGCACCCCCTTACTTGGAGCTTGCCTAGATGACACTCGCGACCTGGACCCCTGGGGAGGTTCAGGCAGCTGCTCAGGATGATACCTTGTATAGTGTAGATAGCTTAGACTATTTTCTTTCATGTTTAGCTTTTGTTATTGTTTCAGAGTTGTATATTGTAGAGATGTTGAGACTTGTATATCATTTCTGTTGTATCTCAGTTGAGGTTTTCCTTATCTATTTCATCGTGCCATTTTCTATCTATAGATTGTGATTGAGTTATACCTCTGTGTTGGCCTCCTTATGGAGGGTATTCATATTATGTTAGTTATAGTTCATGACCTAGAACAGCGTTCTACAGCCGACACTGCGGCGTAGGCTGGACGTACCCACTTCTCGTGCCCCTTACTCTAGGGTGCGGGTCGTGACACGTTTCTAGTGGCGGCCCATGCAGGTCGAGTTTATGTAGTGGTATTCGAACTAGAGTATCACTACAGCCTGCAGTAGGAGTAGAATATTTTGGGGTACTCAGTCACAGTTAGAATTCCTTGAGAGATTCCTGGGATGCCCCTTGAGAATCTCATTCTGAACTTCTAATTTGAATTCCTTTTCTCTTGTTTGATTTACCCTTACTCCTTTATATTTGAATCTGATTTTGATGGATCGTTGTTGATTTGATTTTTCTTATCGAGATGAATTTTATGACCCGAGTTACGATATCTTCTGATAACATATGTTGACGGAAATAACAGGGATGGTAAAACGACTACTTTATTATGGAACCTAGAGTTTACCGCAGCTATATTAGCCGGCGTGGCAAGAACATAGGGACCTGACTTCGGATGTACATATCTTGATCATGAGATTGGAATTTCTCGCAGCTATACTAGTCGGCATAGCGAGGATTCCAGACGACTTGATCATAGAGATGCATACCCCAGTTATGGACTCTACCGTTCATTGCAGCCTTGCTTACTAGCGTGGCGAGGATTCTGAGTATCATGATTTTGGACAGACGCATGTGATTATCAGATTATATCTTGAAGGTTTTTAAAGTATCACCTCTTTCATTTCTCTTCTGTTAATTTTTTTTTCCCATCATCAAATAACTTAGGAGTAGGGATAACTTTAGTTGACTAGTCTAATTCCTTGTAGAAATTCATTAGTTATAAACTCTTTCTTAGTATGATGATTTGATGAGTTGTGATTAGGCCTTTGTCTTAGGAATGATAGTATAGCCCTGGCTTTAGAGTAGGGACCCTTGTAGCTGGTTCTCTGTTGTTTATATTTACCAGTTTTTATATAGAATAATAGACTGCATTACAGCCTTGATGATTTGTTGTTTCTGTAATTTTTCCAGTTTAGCATCCCAGATTGCTTGTATGTTTTGATATCCAATGACCGTTTGGGTTTAGCATGACTAGTATACCTAGGTGAGACTTTCAACTGCCACCATATGCCATGACCCTATATGCCATTCTTTTAAATTGTAGAATTTAGGTAAATTCTGAGACCATGATTGTTGGGGACGAGACTGTAGAAGAAGTACGACCATCTTAATTTCGAGGACGAAATTCTTTTAAGGGGGGTAGACTTGTAACACCCACTTTTCCAAAATAAGGGTAAATTTGAACTTTTGTATTGTAAATCATTAAAATATTTGATTTTAGTCATGATATGATTTTTGGTGATTTTTAGTTATTTTAAAACTATTTAATTGAGTGAAATGTGAATTGGTGTTTTGCTAGTGTAACATTAGTCATACATGACCTAGAAGACTAATCATGACCAATGAGACCTAATCATGTGTTTAGGATTTCAAATTTCTACTTTTAAGCCTAGGGGTATTTTGGTCATTTTGACACTTTTGTGAAATTGTGAATTATATTAATTAAATATGTGTTAGTTAAATTGTTGAGTCTTGACCTAGAAGTTAGCCTAATCTAGATTGTTAATCATGACCCTAGAGACTAAGTTAGAGGGTTTTATTAAGTAATTACATTAGTGAAATATCTAGATATTTGTTAAAAGATATTTTAGGCTAAAGGTTAAAGGATGTTACTTTAATTGTGAGCCCTTAGATTAGCTAGAAATTGTTGGAGAAACCTTAGCCCCTCATCCTAAATCCTAACCCTAACTTATTGGCAGCCAACACACATCCCCACCCCCTATAAATACAACCCATTAATCATTTGCACCAATTTTAATTCATTTTATTTGCCTCTTTGTGTTCTTCCCTAAACTTCTCCCCAAATATCCAAAACAACTCCAAATTGAGCCAAACTTCTTGCATTGGGATCCCCTACCATTGAGGATGCTAAGGGGAGCTAGCTAGCAAGGTTGCACAAGCATTTGGCATCATCATTTGAAGAGGACACCCCTTACCTTGGTTTTCATTGAGTTTTCACTCAATAGGTAACATGCCCTAAAACCTAGTAATATTGTGATTTCTCTTCATGAATGCATGCATCTAGGTACCAGGGATCTATAGGCTAAGTTTTGTAGGAATTAGATTGGGTTTGGTGTCCGTATCGGACACGTATCTAGGTTAATATTCAAGTGTTTGATGATTTGTCTCTGAGAATTAAATGTTAATAATTTTGAAAACTATTTGAACAATTTTCTAGCCCTATAGGTGCTGATCACGAATCACTAACACTGAGCACAATATCGTGTCGTGTCCGTGTCAAAATCAGACACGAACACGCTGCACACACTGCACTGCACAGTATGGCAGTGCCCTGCTACCCGACCTAAATATCTCCCTGTTCTTGACACGTGGACACGTACAAATTGACACAGAGGAAGGGGCCATCACTGACAGACCCCCCATCGAGTTTCATGATGGGTCGTGTCGTGTCGGACACGAAAACGCGATCACACGAATTTCTCACTGTGCTGTGCACGCAGGAATTCAGCACTGACACGCACTTCGTGTCGTGTCCTGTCACCAATAGGACACGATTCAGGGTATTGGTTGTGTACCCCTATGACCCCTCTAGCACTGTACACGTGCACATGGTGTCTCGTGTACTGTGTCGAGTCCATTTTGACTCGGCATGGCCGCACGAGGCCTGATTTTTCACAGTCTTCTGATACTGCATGTTTTGATGTTTTTTTTGACATTTGTGTCCATAATTGGACACGTATGGGTTCATTGGGACACGTAGGGTTTGTCCCTGCCATTTTACATGTGTTTCCTATTTAAATTTTGAGTTACTTGATGTATTTGGGTTTCGAATTTAAAATGTTTATATGTATCAGTTACTCTCAGTTTTCTTTGAGCTTTCAGATTTTTGTTGAGAAGGGGATTGATTCCTATATTGTTCCCTGAGATTGAAAATGCTGATGTTGATTCCAGTTATTAATGTTGTGTATGATTGGTCTTCAAGCAAGGGGTTTCAAGGAATTCGAATGTTTTGGTATTGAGCTTAAGTTACTAATGTTCAAAGCAACCTGAGAATCTATTTCAATATTTTAAACTGAGACTGTCAAAACTAGGATTTCCCTAATTTCAAACATGTGTACTGAAACCTGATTTTATATGAACCTGGAATTGGGTTTATATGTTGAAATTCTGAGATTTTACTTATGTCTAAAACCGAGAACTTTCGATGTTAAGAAAAACCTGAGATATATTTCAAATTCTGAGTTTTCAATGTGTTGAGACTGAGATTTCAGTCATGGTTAAATTGGGTTTGATTTTCAAATGATAATGTAAAACTGGGATTTTTAGTTAGGATGAACCTGTGTACTAATAATTTATAACCTGAGTTCATTTTTAATTCCTGAGAATTCATTCCCAAAGGAAAGCTGAGAATTTCCCAAATGGTAAAACCTGAGTTCTTTTTGATGAACACAACTGAGATTGAAATACAAATGTTAAGAATAGGTTTGAGTTCTAGTTTTGGATGTTCAATCTGAGTTTAATTCTATATGTGTAAAGTATCAACTACACAAATTCCTGAGTTGTATTACACCCATCTAAACTAAACTGTCATGTGCCATGCATTTATGAGAACATAAGCTTCATTATGCATTGATTTGTGAACAAAAGAAACTGAGTTTTCCCCCTTTATGTATAAATCTGAGAACTGATTTGATTCTCCTGAGTTTCCTGTGCAAACCTGAGTTTCATATGCTAACCTGAGAATGAATAGTTGACAGTTTTCCTGAGATTTAATATGTTTAACTGAGTTCAGTTATTGTACATTCCTGAAATCCCCTTTCACTGTTACACTTATACACACACATATATAACATAACACCCTTGCCTATGTATAGTCCTATATGCTGCCAATACCAGCCCTTTACACCATGCACTTTCACATGTATAAATTGACACTCACTTCCCTCTACTTGCACTTGACACACATGAGATCACACACACACACATTGCTATCATGTCACATTTTAAACACACACACAAAGCCACATTTTTTCCTCACCCTCTCACTAATCCACACACACACACTCCTTCTTAAACCCTTCCTTCTTTATATAGATGTAAATATATACATAATGTGTGTGCATGGGTTCCTACATATATATGTGTATTGAAGTGAGGGAGATGCATATATATTGCCATAATGTAGTTGTGTGCCCTGTTAGCTAATGTGTTAGCTATGTGTTGGTTAGTTAGTGATATTAGCTATGTGTTAGATAGCTATCTGTTTACTTAGATATTGTTTTTATAGGCCTAGTGTATAGTGTTGTCCTATAGCCTATTATGATGATGTCTATGTTTAAATATGGTATAGATATGTATGTGTGTTGGTTTGTAGACTTGTATAGTCTTGGTTGACCTAGCCTTGACTAGTATAGTTGGCTAGAGTTGACCAAGTGTCGACTTTAGCCTAGTTTGACCTAGACAGCATGCAGATGCATTGTACATTTCATATCTCACCCTCTGTATACATCTTGACTTGTGTTGCTCTAACTAGGAGTCAGGTACCTCATCTCGGACAGTACATTTACTTCAGACATTCAGATACGAGGCGAGTACATTCTCTGATCGTTTCATACTTGTCACGATTTATATTCTCGCTCTAGATTACTTTTACTTGATGCTGTCACGTTATCATCACGGATTGGTACTATATGGATCTCTTCTTGGGACGTTATCCCCCTTAGCGGGCGCATCGGATACTTTATGACATGTGTTTCATGTACATCATGTATTCCTTGCTTCTGCGTTATTCATGTACACTCATGTTCTCTCATGTTCTTTCATGTACGTTCATGTACTCTCATGTTCTTTCATGTACGCTCATGTTTCCTCATGTGTTTCCTGTATAACCAAAACATCATGTCCGTAACGTAACTTGAATGGATCCTTGTGTATTGATTGTGGGTAGGGGTGAGTATAAATGGTCATGTGATTTACCCATCATGTTCACTCTGTTACTTTTTATGTTTTATCATGTACAACACAGCCTTTTTGGCTGATGTCCCACATGTTCACTCATGTACATCATGTTCAACCTAAGCCAATTACATGCCATCTCGTACTCTAAATCACTAGTCACTTACTGTTCTTACTTATCATGTATATATTTCCAGTTATCAAATATCTCTCCTGTTTCATGTACATCTTCTTACAGCGTTTCATGTATCTTACTCTATTGCTTGCTTTATATTTTCTGCCATGATATGAACTGCATGAGATGTACTGTGCTCGCTCCTGTCCTGACTGGACCTGTTGAAAATTTTACAGAGGATGATGAGGAACCCTGCACCCCCTTACTTGGAGCTTGCCTAGATGACACTCGCGACCTGGACCCCTGGGGAGGTTCAGGCAGCTGCTCAGGATGATACCTTGTATAGTGTAGATAGCTTAGACTATTTCCTTTCATGTTTAGCTTCTGTCATTGTTTCAGAGTTGTATATTGTAGAGATGTTGAGACTTGTATATCATTTCTGTTGTATCTCAGTTGAGGTTTTCCTTATCTATTTCATCGTGCCATTTTCTATCTATAGATTGTGATTGAGTTATACCTCTGTGTTGGCCTCCTTATGGAGGGTATTCATATTATGTTAGTTATAGTTCATGACCTAGAACAGCGTTCTACCGCCGACACTGCGGCGTAGGCTGGACGTACCCACTTCTCGTGCCCCTTACTCTAGGGTGCGGGTCGTGACACCGCACCCGTTCCCCTTGAGCGGCCAACCTTGTCGCGCCCCGGCAGCCCCTGTCGTCGCTGCCCTTCGTCGCACGACCCCTGTGACCGCTGCTCTTTGGCCAGCACTCCCTGTCGTGCCCTAGCTTCTGAGTTCTTCGGCATTTTCGACGTCGCTGCTAATTTCAGCGCTGATTTCGGGAATACTTTCGCTGTTCTTGATCTATTTTCTTTCTATTATTCATCTGAGAGCTCTAGCCGAGCAATCCGAGGTATAACCCCCTGTCCCGCTCATTTTATTATTTAGTCGATGATGAAATGGTCCCCGATTCCCTTTGGGAACTCGGTTTTAGCGACGTCGTAATTTTTTGGGACTTTCGGAAAGGTCCTGTGAATTATTTTGGATTCCCGAAATATTTCGGTAATTGATTTTTGGTATGTGTTAGCTTTCCGGATTTTTTCGGGAACGTTCTGTGATTTGTGGGATTGGAATCGGACTTCCGAAATTATTTCGGGTCGTCCCGATTATTCTGTGGATTGGTTGTGGACTTTATATATATATAAATTCGGGTTTTTCCCTGGTTTGGGATTTGCAGGAAATTATCGGCGCCATTTCCCAGTTTTTGGGTTGACCAAAACAGAGGAGATGCAGCCCGATTTTTCCGTAAATCCTGGATTATTTTTAAAAATAAATTTAAAATGATTTCGGAGTTTTATTTGATATTTGGTTTTGGGTGACGACCGTATCGGTCAATGGACCCGGCTAAGTGCAAACGAAACCGGCCCCGCCCGGACGTTGAGGCAATTAGCCAAGATGAGGATCGGACCATGTCTGAGACTTATAATTTACCTTTATTTTTATATTTAATTTCTGTTTATATTTATTTAATATTTCAGTTTAGGACTAACGGCGGTTTGTCTTATTTCAATTTATGTAAATAAATTGTAATGGGCATAAGTCCAGCTGGCTGGTCTGTAACTGTAATAGCTTAGATTTTCTTGTCTTTTCTGGTTTTACGAGTTTTTCTATTTAAACGATTAAATTGACTAAAAAGTATTTTCGTATAAAATTAATTAATATTTTCTCATCTTAAAATTGACAAGTTTGTTAATAATTAAAAAGTCACGTATTTCTCACTAAATAAGAAAATTAGCTTTATATTTATATTTATAAAAATTACCAAGTTTTCATAAATAATCTGGCAGCGACGATGTTTTCCGAATTCAAAGTTAAAAATGACATTTTTCCCTCGTATTAAATCAACGCACAATAAATCGTATTTTTCTGTGTTTGGTTAATTAAAGAATTAAAATTTGACTAGGGAACAGTTTAGAGATTGCAACTAGCTTAGTTAGCATTGACGATTCTTGGTTTCTGAGACAGCTTATCGAATGTAGGATTTCGAGGAAGAGTCTGAACTTCCATCCCGACGTATCAACCTTTCTAGTCCAGTCAAACCTGAGGCAAGTATATTTTGTGTTAGTTTACAATTATTTAGTAATCGTTTTAATGCAAGTTTAAACCACGATGCAACACGGAACTCTCTCTGAGAGCACTGACTGTAACTACTGTAACTATTGGGGACTGGGAGAGTAGTGTAATGAGTATGACCACATCCAAACTACTGTAACTACTGTAACTATATTAGCTTATCCCTCATACACACGGGGATAAGCCGTATCTTACTGTAACAAACCCAAGCCGGTCATATTTCATTGCCTATTCACATCACAGAACTGTAACTGTTTCAAAACTGTAACTGCTTTATTGTTGATTTCAAAACTGTTTAAAAGTGCATGATTCTATTATTATTTCAATTGTCAAATTAGCATGAATTTTACTTTGCTCCCTCCTGACTGGAGACCCAACATTTTTAGGTATCACTGTTGAGGCTTTGTTCCGCGTTATTTCCAAGGTCCCAACTAGAAGACGAGGATTTCGAGACTGATGAGCTGTTTGCCTAGAGTTTTTTTTTCTTCTTGATGTATGTAGAAATGGTTTAAGTTGTATCTTTCATTTCATTGTAAAAGTTTAATAAAGTTTTAAATTTCCGAATTTTGAGTTGTGACAAATATAGATGTTGTTGTGGTTACCTGCTAATGGAACAGCTTACTGCCGCCGTCTCAACAACGGTGCAGGCTGGGCATGATCCGGTTCGACCCAATTATTTGGGATCGGGTCGTGACATGAATTCATTTTCCTTCTCTTGACGAACGACGTAGGAAAGGTACTCGACTTCAAAAGCTTTGCAGAACGTGGCCCAAGAGATCGACGCTGAGTTGTTGTCGCGTAGGATCGCTCGTTTGTGCATGCCCCACCAGTCGTGCGCGTAGTTAAAGTTGTGTGGAGGCGACTTGCTTGGATTCTTCAATGCCGAGGAGCTCGAAGTGATCTTCCAGCTCTTCCAACCAGTCGATTACCAAAGAAAGGAGCTTTCTTGAATTCTGACACTTCAAAGTTGTATCTTTTCGGTGCTGCCGGTTGACGCTTGGGCTCCTCTCGGTCGACTTCGGTGGGTTGACCCGTCGGCTCGGTGACAGTAGGCACAGTTGCAGAGTTTTCATTGGCCACAATCGTCTGGATGATCTGTTGTAGGGTATCAAGCTGCTTTTGCTGCATCTTGGTTTGAGCATCGAAGTAGGCTTCAAATTGGGCCTGTCGTGCCTCCGTCTGCTGATGTCGGTTCTCGAATTGTTTTTGTTGTGCCTCCATCATGCTCAACATCCTCTCGATGGCATTGTTAGAAGGTCCGGCCCGCGAGCTGCTTAAACCGCTCGAAGCACTTTGTTCTTGCTCAGCCGCGGTTTCTGCCACGGGTTCCGTCACTTCTGCAATACGTAGACACACACATTAGTCTCAAGATATTTTGGACTCATTGTATGGAACAACTTATCTCATCGATGCGAGGTCAAAGGTTTGAGACTCTAGACGGAATGCCAAAGAATGTAAAGCCGTACTCTGATACCATTATGTCACGCCCCGATTCCGAAGAATCGATAGTCGTCCCCCGGGCGTGATGTCGTGCGAACTTAAGTTGCGATCGCACAAGGCATAGTCACAACGTTATCCGAAACATATCAAATAGAGTACACAGAGAAATTGAATACATTGAAATGAGAGAAACTTTTGTTTTCATTGATAATAATACTTTATTTACAAGAATCCATTACAATCATTGCCGCGCGGGCTACAACATGACTCGATTGCAAAATGAACACTGATGAGATAGTCGTTCAATACATTATATCCCCCTTTACAAAGAAAACATTCCCGAGGACCTGGAATAGTGGGGAGTTGAGATGCCATTTCTTCTGGACTAAATGTGGAGTCTTCAAAAGGATTCAAAAACAAGCCTTCAACACACGGACGAGGCTTCAATGTACTTGCGTCGCCTTGAGCTTAAGTGGCACGCCCTTCTTGGTTCGGGGTACCTGTGTGGAGAGCGAGGATCAGTACATTACACTTTGTACTGGTGCATGACAAATTAAGTTCTGTGCTCTCATTTGGTTAAAGAGTTTATATGACTTAGTTGGTGAATCTTTCTAACCATCCTAATAAATTTCAGACAAGCATATGACAAGCATAATGTAAACTACGCTAGAACTTACCCACGGCAGAGCATGCCGTACAATGTGAGACTTACCATGTTCTTTCCTGTCAATTTGTTATCACTAGTATAGCGAGTGCAAAATTATTTGTGATTGGTCACTGGCACCACAAGCCATGACTCTATAGCTTTCGTTAGTCGGGGCCCTTACAACGCAAGTAGCGAGCCCCGTTGCAAGTCCCCGCCTAACCCGTGCTATCATCCAGCACAGCTATTTTCGTGTTTTCTTTCTCGGTCGAAACGGTCTCGTGGCCCCAGGTTGCCGTTCGGGAAAACTTTTACCTTCTCGACAAGTTGTCCATGACCGTGCTTAGAACAATTTAGTTATTAAGGCATAGTATACATTTCTTTTGAGAACTTGACCATTACATCGTGTCCCACCTTGTCATGACATCACCTTATTTGAGTCAATCTTTTGTTAACACAGTTCTATAAATTTACAGTGTGTTCGTGGCTTTGCATCTATTATTTCATTCGTGCTAAGGTTATCGATTGAACTAAGAAGGGGGTGGTCAAGAAGAGAAGGGTCAGCCACTCACCTTGAGTTTGCTTGAGGCAAGAGACTTGTTTGGTCGTGCTAGACGTCGCCTACGCGATTACCCGAAATCGTACAAGCAACCGATTAGAACACTGTATTATTCAAGGAGTTCGATATAAAATGCGAGTTCGAAATGCAAGCCATGAAAACCATCGAAAACATTCACAAAAATGCATTCAGAAAACCAAAGCCAAACCAACGCAAGTGCGGCATAAAAAATAGAGCAACGGGAGGTCTCTCCTGACTCATCCGCAGAGTCTATCCTTGAGGCGCAAGCCGCTGAATATGAGACTTGGTTCCGAAGAAGCCATTCCATAATAGGGAATGAATCTTAATTCAACCGTTCCTGTTCGACCGATTCAATCGATCCCGACCGAATCTATGGCAACAGTGTTCCTTTTTTGTGCATCCCGTTGATGGAGAACGGGGCACGATGTAGATGGAGCAATACACCATAACTAACTAAGAAAAGTTTCTTCCTCGAAACTTAAGAAAAGAACCTACTGCTAGAAAAAATAGGAAAGGGAACTTTTCCCTCATCTCCGACTCTAGTTCCCAGGTCGACTCTTCGACCGCATGGTTCTTCCAGAGCACGCGAACGAGAGGGACGGCACAACTTCGAAGTAGTTTATCCTTGCACTCCACGATTTGCATAGGCTCTTCAACATACGATAAGTGTGCATGCAGATTCAGCTGACCAAAGTCTACCACATGGCTCGGATCGTGTACGTTCTTCCGCAACTGAGAGATGTGGAAGTCATTGTGCACATCCGACAGTACTGGCGACAAAGCGATTTGGTAAGCTACTGGGTGACTCGCTTCAATATCTCGAAAAGACCAACAAACCGTAGGCTCAACTTCCCTTTCGTGCTGAATCTGGTAACTCCTCGCATGGGTGTCACCTTCAGGAATACTTGGTCGCCTTCCAAGAACTCGAGGGGACGTCAATGCATGTCGGCATAGCTTTTTTGTCGACTTTGTGCTATCTTCAATATCTCCCGTATCAGTTTAACTTTCTGTACGGTCTGCTCCATCAGTTCTGGGCCAAGTATCTGCCATTCCCCGACTTCATCCCAGCAAATGGACGATCTTTACTTCTGGCCGTACAAAGCTTCCTACGACGCTATTTGGAGGTTGGACTGGTAGCTGTTGTTATATTCAAATTCAGCCAATGGTAGATGAACGTCCCAGCTTAATTTCAAGTCGATCGTACAGTCGTAACATGTCCTCGAGAATCTGGTTCATCCACTCTGTTTGGCCGTCGGTCTGAGGATGATAAGCTGAGCTAAACTTCAACTTGGTCCCCAACGCTGAGTAAAGGCTACACCAGAAGCGTGACACGAACCGTCCATCCCGATTCGAGACGATAGATACTGGGTGTCATGCCCCGCTCCCGCAGGAGCGATCGACCTCGCTAAGGCATGATGCCGCACGGGCCTAGGTCCAGAAACGGTCGATTTGAGCTAGGCCACAGAGTCGCACAGAGTGTCCCTATTTGCAGCAGAAAGTAAATGAACACAAATTGAAGCGAATGCAACTCTTTATTAATATTCAAAAAGTTTACAAGCGGCGCTAGTCCGATATTACAAGTCGCTCAAGCTCTCTCTCTCTGAAACATAAAAGGCGTGCCAAGTGGCTTACAACATGGAATGATTCATGGCGATGTTCCGATACATTATATCCTGTATATGGCGTATCAGCTCCTTGCCACGCTCCAAGGCTCCAGAGATAGCTCCGTGCCTTAGCACGTTCGAGGGAAGATCCGTACCCGATGACGTCTCCTGTATCCTGCAAGCAGACTGTGGGGTTATCAGTACATTGTTATGCACTGGTGGGGAGGCTAGCTCGCCCACAATGCTATGATTACCATACACGTTCCATTTACTTTTGTACACCGTCTATCATTCATTGTCTTTCTAATCTTTCCTTAGGATCAGTTTTATAGCATATTTCATAGCCTATCTCGTGTTGCCAAATTCAAGTGTCGCATGGAAATACATGCACGACTTACCCATACTTACCGTCCGGCCTTCCCTGTCCAAAGTAAACCAAGTTAGTCAACAATTCATAGGAATTAACTTAACGTGATTCATGTGAACTTTCAAAGTCAAGGGCGTGTCCCTGCCTCGGGTCCTAGCACGTCGTAGGCGTACTTTCTAACTCCTTTGCCGAAGTACTCTCGATTATCTGGTGTGTTATGTTCGAACCTGTTCAGAAGGCACTTCATTTAGTTAACTTAGACTACTTTGATTTCAATGCAAGGACTTGCACGTGGATTGCCACCAACAAAGCCCACTTAATCTATATGCATCGGTCGCTGGCATAACAAGCTAATTTGGACATGTCTTCCCCTTGGTAATTTCTTACCTATCATGGCGTGCGGCTTGGTACACCCTGATAGTCTCTTGAAATACCCGGCCTTACGTCCCCTGGTGGCCAAGCCCGCACTCAGGCCTGTACGTAAGCCAAATTTTGATTTTCGTCCGGACCAGCACGTCCTTCACACTTTGACCGTGCCGCTGGAAATACCTTATTTCTTCCACCTCCCGTATATGAGTGGATTGTCTACGACCATTTGGTTTTCTTTTTGTTTGTCATTTTAACTCAACGGCGGTCCCCGAGCCGTAGGCTAACCCTTAGCCTTAATGCGTTATCGACCAGGTTGGCGTCTGTGCAGCGCGGGTAGCAAGCCCCGTTGCACGTGCCCGTCACACCTGTCGCTAACCATTCTTTCCTTCTTATCTTTCATTCATTCATTCTTTTCTTTCTTTCATATTGTCCGTTCGTTCATTGATTCATTCACGTATTCAATCTTTCATTCGTTGGTTTATTCATTCACACATTATGCAACTCCCCGTGCGGGAGTCGCCTTGGCGACCCATCGGTCCCATAATCTTTCAATGTTGCTATACTCTATTCGGAACGACTATGTTGATAGTCTTCCGTTTCATTGTTGTAAACCATTCATTGTTTTATTGTTGAACGCATAAGGAACTCGAAATGTAAGCCCGTGCCTTAGCACGAGCGTGGAGCGCGGTGCGAGAGTTTTCACATTTTCCATATTCTTTTCCATATTCTATACAAGCATACAAGATGGGATTATTCCCTTAGCTATGTGCGTTGAGTCATTTATTAGCATACGCGGTGTTATCGCATAGCGATTCTAGCAATAGTGTCCGTATTGTTATGTGTCTTGGCTAAGCAAAGACGGGTTCATCGGAGCCACCCACCTTAGCGATGTTCGCATCGGTCGAGCGATACTCCGAGCGCGCCTTTGAAAGTCTAAGTCTGGATTCATCTTGACGGGCCAATGTAAGCCTTGCATCGATTCTTCATCAGGTCGATGCCCACTCTTCGGGTCGACGGCCCGTTTGAGTCGTTGCACTTGCCGTTTGAATCAGCGTTCCGCTAGGGCGGAGCGGGTCATTACACTGGGATCCCGTGCAGCCGAACTATTTCATCAAGAAATATCTGAGCAAGGCGGTCGACGCTCCAAGTGACTTTAATGGCAATGAAGTGCGCTGACTTAGTTAATCGATCGACGATGACCCAGACGACATCGTTCCTCTGTGGCGTCTTCGGCAGGCCAACAACAAAGTCCATAGTGACATGATCCCTCTTCCACTCTGGAATGGCAAGGTTATGCATCTCTCCGTTCGGTCGCTGGTGCTCAGCTTTAACATGCTGACAGGCCATCCACCGTGACACAAAGACTGTCATATCCCTCATCATGTCGTGCCACCAAAAGACAACGTGGAGGTCCTTATACGTCTTGGTGCTACCAGGATGCAAGAAATATTTTGCATAATGCGCCTCCGACATTATCTCCTTTCTAAGTTCTGCGTCGTTCGGAACACATAGCCGACCTTTCACTCGCAACACTCCCGACACGTCCTCTGCAAAGTCAGACGCCTTTCCCGTGGATATCAGCTTCCGCATCTTCTCCAGGTATGGATCGTCCTTCTGAGCAGACTAGATTTTCTCCAATAGGCTCGGTTCTAGCCGCAGTTGCGCCAGTTCCATGTCTCTAAATCGAACTCGGAGTTCAATGTCCATTCCTTCCAAATCATGCAGCAGTCGACTATTGATGGATAGTGAAGCTAGGTACTTTCGACTCACAGCATCCGCCATAACATTTTCCTTACTCGGCGTATAGTCGATCGACAAGTCATAGTCTTTAATCAGTTCCAGCCATCTCCTCTACCGCAAATTCAGTTCTTTCTGGGTGAAGAGATACTTGAGGATCTTGTGGTCCGTATAAATCCTACATGCCACATCATAAAGATAGTGACGCCATAGCTTCAACCCAAATACAATCGCCGCTAGTTCTAGGTCGTGCGTGGGGTAGTTCTTCTCGTGCGGCTTCAGCTGTCAGAAATCAAAAGATATTACCTTATCCTGCTGCATGAGCACACACCCCAAGCCCTGGCCAGAAGCATCGCTGAAGATTTAAAAACCATCGGTCCCTTCAGGAAGAGCGAGTATCGGGGCCGAAACGAGCCACTATTTTAGCTCATAGAAAGAAGCTTCACAGTCGTCTGACCACACGAACGCGACTCCCTTTTGGGTGAGGCGAGTCAAGGGCAATGCGATCTTCGTAAAGTCCTTCACGAAGCGTCTATAGTATCCCGCCAAACCGAGAAAGCTTCGAAATTTATTGACAGACGCTGGTCGTTTCCAATCAACAACTGCCTCAACTTTCTTCGGATCGACTGTAATGCCTTCAACAGAGATGATTTGCCCAAGAAAAGATACGTTGTTCATCCATAACTCACACTTGCTCCTCTTCGCAAACAACTGATTCTCTCGGAGGGTCTGGAGCACGGTTCGCAGATGTTCTTCGTGTTGCGCTCGATCCTTCGAGTAGACAAGGATATCGTCTATGAAGACTACTAAAAATTTATCGAGGAACAGACGGAACACCCGATTCATTAGATCCATGAAGGCGGTAGGAGCATTCGTCAGGCCAAATGGTATCACCAAGAACTCATAGTGGCTATAACGAGTGCGGAAAGAAAACTTCCACACGTCCTCTGGCTTGACCTTGAGCTAGTGATAACCCGATCGAGGATCAATCTTCGAAAACACCGTGGCACCTTGGAGCTGATCAAACAAATCGTCGATACGGTGCAGGGGTATTTATTCCAGACGGTGGCCTTATTCAATTTATGATAGTCGATGCATAGCCGCATCGATCCATCATTCTTTTTGACAAATAGCACAGGCGCACCCCACGGTGAGACACTTGGATGGATGAATCCTCTGCCAAGTAATTCTTGTAGTTTTACTTTGAGTTCTTTTAATTCTACTGGGAACATTCTGTACGGAGCTTTTGAGATAGGTCGGGTGTCGGAGAATGTATCGATGGTGAATTCGATTTTTCGATCGGGTGGCAATCCAGGTAGCTCGTCGGGGAATACATCGGGGAATTCTGCCACAATGTTGGCTTGACCCACGTTTGCACCATCCAGTCGCGCGTCTCGAACGGACGCCAAGTAGCCTTCGCATCCTGAATGCAACATCCTTCGAGCAGAAATTGTCAAAATCACCATACACGTCGACGATGCTTTACCACACGAGTAGCAGAATTCGGGCACTCCAGGTATGCGGAAGGTGACCTTCTTTCCTGCGCAGTCAATGGTGGCGTTACAAGGGCCGAGCCAATCCATTCCTAGAATGATGTCATAGTCCTTCATATCCAGAACTATTACGTCAAGACCGATCTTTTGACCCCCTATAGAGATGATTCCACTACCGCAGGCTAAGTTCATGAGTAGTGGCATGCCCGAAGGTACACTTAAGTTAAGGTCGAGGTCTAACGATATCATAGGAAATTTGTGCTCGACGGCGAAGTCCGCCGATATGAAACTATACGAAGCGCCTGAATCAAATAGTACACGAGTAGGCACATTATTGAAATTTAATATACCTGTCACTACTGTGTCCAAGGCGAACGCTTAGTCCAGCGTCATGGCATAGATGCGCCCTTGAGCATTTGGACGTCAGTCTTGATTGTTCGGTTGAGTGGGTTGAGGAGGTCGGGGCACCTGTCCTCGATTCTCTTGACGTTTTGTTATGCCGGGGCACTCTGATTCGGTCTAGGGTTTATACAATCTCGAGATAGGTCCCCTTTTGTCCGCAAGCGAAGCATCTCCTGTTGAAGACAAAGCAGCTGCTGGTATTGTGCCCGAGTTGGCTGCACTTGGTGCAACGAGGTAACGGGTTCTGACCCTTATAGCCGCCATTGTTTGGACGCTTTGACGTGTGGTTGTTGCCTCCTGTATAGCTAGGACGTTTGTGATTAGAATTATGCACAAAGTCTGCAGCAACAGGAGGGTACTGGCCCTCAAGGCGGAGAGCATGATTTAGAGCATCGCCCGTGGTCTTGTACTCCGGAACCGCTACATGAGCACCGATAGAGCGTCGCAGACCAACTTCGAACCATCGCACACGACACTCCTCTGTAGGAAGAAACGCACCAGCAAATTTGGATAATTTGTTGAATTATGCGGCATACTGTTCTACTGTCCGGTTCCTCCGGGCGTGATATCGTGCGAACCTAAGTTACGATCGCACAAGGGATAGTCATAAGGTTATCCGAAACACAACATCAAATAGAGTACGCAGAGAAATTGAACACATTAAAATGAGAGAAACTTTTGTTTTCATTGATAATAATACTTCATTTACAAGACTCTATTACGATCATTGTCGTACGGGCTATAACATGACTCGATTACAAAATGAACACTGATGAGATAGTCGTTCCATACATTATATCCTCCTTTACAAACAAAACATTCCCAAGGACCTGGAATAATGGGGAGTCGAGATGCCATTTTTTCTGGAATGAATGTGGAGTCTTCAAAAGGATACAAAAACAAGCCTTCAACACACGGACGAGGCTTCAATGTACTTGCACCGCCTTGAGCTTATGTGGCACGTCCTTCTTGGTTCGGGGTACCTGTGTGGAGGGCGAGGATCAGTACATTACACTTTGTATTGGTGCGTGGCAAATTAAGTTCCGTGCTCTCATTTGGTTAAAGAGTTTATATGACTTAGTTGGTGAATCTTTCTAACCATCCTAATGAATTTCAGACAATCATATGACAAGCAAGCATAATGTAAACTACGCTAAAACTTACCCACGGCAGAGCGTGCCGTGCAATATGAGACTTACCATGTTCTTCCCTATCAACTTGTTATCACTAGTATAGCGAGTGTAAAATTACGTATTATTGGTCACTGGCACCACAAGCCATCCTGGACTCTATAGCTTTTGTTAGTCGAGGCCCTTTCAACGCAAGTAGCAAGCCCCATTGCAAGTTCCCGCCTAACCTGTGCTATCATCCAGCACAGCTATTTTCGTGTTTTTTTTCTCGGCCGAAACGGTCCCGTGGTCCCGGGTTGCCGTTCGGGGAAACTTTTACCTTGTCGATAAGTTGTCCATGACCGTGCTTAGAACAATTTAGTTATTAAGGCATAGTATATATTTCTTTTGAGAACTTGACCATTACATCGTATCCCGCCTTATCATGGCATCACCTTATTTGAGTCAATCTTTTGTTAACACAGTTCTACAATTTTACAGTGTGTTCATGGCTTTGCATCAATTATTTTATTCGTGCTAAGGTTATCGATTGAACTAAGAAGGGGGAGGTTAAGAAGAGAAGGGTCAGCCACTCACCTTGAGTTTACTTGAGGCAAGAGACTTGTTTGGTCGCGCTAGACGTCGCCTACGCGATTACCTGAAATCGTACAAGCAATCGATTAGAACACTGTAATTCAAGGAGTTCGATATAAAATGCAAGTTCGAAATGCAAGCCATAAAAACTATCGAAAACATTCACGAAAACGCATTTAGAAAACCAAAGCCAAACCAACACAAGTGTGGTATGAAAAACAGAGCAATGGGAGGTCTCTCTCGACTCAACCACAGAGTCTATCCTTGAGGCGCAACCCGCTGAATATGGGACTTGGTTTCGAAGAAGCCATTCCATAACGGGGAATGGATCTTAATTCAACCGTTCCCATTCGACCGATTCGATCGATCCCGAACTATCGGTTTCGACCGAATCGATGGCGACATTGTTCCTTTCTCGCGCACCCCGTAGACGGAGAACGGGGCACGATGTAGGAAAGGGGCACTATAATGTATGTATGGAATAGGTATCTCATCGGCATTCCTTTTGTAATCGAGTCATGTTGTAAAGCCCACGTGGCACGATTGTAATGGAGTCTGTAAATGAAGTCTATTATCAATAAAATGAAAAGTCTTTCTGTCTCAATGTGTTATTCAATTTGTCTATGCTTACTCTCTTAGATGCTTTGTTTCGGATTACCTTATGACTATGCCTTGTGCGGTCGCAAATTAGGTTCGTACGGCATCATGCCCGGAGGACGACTATCGATTCTATGGAATCGGGGCATGACAGTGAAAGACCCCTTCTTTTTTTAGGACGGCTGCTGTTTAGTTGCCATCACCTTTCTCTTTCTCTCCTTCGGAGGTGATGGGCTCGTCCCGGCCGGTCTTGCCCGCTTCTGACTGGGATCATCTGGTCTATCTGGATACGCGTCCGACTCCAGCTCCATAACTAACTGCATACCACGGGGCAGAAAGGTACGTGATGTAGTAATAGCATCCTTCGAAGGTTCAAATCGCGTCCCCAAAAGAAGACTCTGGTCTCAATCGTAGTCTGGAGGGTAGGTATTCGTCCAACAGTAAAACTTAATGGCAGAATATAGAATGTATGTCTCTAGTCTTTGCGAGGGAGATACAAAGCGCACCCTGGTGCAACCGGTGTTGTAGTACTACCAGGCCTATGCACCATCAAGGAGTCCTGCCTTATAAGCAAGATAAGTGCTGGCATTGGTCAAAATTAGCTGACTGTAGCCAAACTGCCGTACAAACTGGCTCGGTATGTAGGGCTCTAGGAATACTTCATTCCGGTTCTGATACACCAAATGAGATGGGCGTATCGATTGTAACCAATGGAAGGCCTCCTCAGAAAGATTAGAAACGCGAGTTATGCCATCCACCAACTCGCTTCCCTCATTGAATTCTGCATAAGGGGAATCATGAAAATCTCGTACCCGTCTATGTATGATAACGCCTTCCGGCACACAGGGACCTCTTTGACCGACCAGACCTATTTTTGGTAACGGTACAAGAAAGCGTCCTCTGGGCAGACTGAGACCTCCAAGCTTGGGTTCATCAAAGAGGGGTGGTCCAGCACGAGCCATCCCATCAGATAATGGAAGGGTAGTTCCGACCGACGAAACTTAGCTTTACCATCATAATTCACTGTCTTCTCCATGAATTGTCGTAAACCTCGCTGGAGATTGCATACCATAGTGGGAAGAAGAGCCAACCTATGGCTAAATACGAGTTGGACGGCCGGGAGTATCAAATTTTGGCTCACTAGTTTAAGCGACCCCGAGCCACCAGGGACCACGCAATCACGCAGCCATATCATCATATATGCAGCCAGCAACGCTCTAGACGATAGTTGGTACGGGTCATAATAGAAAAAGTTGTAGATAGATGTGGTGGGACGCTGAAACTCATTCAAGTCAGGATGCCTCTCCATTTTCTTCTCCATTTGCTCCTCAATAATGTGTGGCGTAGAGATAGAGCGGATACCAAAGACGTATTTACCCGACGACGCCGACCCTTGCATAAAGATCTGCCGCCTCTAAGCATGGACATGGGGAGTGGACCATTGGCTATCGTAACATTGGCAGATCATATGATGGCATAGAAGTTCTCTATAAACGGCCTCCATATCAGCATCCTTTTTCTCTTTTGCAGTAAGCTCCTCATTCGTAGGAGAGTACTCTTGTAGGGTTTGGATCCCCAGGGCAATTTTGAAATAGCATGCATCTCGTACAGTGCTAAGCCCATTTATCCGTCAGGAATGAAGAAGGTACCAGTATGTGGGTGGTACATTTCAACCAATGCTAAGAACGTAGGCTGGTTCACCTCAATCCTGTACTGGATAGCCCGAATGGCATAATAGAGGCCAAGTCTCTTCAGCAAGACTTCGTACTCATTAAGGACCCATGCAGTCAGATCATACCATTCAAGCTTGTTGTGAACCCAGCTGGTATGATGGAAGACACCTGGAGGATAGAAGCGACCAGCTTCCAACATCTGAGTAATGAAAGTGGTAGCCCTGAAAGACAAGGACTCCAGGTCTACCTCATTAATTATCTTGCCCGGGAGCAGCACCCGCAGGGAAAAAGAAGGTCCTCCTCGCGTCACTTCAAACGTATCCCTCTGTCGCATGGAGGACTTCAACTAAAAGCGTCCAGACACCACCCCGGCTTGGCTAGGAGTCAACTCCTAGTCCATCACTCTTTGTGTGGCAAGGAAAGAGAAAGTAGAAAGCGGTAGTTAGCGATTCAGCGCTGAGGGACGCATCTTAAGGCCATGAGCCTCGAAGAAATATTCCTCTTTCAGCTTCATGATCCCAGCCTCTTCATATAATACCTTATCTCCGAATAAAAAGTACGATTTTAGGTAGTAGATGCTTACTCCATCTACCCGAGAGAGTTTGCCAGATATTAACATTTGCTTCAGAAATTCTCCATCCTGAGTCGCGATCATATCCATCCGCTGACGGGACTGCCCCGTAGTAATGGCCGTCTTCGCTGGGGTCACAATATCATCCTCAAAGTTCGAGCCCATCCCATCATATAAAAACTCGCCTATTGGTGATGTCAACATTACTGCACAAATAAAATAGAAGTGTCAAACAAAATACATGGACATCACTAACACAGACAAAAGCCCCAAAGACTAAGGAAAAGTCAGGATTGTTCGAATGCACAGAGTTTCTACGCGCAGGAAGAGTGTACATCAGCGCATCACTCTGGCTAAACACAAGTGCGTTAGCGTATGAGGGCGTCAGCGTACTATGTTCACATGGCCCTACGGCCAAGCCAGGCACATCAGCAGATGACTGCATCAGCGCATCACTTTGACATGGCCTTACGGCCAAGTCAGACGTGTCAGCGAAGATAGTGATAACAGCACATTTTTACTGGATATAGCCTCTCGGCTAAAAATCCACTCGTATTGCGTCGAAGCTTGGGGTTGAAGCTTGGGCACATTTTACTAGACCTAGTCTTACAGCTAGGCCCATGCACTGCAGCAGTGAAGGGTGACGTATGATGAACTCGATGGACATGCCATCCACGCGACCGCTAGTGCATAAAGTGTCGATATGTTCAGAGGTTGTCGGTGGCCACTTACCCTTGACTTCCTTCCGAACGTTGGGGTGAGTCATGTCGACGACGAGCGGCTCCGACGCGGCCGCGTCAGATTGGGCTTTGGCTTTGCCCTTTTTCTTTTGCAGCAGCTGCAGACTTGGGAGCCATGGCAAAGAAGTCGGAGAAGAAGACTAGGAAGAGAGAGGGAATTCTTTTCTTGGGAAATAAGAGAGCAAGTAAAATTCTCTCTCTCCAATCCAACGCCTATTTATAGGCCACCTATATGCATGCCCCGATAGAATTCAAAACGAACCACCGCCGCTTCAGATCACGCCAAAAATTAATTGCCCTGATCCCAAAGATTGATTTGACAGACTGTCAAAGACGTCTAAACATCGTATGCCAAAAATAGCTTACGCACTCCGAAGATCCCTACACTCAAAATAGCACGGGTGTCAAAAAAATGACTTCGCTGCCCATGCTTCTTATTCAAAGTATTTAAAAACTTGTTAAAAGTTTTTAAAACTTTGAAGGGGGTCTTGTAGAAGCATAAAAATTTATCAGCGTAGAGGTTAGAAGTGGACTACAGCACACGACAAACTGGCGCGGTCAAAACTGACGAGACTCAGGCGTACAAGAAAATACACAGTGGCGTAGTCAAGACAGACAAAGCACATGCACCCAAAAAATACACAGTACTAAAGAAAGTACAGCAAAGAAATTCTTTTATTAATAGTCATGATGACAATACAGGAGAAGTCTATTACAGATTTTTCTCACTGATGTCCATGATTACGTAAGAAACTATCTACCTACCGCGCATACAGTCTTACACTAAGAAAAGCATCTTTTCTCGATGCCCACGTACGCCAAGAAAAGTGCCTTTTCTTGATGCCTACGTACACAAAGAAAAGCACCTTTTCTCGATGCCCGCCAACGCCAAGAAAAGTGCCTTTTCTTGATGCCGCTCCTAGGCATTGGTCGAACAGGGTTTAGAATGGCAATCTATCCAAAACCAATTTTTAGCATCTTGATGCTCGAAGCAGAACACAGTCAAGATGTTGTTCAGGTTCGATTGCTCTAACAAACGTTCAGGCGCATCCCAGTTCTCTGAAGGAGTTCTTCGTTAAAACTACGACTTCTTTAAATGAGGAGATCTACAACCAACAGCCGACTTATGTGCCAAAAGGGAGGCTCACAGCCATCTGAAGCTAAGTCGGGGTCGAACATGAAACTGGGTTCAAAAAGGGAATGAGCAGACATTCATTCTCACAAGTCCCTATTTATAGGCAGCAGCGTAGCCCAACGCATACACCAAGTGGCAGTCGGTCAAAGAGATTAAATGTGATGAATCTCATATTAATGCCAATGAACCAGTCGCCCCTGAAATTAATATGATAAATCTCACATTAATGACATTGAACTTGCCACCTCGATATTATTCTAAGTCAGCGTTTCGAGTCCCGCGCCCCATGCAGCGGCTACACTTAAGGATAAGTTGACTAGATTTACTATACCGTAGGGGCCAATACGCCTGCAAGGCTACTACACCCTAATAGACACGATGCTATTGGAATGGCTATGCCATCTGAACGGTTACGCTCTTGAAATGGATACGCCAACTGAACAGCTACACTCTTGAAATGGCTATGTCCTTTAAAGTAGATATACTTCGACATCCCTTCAAGCAAGGAGCATTCAATACATTCTGACAATAAGTTCAATTTTAAGACAGATACTTCGAATCGAGTGCAACACGCCTCGACTTCCGTACAGATGATGGCAATACAAGAATCGAAGAGACGTTCACCACTATGCCATTAGAAGACGATAACGCTTCAAAAACTGAGCTAACAACTTACATCATCGTGATGATTAAATATTATCGGGAGACAGCTGTGTACATGCCACATGGACCCTTATCCACGCTAAGGCATTCTACAAATGCCAAGTTTTTTTTATAGGATCATTGAGCACCTCTAGAGGGGGGTGAATAGAGTGTGTGCATGTGTAGCAGAATAAATATCACAATTAAAAATTATGTACTATGGCAAGTAAGAGCAAATAAAATAACAGTAAATAAGTTGTAGTAAAAGTAAGAGTTAAGAAAATCAAACTCACTGACATAGCGATATATACTAGTTTCCCTCGTAGAGGACTAATCCAGTCTCGAGTACTCTTGCTCGATGTTAATATACTATTGCACAAGCTTTAACTGAGTGCTTGCAACTCTTACAACACTGTGCTTGGAGACAAGTGCACGATCGACTTCAACAACATCGTGCTTGGCGACGAATGCACGGCCGACTCCAAAAGACGATTTGAAAACTGGAACATTTTCTGAATTTGCCTCTGATACAACTCTTCAAAACCAAACTCTAGATTGAAATAAAACTGTACTCGCTTGGCTAAGAGTAGTATAGGCTAGATTTGAAAGTGTAGCTCATAGAAAACACTCAAAGGAATAGAGATTAGAATGAGATTGAATGAATGAGTGATTTGAAAATGTGAAAGTTCTTCTCTATTTATAGTATTTTTATTAACCGAATTCGGGCAAAGTTCGGATGCAGAAATCTTGCATTCGAACGTTGGATGCAGATATCAAGAGAATTCAAAAAATTTGTTTAAACTGTTCTGACCAAACTTGAGCCGAACTCGGGCCGAATTCTAACCGAGTTCTGCTTGAGTTCTGAAAGAATTGTTTTGGGCCAAGTTGTTGGGTTTTGGGCTATTTTTTATTGTGGATTTTTGGATAGATATTTGTGGATAAGACTGAGATTAGCTAAGCCAGTACTGATCCTGATTAATCTTACATATTTTTTCTAGACTCAAATAAAATAAAAATACAGAAAAATATGAAAAGTTCTCGATCTTGATTCCATTGCTTTTGGTTCTTGCTAACAACGAGACGTTTGTAGCTTGTAGCAGTAGTAGGTGCATACTTAAAACCTGTAGTTGTATATATATTTTATGTATCGACCAAAGTTGATGTTAATTATCAAAATCATGTATAATCATGACCTAGTGGGCCAACAATCTCCCTTATTTTGATAATTGACAAGCTTTTAGTCTATACCAAAATATAACCAATATAATATTGAACTTTAAAATTATACCTGACTTGTCTGAAATCTTAAAAAATTTGATTTTGGTATGTACACATCTCCCCATTTGTCATGTAATCAAAATACGGCTCCCCCAAAATTTATGAGCCAAACAACAAAAAAATAGAGTGATATCAAATATGATATGAAATAACAAGTCAACAACTCAAGTAGTGTTAAGTTAGAACATCAGCAGTAGCTGTAATATATGAAAACTAACAACTCACATAAAATAAAATGTCACTACAGCTCACATAAAGAAAGTGTCACTACAACTGAAGTTAAAAGTCCAAAAATAAATAAAATGTGCTGCTACATATCAGATCATCAAACACATCCACAAAATATGTCACTATCACATTTCTAGCTTGAGGGTATTTTTGTCATTTTGGGTGAATTTTGAATTTTTAATTAATTTAATTAATTAGTGAATTCTAGTTTGAACTTGACTTGCTGAGACTAGTAGACTAGCCTAGAACCTAACCCTAGCTATGGTAACCCTAGTCTAATTTGAGTTAACCCATTTTAGTCATTAGAGATTTGTTTTAGAATGAGGGGATTAGGTTTAGTGAATTTAAGTCATGACTTATGGTTTATGAAATGGCTTATGACTTCATGACTTAATTAATCATGACTTAAGCCCATGGGCCAATTTAGGAAACCCTAATTATGCAACCCATGACCAGCCATAGGAGAACCCCCCCTATTTAATGTTATGTTGAGGTGTTCTTACCTCTTTTATAGCTTGACCTAGAAATTGAAGAAAAGGTATTTTCTCCCCTTCCAAAAATCCCCATAAATTCATTTTAATTCCTTTTTAATCCTAGTCTTTTGCAGTAGGATCTAATTCCTGGTTGTTTATTATTTTTGGAGGTTAATCTCAGTTTTTGGTTCATTTGGAGCTTTGGAGTTGGTATTTGGAATCTTTCTATTGGGGCTTTCTTGGAGGATTGACACTCATAGGTAAACAACCTCAAATTGTGATTTAATACTAATTTTACTGCATGATGGCTTAGGAATAGGGGTCCCCTAGCTACTATATAAATTTGTGTCATTTGCATTAGGTTACGTGTCCGTATCAGACACGTATCGAACCTATAGGCTAGGTGTTCGACGAAATGCCCGAACCAACTCGATTTGCTGTTTTTGCAAATCCATTTGAATAGAAACCTAGATCTAGGGTTTGCTTAGGGATTTCTATTATTTTTTCTTGATTTTAGTTTTGTGTCGTGTCCACACGGGGATACGAACACGCTGACCGCGTGCACGTACATTGTGTCCTGCATCACGGGATTGATAACTCCCGATAAAGGAAATGTGGATGCGCCAAATTTGGTGAGGGTGATGGGGCATTGTCTGCCCCCATCCTCCCAAAATTTGGGTCGATATGGTTCCATGTGCGAGGAGAAATCCTCCATGTACTGGCCGTGCGGCCTGTCGTTGCGCGCACGAGAGCGCTGCTGATACACTGTTGGCACGGACACGACATGTGTCGTGGACACTGTGCAGGCGGTCCTAGGGGTAGCCCTACCCCTGGCGCATGTGTACGCAAGGCCATGTGCCTGTGTCGCGTGTGGGACACGCGTGCATGCGTGCACGACACTGTGCACTGTGCAGTGCACTCGTATGTCTTTGAGTATGCTGGACACGTTCGTGTCCACTTGGTTGGATACGAATACCTTGTTTGACACATGTACACTTGTCTCATATGTTACCAACCTGTAATTTATCATTTTAACATGTTTTTAGTACTCGAATTTGAATTTCCCATGTGGACTGATACATGCTTTCTGTTTTAATATTCTGAGATTATTTCCAGTTTCAAATTGATTTCTTAATGTTTAATTGCCGTATTTGATTCACCTACATGTGTATTAGACTATTCAAGGTTGATTGTTTACTGATTGTGTTAGTTTTTAGATTCGATATAGATTTTGGGTTGTTGAATGGTATATGTAAACTGTTGACTGATATATGCTGTTAGCTTCAATTTCTGATTTCATTCCAGTTTTTAAACTAAATTTTGATGTTAAGTTGCATGTTTAAGTTCACCAACATGTATATTAGTACCTGTTAGGTTGGTTTTACATATTAGATTAGGTTTTTGTACTTGGTAATGGAAATTTGTATATGGGATTGGGCTGTCATTTTGAAACCTGAGAATAGGTTTCACTTTGGGATTGGTTTGTTAACTGTCATTGTTTTCCGATTACCTAAAACTGAGTTTGATTTCCTTTCTTAAAACTAATTTCGAATGTTATTGGCAAATGGATTTCAATGGGTGTTGGAAACACTTTGGTTAACTGTTGGTTATTAGAAACTGTCAATTGATTTCCTTTTAATCATGTTAAAACTGATTGAATAATTTATTTGCCATGTTTAGATTTTTATACATTGTGTTAGAAATGAGATGGGAAGTTCGTTCACTGTTTTTCCAGGTTCTACACACTATTTCCAATTCCCATGGACACTTATACACATTGCAGTCCTATTTACACATCACTAAACTGTCATATATCACTCTATGTTTCACTCACTGCCACCTTAAACACTCTACACACACACACATGTAACTACACTTCCTAATAACCTATTACACTCTACTAGCTAACTGTTACTAGACACACACACCCTCACATGATACACCAAGCCACTTTGTCACATTACACTACACTGTTTTTCATTGGTACACACCATGCCACATGCCACTATGTTAACACTACACACACACACACCCATGTATCCACTAATCCCTATCACCCTATGTATATATATGTATATATATGTACACCTATATGTGATATATATTATCATGTAGACTTTATGTATAAATGTGTGTTAGTATATAAATTGGATACATTTTTTTGTATATATAAAAAAAATATAAATTGGATATATTTTATTGTA
The DNA here is from genome assembly GCA_029216955.1 of Iris pallida. Lineage (NCBI taxonomy): Eukaryota > Viridiplantae > Streptophyta > Magnoliopsida > Asparagales > Iridaceae > Iris > Iris pallida. The sequence continues at coordinate 8,121,527 of JANAVB010019794.1, forward strand.
TATATATGTGAGAGTAGACTTTATGTAGAAATATGTGTTTAGCCTATGGCTCATTGCCTATGGGTATGGCTTGAATGCCAGTTAAAGTGTGTAGTTGGCTTGTATAGCCTAGATAGTGTGTGTGAATGCTAGAATAGGCTGGTTAGGCTTAGTGGGACTTGTTTGGCTCATGCTTGACCTAGTTGACCTAGTTTGACTAGTCTAGTTGACTAGAGTTGATCGAGAGTTGACTTTAGTCCAGTTTGACCCCAAATATCATGTAGATGCATTGTAGCAGTCTGATATATTATTTTAGACTTATAGTGACTTATACTGTTCTATAGGAGACAGACACCACTCCTCGGACAGTAGATTCTCTTCAGATACTCAGGATACAGGCGAGTACATTCTTTGATCATTTCATATCCTGTTTAGGATTATATTTCCTGCTTTAGATTACTTTACATGATATTGACACGTTGGAAATACGGATTAGTACTATATAGATCTTGTCGTGCGATGTTATCCCCTTAGCGGATACATCGGGTATTTCATGTTCGTGTACTTTATCATGAGCATCGTGTACTCCTTGTGTTCGTGTTTTTCATGTGCAAATCGTGTGAAATCGTGTATACTCATGTGCTCACATGATCTTCGTGTACAACTATACTTCGTGTGCAATAACATAACTTGGCTAGATCCTTTTGTATTGATTAGGACGGAGGAGTATAAGTGGTTATGTATTCAATCCAGTAGATTACTCGTGTGCAACCTCTTTAGATTACTCGTGTACAACATCGTTCCGTTTACATAACCGTCTTGTACTCTGAATCACTAGTACTGTTAGTTCTCATATATATTGTATCTATTTACTTACAGTCTTTCTTTTCATCATGTTATTCTTTCAGTTTCCTGTATCTTACTCCCTAGCATGTTTATATTTCCTAACCTATTATGATTTGTTGAGATGTACTGTACTTGCTCCTGTCCTGACTGGACCTGTTGAAAATATTACAGAGGACGAGGCTGAGGCGTTCTGCCCTACTTATTATGGTACGACCCTAGAGGACTGCTGTGACCTGGACCAGCAGCAGGACCCATTAGCAGTGGACGATATTCCCCTAGATTAGGATGTATTTCATTTATCTTTTCTGGATTACTGTATTGAGATATTGAGATGATTCTGGATATGTATTTATCTTAGACACTTAGACTTTATCTGGATTGTATTCTCTGTAGATTTTATTCTGTTCTATCTATCTTTTATCATGCTCTACCTTAGACATGATTGAGACTGTATTTGCTATGTCACCTCCATTCGGAGTGTATATACTGTACAGATACCTTTATATTGTTAAATGTTGACCTAGGACAACGTTCTACCGCCGACACTGCGGCGTAGGCTGGACGTACCCACGTCTCGTGCCCTTACTCTAGGGTGCGGGTCGTGACACGTTTTTAGTGGTGGCCCATGCAGGTCTAGATTAGAATGTAGTGGTATTCGAACTAGAGTATCACTACAGCCTGCAGTAGGATTAGGATATTTTGAAGGTACTCAATCATACTCGGAAAAACTCCTTATCATATTCCTTTTATCTTAATTTGCTACTTATCGTCTTCCCTTGAATATAAACTGTCCTCCTTTGATTTTTTGCTTCATTCTCAGTAATTGCTTCTTGTTTTGATCTGTCTTCATGATGGTTATGGAGACACGATCTCATCGCTCCGGTCCGGGGGATACTATCGAGTGGCCGGCCACCTCTCGTCCTGTTCAGCAGGGCCTCGAGACCGCAGCTCCTGTTGTGCCGACTCAGGTTGGCATTTCTACTACATTGGAGGTACACCTCCATCTGTACAGAGACCTTTTTCCCGTCATTTTTGATTTCTCTCAGCAGCAGCGGTTCATGCACCATCAACAGCAGGTCAGGGAAAACCAGCAAGGGCGAGCTTTTGCCAGGACAGTCGAGGATGCACAGGCCATTGGAGATCTTGCTACAGGTTCCGAATTTCTTGATTCTATTTCGCAATTGCCTCTTATAACTATCTTAAAATTCAATTCCATCTGTTCCTTGTTGACTGATCAATTTTGTTCTGTTGTTCCTGTATTATGTTTGTTTTTCTTCTGAAAAAAATTATATGGGCTAGGTCACCACAGTTATGGGATCTAGCATCTTCGATAGTCGTATTAGCTGGCATAGTGAGGACATATAGTCAAATTTTGGACGTATTTCTCGGGCGTAGGAATTTAAGGTTTTTGTCGTCGCATGCGGCAATGCGAAAATTTTAAATACCATGAACCTAGAGGTATTTACCTTAGTCAAAGACTCTGTGATTATCGTAGCCTTGCTCACTAGCATGATGAAGACTCTAAACAACATGATTTTGGACAGACGCATATGATTATCATACCCTTCTGTTGTTATAAAAATTGTATTCCATCATCAAATAACTTATGAGTAGGGATATTTAGTTTTGTAGAGCTTATTCATATGTAGTTCTTTCATAGTGTAATGATATGATGACTTATAGAGTATTTGTACCCTAGAAATGATAGTTAGCATTGGTATTAGAATAGTAACCTATTGTAGATGATTTCCCTGTTATTTATAATACCAACCTGTTTACATATAGGATGTTAGTATGCCTTACAGCATTGATGATTGTTATTATTTTCCCTTACCTTTTTCCAGTGAGGCACCCATGACCAGAGCCTGTCCTTGAGTATAGTTGTAGTTTTACCTAAGACTGAGAGGTCTATATATATAGATAGGTTACAGATGGTATTGGCATATGGGATATGGGTTTGGTTGGTATCTATAGGTCATTGTTGTATAGGATTATTGACATGTTGTTAGCCTATATTTGGTTCAGTTTTCTATTTTAGTTAAGTTCTCTTTGTGTTGAGTTCAGTCATGTTTGATCAACCTTTATAGGCAGTGTACAGACCCATCATTAGAGACCCTGTTCCCTCAGTTCATACTATTTCAAGTTGTTCACTGCACTCAACTTTCATTACCTACCATATTGCATCTAGATTTCACTGGACCATTGTTCAGACCCCAATTATTGACTCACTAATATAACCATCAACCCCTTATCATATTCTGCATATCTGGAGAGTTAGTATCATGCATATTAGAGGTCTGCACTCATCCTTACTTCTGTACATGGTGACCTACTGCATCTCTTAACATTTTACCTTACTTGATAGCCTTACAATACCCTTCATTATAACCTGCAGTACCTGCCCTACAAAACCTTTTTGGGCAGGGTTGTTCAGTCCATTTAGGACAGTTGTATTCATTGGGGATATAATGTGGGTTGTTGATAAGAGTTCTTCCTTGATCATTGTTCTGTCCCTCTTTCATTGTATTAGATACATATGATAGCCCATATGTCCACATACATGTCCAAGCCCTTTCTTTCATTGTTGGTTCAGTCATCCAAAAGCCTCTACCTGGGCATTGGTTCAATTTTCCATATGTAGGTGTCCTACATATCATTGTCCTACATGTGATTGTTCTGCATCTTCATGTACAGCCATGCTACACCACTGTTCTGTCCCAACACACCCTGCAGTATCTGACCTCTTCTTGGAGTGATAGTCATGTGGTAGGGAGTTGGTATTATTAGACTTTGAGTAGAGTTGAGGTGATGAGGGTAAAGCATATATATATATATAGCTTGTATATATGTAATGTATTTTGATTTGGTATGTAGCCTGCACTCATTTGCAGTATACTGCCTATTGCATTCCCTGTACACCAGTTTGGTTCACTTCTTTCAGACCACTGTCCTGCATGTAGTTAGTTCAGCCAGATAGAGACGAGAGCCCAGGTTGATCTAGAGGCATATTTCAGTCACCATGTAGGTTTCCTTTCGCTTTGACTTTACAAGTAGACCCAAATGTCCTGTCCTTTAGCTTATAAATTCAGTCTCCTTAGCATCATTCCCTTTTGCCTATATTGATGTTTCAGACCATTCATCCTTAGCCTAAATTCTAAGCATTTGTTTCAGTCCCTTATAAGTTTAGTCTACTTTAACCCTTTGATGATCAATTATATATATATATATATATATATATATATATATATATATATATATATATATATATATATATATATATAATATATATATATATATATATATATATATATATAAAATAAAAATAAATAAATATATATATATATATATATATATATATATATATATATATATATATATATATATATATATATATATATATATATATAAATAAATATATTTATATATATATATATATATATATATATATATATATATTATATATATATATATATATATATATATATATATATATATATATATATATATATATATATGATATACTTAGGATATATATGATGGGTTGTTGTTATTGAGCTTATGTATATGTAGTATTTGGAATTTGTGTGTTTAGATTATGGGTATTTAGTTATGGGTGACTTGATAGGATTTGGGAAGTTAAGAGTTAGTCTATTATAGAGTTTTTCTTTTGCTAAATTCTAGTTGCCAACACCTAGATAGCTAGCATAGGTAAAATCCTAAGAAGTTGACCAGTTGTTGACCAAATGCTTGGATGTTAACAAATTTACTAGTTGTTGACCATTGTCAATGTTTGACTTAGTTGACTGGAGATAGGATTAGAAACAGGTTGTTGTTGTGTTTGTTTGATCGTGTTTGATTATTTAGTAACTTGACACCTTGCTTGTGATTAGGTTGGAGACATGGTTTTTCTGCGGATATCACCGACTCGTGGTACTATACGTTTTGGTGGAGGTGGGAAGCTTAGCCCGCGCTTCATCGGACCTTTCGTGATCAGCGGAAGGGTCTGTGATGTGGCTTACATACTAGACTTACCACCTGCATTAGTGGGTATCCACAACGTATTCCACGTATCACAGTTGAGACAGCACGTGGCTGACCCTAGCCATGTGCATGATCATTCGGAGATTGAGGTTGGACCTACTCTCTGTTATCCAGAGCAACCAATGGAGATTCTGGATCGCCGAGAGAAGGTGCTGAGAAACCAGGTGATACCCTTGGTTCGCATCGCATGGAGGCATCATGCTCCAGGAGAGTCTACCTGGGAGCGGAAGGATGAGATGCGCGAGCGATACCCATATCTGTTTGCACCGTGAGGTATGATTATCTATCCTTCTTATCAGATCAGTTTCGCCTTTTAATTTCGAGGACGAAATTATTTTAACGGGGGTAGATTTGTCACTCTCACATTTCTAGCTTGAGGGTATTTTTGTCATTTTGGATGAATTTTGAATTTTTAATTAATTTAATGAATTGGTGAATTCTAGTTTGACTTTGACTTGCTGAGACTAGTGGACTAGCCTAGAACCTAACCCTAGCTATGGTAACCCTAGTCTAACTTGAGTTAACCTATTTTAGTCATTAGAGATTAGTTTTAGAATGAGGGGATTAGGTTTAGTGAATTTAAGTCATGACTTATGGTTTATGAAATGGCTTATGACTTCATGACTTAATTAATCATGACTTAAGCCCATCGGCCAATTTAGGAAATCCTAATTATGTAACCCATGACCAGCCATAGGAGAACCCCCCCTATTTAATGTCATGTTGAGGTGTTCTCCCCTTCCAAAAATCCCCATATAATTCATTTTAATTCCTTTTTAATCCTAGTCTTTTGCATTAGGATCTAATTCCTGGTTGTTTATTATTTCTGGAGGTTAATCTTAGTTTTTGGTTCATTTGGAGCTTTGGAGTTGGTATTTGGAATCTTTCTATTGGGGCTTTCTTGGAGGATTGACACTCATAGGTAAAACCTCTCAAATTGTGATTTAATACTGATTTTAGTGCATGATGGCTTAGGAATAGGTGTCCCCTAGCTACTGTATAAATTTGTGTCATTTGTATTAGGTTACGTGTCCGTATCGGACACGTATCGAACCTATAGGCTAGGTGTTCGACGAAATGCCCGAACCAACTCGATTTGCTGTTTTTGCAAATCCATTTGAATAGAAACCTAGATCTAGGGTTTGCTTAGGGATTTCTATTATTTTTTTTGATTTTAGTTTCGTATCGTGTCCACACGGGGACACGAACACGCTGACCGCGTGCACGTACACTGTGTCCTGCATCACGGGGTTGATAACTCCCGACACAGGACACGTGGACGCGCCAAATTTGGTGAGGGTGATGGGGCAGTCTGCCCCCATCCTTCCAAAATTTGGGTCGATATGCTTGCGTGTGCGAGGAGAAATCCTCCCCGTACTGGCCGCGCGGCCTGTCGTTGTGCGTGCAAGAGCGCTGCTGATACGCAGTTGGCACGGACACGACACGTGTCGTGGACACTGTGCAGGCGGTCCTAGGGGTAGCCCTTCCCCTGGCGCACGTGTACACAAGGCCACGTGTCACCACGTGGCCTGTGTCGCACGCGGGACACGCGTGCATGCGTGTACGATACTATGCATTGTGCAGTGCACTCGTGTGTCTTTGAGTGTGCTGGACACGTTCGTGTCCACTTGGTTGGACACGAATACCTTGTTTGACACGTCTACACTTGTCTCATATGTTACCAACCTGTAATTTATCATTTTAACATGTTTTTAGTACTCGAATTTGAATTTCCCATGTGGACTGATACATGCTTTCAGTTTTAATATTCTGAGATTATTTCCAGTTTCAAATTGATTTCTTAATGTTTAATTGCCGTATTTGATTCACCTACAAGTGTATTAGACTATTCAAGGTTGATTGTTTACTGATTGTGTTAGGTTTTAGATTCGATATGGATTTTGGGTTGTTGAATGGTATATGTAAACTGTTGACTGATACATGCTGTTAACTTCAATTTCTGATTTCATTCCAGTTTTTAAACTAAATTTTGATGTTAAGTTGCATGTTTAAGTTCACCAACATGTGTATTAGTACCTGTTAGGTTGGTTTTACATATTAGATTAGGTTTTTGTACTTGGTAATAGAAATTTGTATATAGGATTGGGCTGTCATTTTGAAACCTGAGAATAGGTTTCACTTTGGGATTGGTTTGTTAACAGTCATTGTTTTCCTATTACCTAAAATTGAGTTTGATTTCCTTTCTTAAAACTAGTTTTGAATATTATTGGCAAATGGATTTCAATGGGTGTTGGGAACACTTTGGTTAACTGTTGGTTATTAGAAACTGTCAATTGATTTCCTTTTAATCATGTTAAAACTGATTGAATGATTTATTTGCCATGTTTAGATTTTTATACATTGTGTTAGAAATGAGATGGGAAGTTGGTTCACTGTTTTTCCAGGTTCTACACACTATTTCCAATTCCCATGGACACTTATACACATTGCAGTCCTATTTACACATCACTAAACTGTCATATATCACTCTATGTTTCACTCACTGCCACCTTAAACACTCTACACACACACACACATGTAACTACACTTCCTAATAACCTATTACACTCCACTAGCTAACTGTCACTAGACACACACACCCTCACATGATACACCAAGCCACATTGTCACATTACACTACACTGTTTTTCATTGGTACACACCATGCCACATGCCACTATGTTAACACTACACACACACCCATGCATCCACTAATCCCTATCACCCTATGTATATATATGTATATATGTACACCTATCATGTAGACTTTATGTATAAATGTGTGTTAGTATATAAATTGGATATATTTTATTGTATATATATGTGAGAGTAGACTTTATGTGGAAATGTGTGTTTAGCCTATTGTAGAAGCATGGAATTTCACAACCAGAAAGCCCATGCGCCAGGCATTATATGCGCCAGAACTCAGACAGCTAATCGAATAAGCCATAGACATTCGAAGAAGGACTTTTTATTTTATATATAAAAGTTTATTACATGTCTAAAAAAGATGGTACAAAGGAGAATTTCTACAAAGGAAGGATCCTAGATCTACATCCAGCAACCACCATGCGCCTTCCAGATAGGCGCAGCAACCACTATGCGCCTTCCGATAGGCGCAGCAGTCACCATGCGCTGTCAGCCAGGCACAGCAGATGTCATGCGCCTCCAGCCAGGCGCATCCTACCATCTCTTCAGCAGCTCAGTTATGTGCATCCAGCTCAGTTATGTGCATCCCTTTAGCAGCTCAGTTATGTGCAACTCTTCCAACCAGGCTCACCTGGCCGAGCAGAGCCCAGTTATGTGCCGCTCTTCCAGCCTGGCTCGCCTGATAAGTGCTTCGCCAAGCAAAGCATTTAACCCTCTGGCTGGAACCAAGGAAGAGAAGAGCACCGCAAATGCTGTGGCCAGGGGAGGCTTCGAAAGAGCCTCCAAAGGCGAAGGAAGACCGTGATCGAAACCGCGGCTAAAGGAGCAGCTTTCAACACAACCAGAGTGGGCAACACCCACTTTGAAGGAAGAAAGAGCCTAGCACCGCCATTCCGATCTACGGCTCTTCCGAAATAACGGAGACGAGGCCCGAACATCCTTATCTTTGGATGCAACAGGCACCTTCCGCCTGCCTCAGAAGCCCTCGACTCCGTCTTTTGGATGTAACAGTCACCTTTAAGAGCATCGAAGACAACACGACGTCTCATCTTCACCCTCGGGAGCACTTCGTCAACAGAATGCACCCACATATCCAAGTTTATGTTGGAAGTACGTGAGGGAATAAGGAGCAAACCTTCTCTCCATGCCACTATTTATAGGCCGGGCAAATCAAACCCACGCGCCAAGTGGATGACTCTCCGAATTCTGTGCAATGAATTTGCATTAAATGGATAAATCGGACGCCTCGAATTCAGCCAAACGGCTATATAGCACTCGAGGAGCGAGACAGCCGCGTCATTAAAGGACATGTCGGATGCGCCAGCCAAACGACACATCACACGGACGCGCCCTCCTGCATCAGGCGCATCACACAGACGCACCCTACAGTACCCGGCGCATCACAGAGGATGTGCCCTCCCTCACATCTCCATGCCAAGTGGAACACCAACCAATGTGCCCACTCAGCTGTCCATCGAACGTCACAAACATTAAATGCTGAACTGACACCAGAGTTGGCAGCACGCTTCCCAAAGTCTGAACAGTTGACAGCTTTTTCAGAGAACGGAGCGTCGGCAACGTCAGCATCATCATGACTCCGGCGGCTACTGCCACGTGGCCATCCGCATGCGCCTCTACGGCCATGCGTCCAAACCAGCATGCGCCTCAAAAGCCATGCGCCTCAGACCCTTCACTGATCCCTAAAGACAGAAGAAGAGTCTCCAGTTGAAGCTTTGCATGCGCCTCAAAAGCCATGCGCCCCAGACTGATCTCTGATCCCGAAAGACAGAAGGAAGGTCACCTGCATGCGCCTCAACAGCCATGTGCCCTAAATGGTTTATAACTCCTAAAGGTTATGAGCCGCAGTCTCCTCCTGCGCCCAGATCCAAGGCGCAGCTCACCAGATCACTGCCCCCCCCAAATCCGAGATCTTCGAGCCATGGGTCGATGACACGTGTCCTTTGACTCAACTCGTCCAAGATTTCAGCAACAGAAAGATCTTCTCCTCTGCTACGTGCCGGCTCACAACAGCAGTATGAAGAGTTCAACCTCCCAATCAGGGCGCATCATCCGTGCGCCCCCATCAGCAACTTCCACGTGGCGTCCCCACGCACCGGCGCATCCTACATATGCGCGCATGAGCAGCCAACCTGTCCAGCTATAAATAGAGGGATTATTTCCTTCTCACATATACGAACAACACAGAAAATCCACAACAAACATACAAGAGAGGCAGATACAGACACTCAACGTCTTCTTCCTCTCAGCAAGCTCCAGCACCCAGAGTAATCCACGCCTTCAGAGAACCGATAACCGTCGTCAGCCGATCAACGGAGTCAACGCATTACCACTCGCTCCATTGGCACTAAGGACCCAGCTTAAACAAAAGTGTACTCCTAGGACTACGTCTAAGTCCTACATTGTAACACTGTTCTGTTTGTATTAAAGTTTTCAATCAAACAATTTTAATGGCAAACAAGTTGGCGACTCTGCTGGGGACTTCTTTCTCCTCTTCCGAGAAAGTCGTGTCACAGGCCGACGAGGTGAAGGTGGGCTCCTCCCACAAGACGCTGGTCGTACGCCTCAATCAACAAGCGTACGAGGAGTTCATTTCTGAAGGAAGTGCGAGCCCTTCGAAGCGGCTACCAAAGCCGAAGAAGATCCGCACGGCCTGGGTGCGCAAAGTCGACGCCTCGGGCACCACCACTGAAGGGGATGCAGCAATCCAGCCTTCCCTTCCTGCTGACGTTCTCAGCAACCAAGGTGCGCCCGCCGATGCAGCGCATCTCTTGGGGAAGCGTGCGGCCGACCACGTTCCCCAGCCATCTCCCTCTCAGGCGAGGAAGATACGTCGACGGAGCAGGGGCGCAGCCAATGCCCCGCGCATCACCTCTGATGCGCCACAAAAAGCCTCTGTCTTTGATAGACTCACTCCCTGTAATGGCGAGGAGAATTTGGATGCTGAGTACTATGCGCCCCAGCGGGCTGGTACGAAGAAATCAAGGCGGCACGGGCCATGCGCCACAAACGTGCTATGCCAGCAGCCGGCCAGAGGCACGCGCTCGTCATCACGCACGCTGCCGATGGCAAGCTGTACAAGGTTGACTCAAGTGCTTCTGCACTAACAATGAGTCGATCTTCAAAGTCCTCATCTCGCTTGGGCGCATCTACTGCGTGCACAACCAAGTCGAGAGAGGCAAACTCAGTGGTCTTGAACTCCCGCGCCTCCTCTGGTTGTGCGTTTGAGGTCCGTTCAAGTCACTTCAAATGTTGTGGTTCCCCCACTACTGATCGTGATGCCTGCTTGGTATTAGATCAGGGGGCGCAGCACTCACCTGACCACCCCGGCGTTTGGCCTTGCCATACGTCTGAAAGGGGTGTGAAGGCACCACTCTCCTCCAATGACCTGCGCAACGTGATCACTCACAAGCGCCGGTCAGGAGAGTCGACCAACAAGCACGATGCGCCTCTTACGGGGCATACTTGTGCGGTGGTCACCATCAACTGCTGTTGCAAGACGGCAGTTCCACCAAGACAGTCGGTCTTCCAACGACTACAATCATCGACACCTCTCCGACGTCGCCTTGGGGCGAAGGTGTCAGCTGAAGAGGAGCCAAAGGTCGCTTCATGCAACGTGGTCTCCAATTCCTCATCAATCCGGAAGACGACTGCCAATTCCTCGTCTTCATCCAAAAGCCAGCCGAGGAAAACCAAGGCAGCTGTCTCGACCTCTGGGGTGTTTGAAGGCACTCGGTCGAGGAAGAAGTCCTCGGAGGAAGCTGGGGGTAGCCAGACCCTTGTTGAGCCTCCTTCCGAAGACGAAGATGTCCAAAGCACAGCTGCGGCGGATCTTCATCATCAAGGCGAGATTACTCTCCCTGAAGCCCCTCAAAATGAGGGTGTCCTCCAGGACACTGCCGGGGGTAGTTCTGGAAACGAAGAGGTCCTTCAAGACGGAGCTGAGGGCAAGCAGACCCTTGCAGATGCGCCTGTTGAAGATGAACTCCAGAATATGGCTGGGGGTGGCCCAACACCAGGAGAAGTGACTCCCCCGCAAGAGAGTGAGGCCGAAAGCGAAGCCTCAACCAATCCATCCACTCCTGGCCGTGTCAGGACAGTATACATGGCTGGGGATGATGTTGAGTCTGATGCGCCGTCACAGGACATAGTCCAGCGCATAGACTCATTGGAGGGAGGACTCAAAACCCTCTCTGCCTCAATGCAAGCACTGACTCAAGCAGTGTTTGAGATGCGGTCGGCCTTGATCAGGACACCTTCAACTGGTCCTGACCCAGGAGCTAATGGGGAGTCGAGTGTGCCCCTCCAACGGGCGCCCTCGGATACAGAAATACCCCGGACCTCGGAGCCCTCAAACGCTCCAATCCAGATGGTACCTCCTTCCCCGACTCCTAGCTCTACGGAGGATGTGGTCGAAATGATCAAAGACCTGCGGGAGCGCTTCGAGTCCAAGAACAGGCAAGAGGAACGCCAGAAGATGGGCATTCCCCAGCCTTATCCCCTCGAATGGAACAAGGTGGTTTATCCTCCAAAGTATAAACCGCAAACACTCACCCCATACGACGGGAAGGACTCTTCGCGACGGTACCTGACGTACTTCCAGTCACAGACAGGGCATCTTCCGAAGGAGGACGCGCTCCTCACCAGTATCTTTGTCGGGGCCCTAAAAGGAGTGGCGTATGACTGGTACTGCAGCCTCCCCGACAATTCCATATCGTCCTTCGACGACCTGACGCACCTCTTCCTCGACCGCTTCTACGACGGCGGGAAGGACATGACGATGGCGTCTCTCATAGAGATACGTCAGAAGGAGAAGGAAACGGTTCGGGCGTTCATCGAACGCTTCCGACAGGCTTGCTTCAGGCTACCTCCAGGCATGCCAGAACATGTGCTCCTCTCCGCTTGCAGCATGAACATGTTGTCTGCAGTAAAGCTCTGGCTCAACTCTACTCCCCCTCCTGACTGGAGCTCCCTGATCATCGAAGCTGAAGCTGCAGAAAAGAAGGCGGCCAATGTACGTCTTCTGGGTGTCAGCTTTCCCGCCTTTGACGATAAGGGGAAAAAGTTCACAGCTAACAGCTCCGGATGAGAAGCAAAGGGGAAACAGGCATTGACTGTTAATGCCTCAAAAGGCACATCTGTGCCTACTTAGAAGCCTCCACTGGCACCAAGACCCAAGGAGGTTTACTCATTCAATGATGACGACACCCTGCAACTTTTCAAGATACTGAAGCAGGGTGACAAGATCAAGCTACCGGACCCAAAGCGGCCCGACGAAGTTGGAAAAGTGGACAACCCAAGGTACTGCCACTACCATCGGTTTGTCGGACACCCGACCAAGGACTGCTACGTCCTCAAGAATTACATCCAGCGCATGATCAATGCGGATGTAATCTCCGTCGACAATGAAAAGAAGACGGTGTCGGCCAATCTGGTTTCGCTTCAGTTCGGCACCTTGCCGCCAACTACCACATAAGATGGCGTCGTCCCCATCCCTAAGGCGACAATGGAGGTGGTAAACTTACCACCTACTCGTGACAATGTGAGTGGACTCACCCCGCTCACCACATCTCGAGGAGAGGTCCTCTGGGTTCACCCCGACCTCGTCTCCGAGGTGACTCAATCGGAGGTACGCCCTACCTCCAAATCAAAAGACAGGAAGATCAAGTCTTGCCGCACGGTCTCTTCTTCAACAGAAGAGGCACTTCCAGTGCAAACACGTGCACAACAGAGCTCCCAATCCGGCGAAGCCGCCGCCGAGGTGGTGCCTCCTAGCACCATCTCCGAGGAGGGTCCATCTAAGCCCTCAGCAGCCAATAAGCAGAAGTAGGTGGAGGCCCGTTTTGACAGACCTCTACGGAAGGAGAATGCTTCGGGGCTGTCCAAGCCTCACAACTTCGACATTCTGGCACAATTAGCCAGTACACCTGCGCGCCTGTCTTTGTTCGAGCTCCTGCGTCTTTCTAAGGATTTCCGAGAAGCTCTCTACGAAGCTCTGAAGGACGCTGAATCCTTTCTCAGTCAGGTCAAGCAGCCTGAAGACCTCCCAACTACTTGTGCGCACTGTCATTGTGCGGATGAAGTTATCCCAAAACATAACCTTCACCCAACAAGACATGCTGCTCAAGCATCACCGACATAACCGACCGCTGTATTATACAGGGTACATTGGCTCGGTCAAGGTGAGCCGGATTCAGATCGATCCTGGGTCTTCCCTAAGCATCATTCCGAAGGCGCTGCTATCAAAGCTGGGGATCCCGATGTACCGGCTGGCGCCCTCCAATACAACCATCAGTGGCTTCAATGCCAGCAAGAGCGAGCCATTGGGCAAGATCCGACTGAAGTGTCACATTGGCAGCCTCAAAACTGAGGTGACTTGTTATGTGGTAGATGCCGAGGTCAACTACAACATCCTGCTCGATCGACCATGGCTGCATGAGTACATGGTGGTGCCCTCTACGCTCCACCAGTGCATGAAGTATGTATCCACCAATGGCGTCATCCGGACGGAGTTTGCAGACATCGATCCTTTCAAAGGGATTGAAGCCTACTTCACCGATTCCGACTTGTACAAACCCATTGACGAGGAGGAAGCCAACGACGCTGATGATGAGGCAGAGACGGCAACAGAGCCGGACATGGAGCCTGAGACGACTCCCGACGCCCCCTTGAAAATCCGTCTGAAGGGGAAACCACCCCAGAAGGCGCCTCCAATGAGCATCAAGCGATCAGGAAAAGCGCCGGCTCGCGAAGCACCCCTGAAGATACGTCTCAAGGGAAAGCCACCTCAAACATCGGCTCCCCTGGTGGCAAAATTACAAGAGAAGGTACCACTCACCGGAGGCGCAACCGAGGCGCCTCTCAAGGTGCGTCTCAAGGACAAGCCGCCGCAGTCATCTAAGGTGTCAGAGAAGGCTCATATAACCCTCTCGGACCCCAAAGCTGTGTTGGACTCTCCTAATCCGCCTCCAGTTCTTACAGATGAGGAGCTTGGTGATTACATCTCGGCTGACATAGAGGCACCCTCCTTTGACAATGTAATCCCACGGGATAAGATCTCGTACTTTATCAATAATAGAGTGTCTTTTAATTATTCTTGTCTTCCACACTGGAATGCCATGTATACATTAGACAACGCTCTACGGTCGTTGCAAACACAAGTAACGACCGTCCACCATAATCGAATAGTCCCGTCTCAAGGAGTCTTCATAGTCCCTCCACGGAGCCGAGACCAAGGCACCATCATCTCAGGCAAAGTCGAGCGTCATCGGGACCTCCCGTCAACCGAGCCCGAACCTGATACCGGCAGAGTACAAGTCTATCGGTACACGGATGCGGCAAAGCACATCATCCAAAAGATGGGCTACGACCTGAAAAGCAACAAAGGCTTAAACTACGGCAAGGGTCGGCATCTCCCTGTCCGGCTTTCGATGCCCAATGGAAAGCCACAGGACTATTATAATCGGACTGGACGAGGGTTAGGCTATGTCACGCCGCCATCAACCCCAGAGAGTTCAGATGCAGAAGACATAGAACATTCCCATTCGTCCGAAGCATCGACTTGGGATTCCGATACCAGTATCGGATCAGTCTTCAGGAAAGTGCTGTCAGCTAACATGACGTCAGCACAACCTCAGAAAGGTGAAGGCGAAGACCAAGCGCCAGAACCCTTCGAAGAAGAACCCTGGGCCCAACGCCTAGGTGAACAATAGGAATCTCGTTTTGAGCTTCGTGAACCTCCCACCGAAGACGAAGTCGAGCAGATCGACCTCGGGGAGGGGTCTTCTTCCAAACCCATCTTCATCAGTAAAAGCCTGGAAGGAGAAGATCGAGAATCTTTAATCCAACTGGCTAAAGAGTATATCGACGTCTTCGCATGGAGCTATGAGGACATGCCGGGACTCGATCCACAGATCGCAATGCATAGGTTGAACATCTTACCTGATGCCAAACCTATCAAACAACAGCAGCGATGCTTCCGTCCGGACATCATGAATGCCATCGATCAGGAGGTAGACAAACTCTTGACTAGCAGCTTCATCCGTGAGGAACAACACCCGGATTGGATAGCCAACATCGTTCTTGTCACCAAGAAGAACGGGAAGATACGAGTCTGTATCGACTTCAGGGATCTCAACTCTGCTTGCCCGAAGGACGAATTCTCGCTTCCAATCACTGATGTGATAATCGACAACACATGTGGCTTTGAGCGCATGTCCTTCATGGACGGGTATTCAGGCTACAATCAAATCAAGATGTTTCCCGATGACGTAAAACACACGTCATTCAGGACTCCAAAGGGTGTTTTCTGCTACACAGTAATGCCCTTCGGCTTGAAAAATGCCGGTGCGACATACCAGCGAGCTATAAGCACCATCTTCCGTCAACATCTTCGCAAGACAGTCGAATGCTATGTTGACGACATCGCAGTCAAGAGCCGCCTCAAAAGAGATCACCTACAGGACCTGAAGACGGTCTTCGATCTCATGCGGGCGCATCAACTCAAAATGAACCCCGCTAAATCCTTTCTGGGGGTTTCTAGCGGCAAATTCTTGGGCTTCGTCATCACAGCGAAAGGCATTCATGTTGATCCTGAGAAGACCAAAGCCATCCTCAATATGGACCCTCCGAAGAACCTTCGAGAACTTCGGGGCCTACAGGGACGTCTGGCATATATCCGGAGGTTCATAGCAAACCTTTCTGGTAAGTGTCAACCCTTCACTCAGCTCATGAAGAAGGGAGTCTCTTATGTCTGGACAGAAGAGTGCCTGAAGGCTTTTGACGACATCAAAACCTACTTGACGAGCCCACCAGTCCTGGTAGCGCCAGTCATCGGCAAACCATTTCTCCTCTACGTCCGTGCCATGGATCATTCTCTTGGCGCTCTGCTGGCTCAAAACAGCGATACAGGCTACGAGCAAGCAATCTACTACCTCAGTCGAACACTCATTGGGGCCGAACACCGGTACAACCCCGTCGAAAAGGAGTGCTTGGCTTTGGTGTTTGCCATCCAGAAGACTCGTCATTATGTCTCGGGTCAGACAATTCATGTCATTTCCCGAGTCAATCCGCTCAGAGTCCTCATGACGAAGCCAGGATCATTGAACTCCCGGCTGGCTACATGGGCGATCTTGCTAACACCGTACAACCTGGTGTTTGTACCGCAAAAAGCTGTTAAGGGTCAAGCTCTGGCTGACTTTTTAGCTGCGCACCCCATCCCAGAATCCTCAAAACTCTATGAAGATATCCCGGATGAGGTCCAAGAATCCAACGTCACCGAAGGAAGCTCTGTTTGGCGGATGTTCTTCGACGGCGCTTCGAGAACAGGCCCCAAAGGCCAAATCATCGCAGGAGTGGGGGTAGTCTTAGTCTCCCCCGATCAGCTGGTCATCCGGCATGCATACTCTCTTTCGAAGCCGTGCTCCAACAACGTTGCCGAGTACAATACACTCGTCATGGGACTCCAGCTCGCACAACAGCTGGGGGTCGACCATCTGGAAGCTTACGGCGACTCAAAACTCGTCGTAAACCAGGTTCGGGGACAATACGAAGTTCGCCATGAAGATTTAATCCCTTATCATGAAGTCGCGTTGAACATCATTTCAACCTTCACCGGATTCTTCATTGAACATGTCCCCCGTTTACAAAACTTGGAGGCCGATGCTCTGGCCGGCCTCGCAGCCTCATTAGCAGCGCCTTTTGGGACTCAACACTATATCACGGTGACAGGACGAGATCTGATTTGTCCCAGAAACAACCTATGCTTGCAGGTGGCTCACGCCATGCCGACAAACACTGGGCTTAATGTCCGAGACTGGAGCTTCCTGTTCATCGACTTCGCTGTCTACGGAATCCTTCCAGAGGACCCGAAGGAAGCCGTCTCAGTCAGGAGACGCTCTCTTCGATTCTACTACGATACGGCTACCAAAATGCTGTACCGACGCTCCTTCGATGGGCTCCTCCTTCGATGCCTGTCCAACGAAGAAGCAGCCGAAGCTCTTCAAGAAGCTCATGACGGAACTTGTGGAGCTCATCAACCCGGTCCTAAGTTGCAAGATCGACTGCGACGTATGGACTACTACTGGCCAACCATGGTTGCCGATGCTGTCGAATATGCCAAGAAGTGCCACGCGTGCCAACTTCATGCAGACTTCATACATACACCATCGGAGCCGCTACATCCTACAGTCGCCTCCTGGCCCTTCGAAGCCTGGGGCATGGACATTATAGGGGCATTTACCCCTCCTTCATCGAGAGGACACCGTTTCATCCTGGCCATCACCGACTACTTCTCCAAATGGACGGAAGCAGTTCCACTAGCAGAAGTAAAAAGCTCCAGGGTGGTCAGCTTTATCAAATACCATGTCATTTACCATTTCGGAGTACCCCGACGGATCATCCATGACAATGGTCCTCAGTTTATCAGCCACATTTTAAGCAGGTTCTGTGACAAGAATCGTATTCAGAACGTGGCCTCAACCGCCTACAATCCGGCAGCAAACGGATTAGCTGAGGCATTCAACAAGACTATCGTTAGGCTGCTCAAAAAGGTCGTGTCATCCAACAAATACGACTGGGACGAAAAGCTTGGCGAATGCCTTTGGGCCTACCGCACAACGGTACGGACCCCAACAGGCAACACTCCATTCTCCCTGGTCTACGGGAGCGAAGTAGTACTGCCTCTCGAGATACAGATACCTTCGCTCCGCGTGGCTATCACAAACGATCTCACAGAAGAGGACAATCAACGTCGTCGTCTGCGGGAACTGGAGGCACTTGACGAAAAGCGTCTCTTAGCTCAACAACGCATCGAGCTCTACCAAGCCCGTATATCACAGGCTTTCAACAAAAAGGTCAAACAGAGGACTTTCCAAGTTGGCGACCTGGTTTTAGCAGTCAGAAGACCAATGGTATTGACCCACAAGACACCAGGAAAGTTCGAGCCCAAGTGGGAAGGACCTTTCATCATAGAGACGGTATACTCAAACGGTGCTTACCGCCTCGCCAAACCCAATGGGGACTTGTTCATGATGCCCATCAACGGCAAGTTCCTAAAGAAGTACTATTCTTGACATCCTCCAGACATGTACTTCCTCAAACAACCTCTTTTCACAAACTCATACGCCTCCGGAACCCAGCTGTTCCGTGGCATCTTCCAGTAGAAAGATAACCACGTCCATATTACCTCTGAGTTGTCTCTCTACACCCTACAAAGCAGAATCTTACACTTCGTAAGCCTACGCTACCCTTCATGTTTACCACGTCCATATTACCTCTGAGTAAACATCTTGTACAAATAACCCCTGCGTTATTGTACATTGATCGCAGAACTTCCACGTCCATATAACCTCCGAGTTGTTCAGCGTATCCCCCAAGATCATTCCTACCACGTCCATAATACCTCTGAGTAGGGAGATTCTATCATTTCGAACCCAATGATTGCCATGTCCACATTACCTCTGAGCAAACATAATGGTTCCTTCAAACTTATTATCTGTACCTGAAAACCAAGGTGCGCAAAAGATAATAGGTCCACGCAAATCATCAAGTTCATGACAACAAAAGATGAACACATCACAAAAAAAAGTTGTAGACTTCTTTATTCTTCTGAAAAAGGAGTACAAGAAACTACATCATTTCCCCCAGTAAGGGTTGCAAAAGAACACAAAAGAAAAAGGGAAAAAGCTATGGTCCCTGAATCTCCCCAGGATGGGCTGAGAGCTCCTTGACTCGAAGCTTTAAGTCGACTACGCGGGCCTCCACCGTTGCCAGGACTCGTCGCTCTGCCTCTCGGCGCATCAATTCAACGGCCCCAGCAGAAGTATCACTTGCATGCTTCTCATCAAGCTGTTGTCGTTGCTGCGCCAAGGCAAGAGTTCGCTGAGTAAAAGCCGCTTCATCCTTCTTGAATGCCGCATGTTCAGCCCGGACACGCTCGACCTCTAACTGGAGTCGGGCCCGTTGGTCTTCAAGGCGGCGCATCTGGGTGTCGATATTCGCGATATTAGCTTCCAATGCAGCTCGAGTTTCCACCGTAGTCTTCATAGACTGAGACAACTGCTCTACCGCAGCCTCAGTCTCAGCCACCTCGTGCTCCCAAACGTCCACGGTGGCCTGGTGTGAAGATTCGATCTCGGCGATCAGCTTTCCCTTCTCCGCCTCTATCAGGACAGAAAGGTCGTTTCGCTGGATGCGTTGAAGTTCCGCGAGCCGCTCGTCCAGCTCAATCACCGAAGCCTCCAGAATTTTGGCCATGTGGTCGTGGCCTTGGTGAATACAAATCAGCTCGATGCAGGGCATTGCCAGAGCTTTTGCCGTCGCAAAACTCCCATTGGCATCCATCACAGCAGATACACCCTTCTGCAACATTTTGTACACCCCCTCGACGAGGAATTTCACATACTCGTCTGTATCCGCCAGGACCTGCGGCGTCATCGCGGGAGTTGGAGGAGCTACTACAGTTCGCGGACCGGAAGAAGATCTGCCAACTTCAACCAGCGAGGCTTGAACCTCGGCATCAATGGGCTCTTCATCAACAGGGGCTGGACTTCCAGCCCGAGGAGCCGAAGGAGCTGGCACAGGCGTCGAGATGGTCCCCCAAGTAGAAGGAGCTACAGAGGGTTCTACACCCTTACCCTTCTCAAGCCCGGAAGAACCTCCGACGTCAACAGCCATCTCTTCTACCCCCAACATCCTATCAACGGTTGGCACCTCCCTTGGCAGAATAGGGAGATTGTCACTTGTCTCTTGACCCGTCACAACGGTCTTGACTGGCAGACAGGTCTCATCATCGAGTCCCTCAACAGGGACAGATTCTGTCGCTACCTCCTGAGTGGTAGCCGCCTCAACTACCACGGTTGAAGCCGGGGTAGGACTCGGCAATGATGCAACCAACCTCCCCTCATCATGATAAAGAGGGGATTCAACCCTCTCCTCTATCTCAACTACTTCTGTTGCCTCCGCAACAGGCCCTTGCAGCTCTGGAGCAACGTCATCGGAAGACGACGAACTCCATTCTTCTTCACCACCAGGAAACGGCGTGCTTGTCTCAGTTTCCCTCCTAACATAATCCGGGGATACCGGAATCTCCACGTCAACAGCATCCTCCGGATCTTCCTCCATGGGAGACATCATGGTCGGCGGGATACGCACTTCAGATGAGCCCGCCGTCCCTTCTCGCCTACTCCCACCTGACTTTGGGGTGCGAGGTTTTCTTTTTAACGGTTCCTACAAGAGAAGATGAAGCCTCGTAAGTAGTGGAACCAAAATCAGATTATGTGGGACACCTTTACCTCTGCGGGCGTTGAATCCGATGACGCCGTCGGTGACGACGCCTTCTTCTGTTTCTTCGGTACAGGAGATTCAATCCCTACGTCTGCACATCGCTTTGATCGATCGCCCGAGGGTTCTGCTTGAGAGGCGGAAGGGGCACTCCGATGACCTGTCCCTGACGGACGATGCGACCGGGCCTTCACCGGCACGTTCCCGGTTATCGCTAACTGGGTGCCTGCAATAAGACTGGTTTCCCTGTCATATCCGGAGGGCGCAACAGCCATAACACAGTAAAATTTGGCGGCTGAGTAAAGAATGGGCGGCCACGGATCTGAGACGGGCAACGTAAAACGAGCCCCAGTACATCCGACATTATAGTAATGCCAAGCTCGTGCACCATCCAACAAACTTCCAATATACCCCAGAGAAATACTGGGGTTATCCAACATCATCTGGGCATAACCAAATTGTCGCGCAAAGCGGCTTGGCAAGTATGGTTCCAGGTAGCATTGATTCATGTTCCTGTATACCAGATGAGACGGTCGGATACTCTGCAACCAGCGGAATCCCCATTGAGGCAGAGTGGTGGTACCTTCGCCCATATCCCTCAGATCTTCATTGGCCTCAAAGCCCAAGTAGATTGGACCAACTTTGGTAATTTCCCAACCCTGAAGACGGGATAAAATCTTTCTACAAACAGGGACACCAGTATGTGACCAGCTCCTCCGATTGAAACGACGAAGGAGTGCATCTCCAGCCTTATAATCATCTTCCGAGCCTGGACTCATCACACTGGGATGATGCAAAATCAGCCATCCCATCAAATAGTGAAACGGCAGTTCGGCGCACGGGAAGTTATTGTTTCGGCCTCTGTCATGAATCACATTTTCAGTAAACTCTCTCAAACCTCGCTGCAGGTTACATACCATTGCGGGAAGAAGAGCCAAACGCCGGCCGAAGACCAGCTTCACGGCAGGCAGGATTAAGTTTCGGGTTACCTTCTCTACGGCACCGGATCCGCCCGCGAACACGCAATCCCGGAGCCATATCATCAGGTAGGATGCCAACACCGCCTTGGGTGACATCCGATAAGCAAGATGCCAGAAGCAGCTGTAGGAGCGTGCATCTGACTGCTGGTCCTCACTTCCTCGGGGATTTTTCTCCCCTAACCTGCTCATTTCGGACAATACTTCGCTACGAGAGAGCGCCGATGGAGTGAAAAATTGTGAGGGATTCTCCTTGTCCTGTCTAAAGACATAATCTCTCCAAACGGTCACATGAGGCTGCGTCCCGTTCCTATCCCGTCTCTGCATATAGTAATGATGACTCGCCACTTCCTTAAAGACGGCCGTCATCTCCTCAGCCCTGTCCCCTAGGACTTGAAGTTCCTCGTTGGTGGGAAAGTACTCTTCATAGGATTCCGACCCCCAAGGGAGTTTTGACACCTCGTACATCTCATGAAGTGCGAACCCTAATTCCCCCACCGGAGTAAAAAAGGTCCCGGTATGGACATCAAACATCTCCAGTAGTGCGAGGAACATATGCCTGTTGAGATCAACACCCGCCTGGGTAGCACAGATCGCGGCAGTCAACCCAATCTCTCGAAGCTCGGTCCGAAACCGCGACAAGATCCAGAGTGTCAGTTTATCCCACTTGGAAACATAATGGCACCAACCCTCTACCCGAAAATCTCCTTTCGGGTATGAGCGTTCCATCAAAAGCATACGATGTGTAAAAGTCAAAGCACTATAAGCAAACGTATCAATGGGTACGTCACTGTAGAGGCTCCCGGGGCGTAGAGTCCGCCAGGTGAAAGAAGACCCAGACCGTGTGGCGGTCAAAGTATCCCTTCGGTCGAAAGTAGAATCAATTTGGATGACGCCAGTCACCGCTCCCCCCTGAGAAGGGGTAAGATCCCAAGACATCTTCCTCTGGGAAATAAGGCGACAGAAGGATGTCAAAGGCCATTGACGTTCAAGTTGCTTGACAGTCATATGCACCCCATTCGCTGTAAAGAACCAGTCCTCCCTGACCTTCAACACCGTCGCATCAGTAGAAGTGAGACGGTCTCCGAATAAGAACTCAGGCTTCAAGAAGGTCAATTTATCAGATGTGGAAGATTTTAAAACACCACGTTCCATCATCCGTTTGAGGAACCCATACTGCTGCTCACAGATTTGGGTCATTCTCTCGAGAGGCTGATCCAGCATAAGAGCCTCTTGAGCGGGGTTTATCACTTCCTCATCATACTCTACTCCCATCTGGTTGAAGACAGCCTCCAAGAACACTTCATTCAAAGGCGGGATTGCTACCGACACTAGCAAAGATCAGAAAAATGTTAGAAGCAACAAGAAGAGCTTCGACGCATCATCAGGGTTTAAGCCCATGTGCGTCAGCAGCCTCGGCGCATCATCAGGGTTTTAGCCTATGCGCGTCAGCAGCCTCGGCGCATCATCGTCGGCAAAAAAAAAGACCGCGGCACATCATTAAAGACCCAAGGTCTATGTGCGTTGGTGTACGGAAAAACGAGACTTACCGACCACCTCTGGCCGAACTTCGACAGGCCGTCGGGGAACGTCAGCCGTTACAACTTCCGCAGGCTCCTTCGCTTTCTCCTTCCCCTTGCCGTCACCGCCGCGAGGAGTCTTGGGAGCCATTCTCTCAAAGAAGAAAAAGTTAGGGTGTTGAAGAAAAAACTCTAAAGAAAGCAAAGGCACAGAGCAGATGAACTCTCTCTCTCCCCAACCCTTACCTATTTATAGGGCTTGGTCGCACGCGTGAACCGATGACGTGTAATCTCAGCCGTCGCTTCGGGTTCCGTGAGGAGATAACAACAAATACAACCAAAAGATCATCATTAATCTTTTGGGTTACCAAGGCGTCATCATCATCAACTGAAAGGAGCATGCGCCCGAACAAGCATGCGCCCAAAAATCATGCGTCCTGACCTCCATGCTTCTTATTCAAAGTATTCCAAAACTTATTCAAAAGTTTTGAAAACTTTGAAGGGGGTCTTGTAGAAGCATGGAATTTCACAACCAGAAAGCCCATGTGCCAGGCATTATATGCGCCAGAACTCAGACAGCTAATCGAATAAGCCATAGACATTCGAAGGACTTTTTATTTTATATATAAAAGTCTATTACATGTCTAGAAAAGATGGTACAAAGGAGAATTTCTACAAAAAAAGGATCCTAGATCTACATCCAGCAACCACCATGTGCCTTCCAGATAGGCGCAGCAACCACCATGCGCCTTCCGATAGGCGCAGCAGTCACCATGCGCTGTCAGCCAGGCACAGCAGATGTCATGCGCCTCCAGCTAGGCGCATCCTACCATCTCTTCAGCAGCTCAGTTATGTGCATCCAGCTCAGTTATGTACATCCCTTCAGCAGCTCAGTTATGTGCAACTCTTCCAACCAGGCTCACCTGGCCGAGCAGAGCCCAGTTATGTGCCGCTCTTCCAGCCAGGCTCGCCTGATAAGTGCTTCGCCAAGCAAAGCATTTAACCCTCTGGCTGGAACCAAGGAAGAGAAGAGCACCGCAAATGCTGTGGCCAGGGGAGGCTTCGAAAGAGCCTCCAAAGGCGAAGGAAGACCGTGATCGAAACCGCGGCTAAAGGAGCAGCTTTCAACACAACCAGAGTGGGCAACACCCAATTTGAAGGAAGAAAGAGCCTAGCACCGCCATTCCGATCTACGGCTCTTCCGGAATAACGGAGACGAGGCCCGAACATCCTTATCTTTGGATGCAACAGGCACCTTCCGCCTGCCTCAGAAGCCCTCGACTCCGTCTTTTGGATGTAACAGTCACCTTCAAGAGCATCGAAGACAACACGATGTCTCATTTTCACCCTCGGGAGCACTTCGTCAACAGAATGCACCCACATATCCAAGTTCATGTTAGAAGTACGTGAGGGAATGAGGAGCAAACCTTCTCTCCATGTCACTATTTATAGGCAGGGCAAATCAAACCCACGCGCCAAGTGGATGACTCTCCGAATTCTGTGCAATGAATTTGCATTAAATGGATGAACCGGACGCCTCGAATTCAGCCAAACGGCTATATAGCACTCGAGGAGCGAGACAGCCGCATCATTAAAGGACATGTCGGATGCACCAGCCAAACGGCGCATCATACGGACGCGCCCTCCTGCATCAGGCGCATCACACAGACGCACCCTACAGTACCCGGCGCATCACAGAGGATGCGCCCTCCCTCACATCTCCATGCCAAGTGGAACACCAACCAATGTGCCCACTCAGCTGTCCATCGAACGTCACAAACATTAAATGCTGAACTGACACCAGAGTTGGCAGTACGCTTCCCAAAGTCTGAACAGTTGACAGCTTTTTCAGAGAACGAAGCGTCGGCAACGTCAGCATCATCATGACTCCGACAGCTACTGCCACGTGGCCATCCGCATGCGCCTCTACGGCCATGCGTCCAAACCAGCATGCGCCTCAAAAGCCATGCGCCTCAGACCCTTCACTGATCCCTAAAGACAGAAGAAGAGTCTCCAGTTGAAGCTTTGCATGCGCCTCAAAAGCCATGCGCCCCAGACTGATCTCTGATCCCGAAAGACAGAAGGAAAGTCACCTGCATGCGCCTCAACAGCCATGCGCCCTAAATGGTTTATAACTCCTAAAGGTTATGAGCCGCAGTCTCCTCCTGCGCCCAGATCCAAGGCACAGCTCACCAGATCACTGCCCCCCCAAATCCGAGATCTTCGAGCCATGGGTCGATGACACGTGTCCTTTGACTCAACTCGTCCAAGATTTCAGCAACAGAAAGATCTTCTCCTCTGCTACGTGCCGGCTCACAACAGCAGTATGAAGAGTTCAACCTCCCAATCAGGGCGCATCATCCGTGCGCCCCCATCAGCAACTTTCACGTGGCGTCCCCACGCACCGGCGCATCCTACATATGCGCGTATGAGCAGCCAACCTGCCCTGCTATAAATAGAGGGATCATTTCCTTCTCACATATACGGACAACACAGAAAATCCACAACAAACATACAAGAGAGGCAGATACAGACACTCAACGTCTTCCTCCTCTCAGCAAGCTCCAGCACCCAGAGCAATCCACGCCTTCAGAGAACTGATAACCGTCGTCAGCCGGTCAACGGAGTCAACGCATTACCACTCGCTCCATTGGTACTAAGGACCCAGCTTAAACAAAAGTGTACTCCTAGGACTACGTCTAAGTCCTACATTGTAACACTGTTCTGTTTGTATTAAAGTTTTCAATCAAACAATTTTAATGGCAAACACCTATGGCTCATTGCCTATGGGTATGGCTTCAATGCCAGTTAAAGTGTGTGGTTGGCTTGTATAGCCTAGATAGTGTGTGTGAATGCTAGAATAGGCTGGTTAGGCTTAGTGGGACTTGTTTGGCTTAGGCTTGACCTAGTTGACCTAGTTTGACTAGTCTAGTTGACTATAGTTGACCGAGAGTTGACTTTAGTCCAGTTTGACCCCAAATATCATGTAGATGCATTATAGCAGTCTGATATATTATTTTAGACTTATAGTGACTTGTACTGTTCTATAGGAGACAGTCACCACTCCTCGGACAGTAGATTCTCTTCAGATACTCAGAATACATGCGAGTACATTCTCTGATCATTTCATATCCTATTTAGGATTATATTTCCTGCTTTAGATTACTTTACATAATGCTGACACGTTGGAAACATAGATTAGTACTATATGGATCTTGTCATGCGATGTTATCCCCTTATCGGATACATCGGGTATTTCATGTTCGTATATTTTATCATGAGCATCGTGTACTCCTTGTGTTCATGTTTTTCGTGTGCAAATCGTGTGAAATTGTGTATACTCATGTGCTCACATGATCTTCGTGTACGACTATGCTTCGTGTGCAATAACATAATCTGGCTAGATCCTTGTGTATTGATTGGGGCGGGGGAGTAGAAGTGGTTATGTATTCAATCCAGTAGATTACTCGTGTGCAACCTCTTTAGATTACTCATGTACAATATTGTGCCGTTTACATAACCGTCTTGTACTCTGAATCACTAGCACTGTTTGTTCTCATATATATTGTATCTATTTACTTACATTCTTCCTTATCAACATGTTATTCTTTCAGTTTCTTGTATCTTACTCTCTAGCATGTTTATATTTCCTAACCTGTTATGATTTGTTGAGATGTACTGTACTCGCTCCTGTCCTGACTGGACCTGTTGAAAATATTACAGAGGACGAGGCTGAGGCGTTCTGCCCTACTTATTACGGTGCGACCCTAGAGGACTGTTGTGACCTGGACCAGCAGCAGGACCCATTAGCAGTGGACGACACTCCCCTAGATTAGGATGTCTTTCATTTATCTTTTCTGGATTACTGTATTGAGATATTGAGATGAATCTGGATATGTATTTATCTTAGACACTTAGATTTTATCTGGATTGTATTCTCTGCGGATTTTATTCTGTTCTATCTATCTTTTATCATGCTCTACCTTAGATGTGATTGAGACTGTATTTGCTATGTCACCTCCATTCGGAGTGTATATACTGTACAGGTACCTTTATATTGTTAGATGTTGACCTAGGACAGCGTTCTACCGTCGACACTGCGGCGTAGGCTGGACGTACCCACGTCTTGTGCCCTTACTCTAGGGTGCGGGTCGTGACAAAATACTAAGTCCAAAATATCAAATCAACTATCTGTACCACCAGCAAAATCGGCAGACGGCTAGGTCGGATCAAAATAAGCGATCATCGGGTCAAAGAAGGCAACTATCAGATCATCCTCAAGTCTCGATCCATCAAAAGCAGGGTGACGGATGATAGTCGTCGGTGCAGTAGGATGATGAATCATCGTCCCCTGGATGTCTTTCATAGCATTTCTCAAGACCTGAACCTGCGAAATGTGGTGAAACTCAATGTCACTTTAGCGAGTGAGAACGGAATGACGCTGCTGTCCCTGAAGAGTGACAAAAGTATCGAACTGCTGATATAGCAGGGGCTGGCTTAACTGGGGCATCTAATGGGGCTGTAACTGGAGCTGGAGGGGTTGGAGCATCACCAGGAGGGTGTAGGAATCTCCGAGACCTAAGTTGCTATGAAGGCATTCCAGAGATAACAAGACTCTAAAGGAATAGCAAATTTCTGGAAGATTGCGGTCAGATGCATAGGATAGAGGAGATTACGGCCTGCCCTCCGATAGTTGATCATGAGTGCTAACATAGTCTTGGGAAAGAAAAAGGAATTCCTAAAGTGAATGTGATATATTGCAAATAACTCCAAGCATGTGATCCCGTCAGTAGATCCCGTCTTTGGTAAAAGAGATGAAATAATGATACGATGTAACTCATAGAAATGTTGGTTTAAGTTGCATGCGAACAAGCATTTCCGAAGAACTGGATTAGGATGACACAATGCTACTTTGAAGGATTTAAGTGTCATGTCGTTAAGAAATTGAACCTTCGTAATGTCGACAAGAGCGTCACCATTGTTTGGCATAAGAAAATATTCCCTCAAGTCGGCAGAATTGAATTCAAATTCCATCCCGCTAACAAATGAATGGATACAGTCGTCGGATACTTGCATGTTGCAATAAAACATACGAACTGCATTCTCGTGAATAGGATTTAAAATTTCTAAAAATTCACGAAGTCCTAAATTTTCAAAAAAGTGATCAAATATTCCGAAAAAATGGTAAAGTTAATCGTTTTACCCGAACAGATTTCCCAACATAGGAAGTGATCAAACTAATGGGTAGATCTCTCTAGTGAGACAAATCGGTTTGGATCATAATCCTCATCGTCATCACGGCGAGAGGGAATAAATATATTAACGGGTTCGTATTCAGATGTAGAAGATGAGGCAGCATCCCTACTCTTCTTTCTCTTAAACACTCTAGGTGCCATTATGAAATTGAGAGAGAGAATTATACCTCAAAAATGATTAAAGATGGAAGAGAATGCCTTCAAAACTCCTTAGTTCCGAGGAATTTTGGGTAGGATGACCTTAGAAATAGGTTTCTAGGATCTAGGGTTTGAGAAATTAGGGTTTTCGGAGGCTTGGTCAGCTGTTGGAGAGGAAAATGAAGTAGAGGGGGTTGTTGTTTCGAATTCTAGATATATAACATGTCCTCACAGAGTTCGGCCCGAACTCGGCCAGAACTCGGTCCGAGTTCGGCCACTTGAATTTTAGTTCATATTTGAGTAATGAATGATAAAAATGACCTAGAAACTTGTAATTCATTGATTAATTAATATTCGTTACCTTGGGTTAGCTGTAGGGAACGGATCCCACCTAGAGGTAGTCCGAAGATACTTGGCATCGTGTCGCTTAGGCTTTTACACCTTGTTGACAAAAGGATCCTTTCGACTTGTACCCAAAATAACATCGATTAATAAATCTTGAATCTTAAATTTTTAAGTATTTTTATTAATCATAACGCATTATGACTCTGAAAATTCAAGAATGCGTAACTCTCGACGCAGATAGTTAAAATTATCTTCGCTAGTAGTTTTGTGAATATATATGTCAGTTGATGATCTGTGTCAATAAATTTTAATCAAATATCTATGTGTTGTTGGCGATCACGTAAAGAATGGTGACGTATTTCTATGTTACTAGTGCGTGAGTGACATACCGAGTTCTTAGTCAGATTAATAGTGCTAGTGCTATCACAGTATATGAGAATCTTAGTATAGTACAGATTATAGTCTTCTAAGGTTTGCTTCATCTACAAAATTTGAGCACAACAACATCCTACAGGAATATACTCAGCCTCAGTTGTTGATAATGCTACAAAATTTTGTTTCTTGCTAAATCAAGAGACTAAAGCCTTACCTAGGAAATGATACGTACCGCTGGTACTTTCATGGTCTACTTTGCATCTAGTAAAATCAGCATCTGGGTAACCGATTAGGTCAAACGATGTGGTTTTAGCATGCCATAAGCCGACAGTAGAAGTTCTCTTAAAGTATCGAAAGATACACTTAACGGTGCATAAGTGTGATTCCTTAGGATTAGCTTGATATCGTGCACAGATGCAGACACTAAACATAATATCATGACGACTAGCAGTTAAATAAAGTAAACTACCAATCATACATCGATACTTACGTTGGTCGACTAGTTTGCCACTTTTATCAATGTCAAGTCGAGTTAATGTAGCCATTAGCGTGCCAATAGGCTTTACGCTATCAAAGTCAAACTTCTTTAGTTAGTCCTTCGTGTACTTGGCTTAATTGATGAAGGTTCCCTGCAAGTGTTGCTTGATCTAAAGTCCTAGAAAGTAGTTGAGTCTTCAATGATACTCATCTCAAACTCATTTTGCATATACTTAGCAAAAGCTTGAAAAAGTTTTTCGTTAGTAGAACCGAATATTATGTCATCAACGTAACTTTGTACAAGTAAAATGCAATCATCTGAAGTTGTGATAAACAAACTTGTATCAACCCTTTTTTTGAAAAACCATTTTCAAGTAGGAAAGAACTTAGGCGTTAATACCAGAGCACACGATGCTTGTTTGAGTCTATAAAGTGCCTTTCTTAACTTGATAACGTGATCAAATTTTTGAAAATCCTTAAAACTAGGGGGTTGCTTCACAAAAACCTCTTCCTTTATAAAACCATTCAAAAATGCACTCTTAACATCCATTTGAAAAAGTTTGAAATTATGAAAACATGTGAATGCACAAAACATGCGAATAGATTCTATTCTAGCAACAGGAGCATATGTCTAGTCATAATCAATTCCTTCTTCTTGATTACTAGACATGCTTTGTTGCGTAGAACATGTCCATCCTCACTTAGTTTATAGTTTATTTCGGAACACTCATTTGGTACCAATTATTGATTGACCAATAGGTTTAGGAACAAGTTCCCAAACTTGGTTTCTCTCAAATTGATTAAGCTTCTCTTGCATGACATCAATCCAAAATTCATCCAAAAAAAAGCATCTCCTACTGATTTAGGTTTTACTTGAGAAATGAAAGCTATGTTTGCTGTTATGTCTCTAGTAGAAGAACGCATACCTACTCCCTTGGATACATTACCTATAACAAGTGACTCTGGATGGTCTTGCATAAATTTCATCTTCTTAAGCAGACTCTCCAAATAGTTCTCATTAGTAGCAGTATCTTCAGGTGCCTTGGATTATTTTTGTATATCTTCGTCATCATTGTCGATGTATCTCTGACTGTTGACCTCATCAAAAGAAACATTAATAGATCTTCAACAATCATATATCGTTTATTGAAAACCCTATATCCCTTACTCTTGGCAGCATACCCGAGAAATATCCCTTCGTCTGCCTTCGAATCAAACTTACCCAAGTTATCCTTGGTGTTCATGATAAAGCAACGACAACGAAAATCTTTGAAATAGGAAATATTTGGAATCTTTCCAAACCACAATTCATAGGGGAGTTTCTTCGATATAGGTTGAATTAACACCCTATTCAAAATATGATAGGATGTACTTAAATTTTTGCCTAAAAATATTTAGGAAGACTATGGTGGTTAAGCATGACTCTAGCCATATCGCTTAGAGCTTATTCTTCCGCTCTACAACACTATTTTGTTGAGAAGTTCTAGAAAAAGAAAATTTATGGTAATATCCATTATCATCACGACACTTTTTGAAATCAGTATTTTCGAATTCATCACCATGATCACTTAGGATTCGAGTAATCATGAAGTCTTTTTCGTTTCGTACATTTTTACAAAATACTTGAAATTCAAAAATGGCATCGCTTTTATTAGATAAAAAGTCAACCCAAGTAAATTAAGAGAAATTATCAACTAAACAAAGCATCGAGCTTACTCTGGACTCTAGTAGGACCAAACAAATCTATATGAATCAATTGCAAGGGTCTAGAAGTGCTTACAACATTGATAGATTTAAAGAATGGCCTAGTTGCTTTGTTCTTTTCACAGTCTGAACATACCATATCTCTCTTGAAGAAAATTTCTGGGAGTCCTTTTACCAGCTTCTTAGTCGATAGCCATGAGATAGTATCCATGTTAGCATGTCCTAGCCTCATGTGCCATAACCATCTCTCATCTTGATTGGCTACTAGGCACTTATCTGCACTGTTAGTACGTTCTAGAAAGAAAACATATATATTGTCTTCCCTGATCCCTTTATATACGGGATTACTAGTAGACATTTCATATATAGAATATTTGTCTTTCACAAAATTGATACTATAACCGTTATCTACCAAATGACTAATGCTCAGCATGTTATGTTTCAATTATGTGACTAAACAAACGTCTTTTATTTTTTTGGTAGAGAAATATACCAACAGTACCAATTTCTATAATATTACCTCAAAGATTATTACCAAAGGAAATATACCCTTCTCTCTTTATCATAGCATAGCGAATAAGGATACATCACCTGTCATGTGCCACAAACATCCGCTATCGAGGATCCATTTGCTTTTAGCATGAGAAGGTTGAAGGTTCACCTATAAAACAAGTAGATGTAACCTTTGGTACCCATTTCTTCAAGGGTCCAGCATGTTTAGTTTTAGGAATGCAAGTAAGTACAGTTGTGTCAACTAACTTTCTAGCTCTACAATACTATAATATGTGCACATGTGTACCACAGTATGTGCATATGATTTTTGAAATAGTATTCTTCGTTTTTGTGTTGACAAGCTTCTTGTGTGTCTTTCTTGAAAACTTATATGTGAAAGAAAATTTGTGAGGAACGTGTTGCTTATGTGCTTTCTTTGGTTTATTCCTTTGTGGTACATGCTTAGTTTTAGGACTAACCTTAGACTGTGTAACAGGGGTGACCTGTTTGCCTAATTTTATCTCTAACTTTTTAGAGATTGCACAAGACTCTTTGAATTTTGCAGTCATATTCGTGAGTCTCTGCTCAGTGACTAGGTGTCTCTTCTTCTCTATGTTATATAGTTCTTGCACTTTTACATAGTCTCTTTCTTTTTGTTATGTAGTGAGAATAGCCTCATGATAGTCCAATCTAATTTTGGCTATCTCCTCCGTGTTACCGGTAGTAGATGTCTCTTTGATATCTTCAAGAAGATTAGACAATCTAGCTACTTCGGTTGTGTATGCCTTAATCTCCTTGCGATATTACTTATACTTGTCCAACATATTTCTGTGCTCTTCAAGTAATTCTCTAAAGGCATTTTCTAACTGATCGAATGTAAAATTATCATAAAGAGGATTTTCTGATATCTTATCGTATGCCATTAGACAGACATTTGCACTACTGCTGGGTCTGTCCTCTTCTTCTGACTCACTGGCCTCACTTTCGTGCCAAATGCTGGTGTTTGCGTACTTTCGACCAGTTGTGGCTTTTCTGTTCGATCTTGATCGGTCGTATGGACTGCTTTTTTTTATTAGTGGACAATCATTCTTCATGTTCCCTGACTTTTTGTATCCAAAGCAAATAGTTTCTTCTTCGTTGCTTTCATGGATATCCTTCTTCTTTCGGTTTGATTGCTTAAACTTTAAGAATTTTCTAAGGGCGTGTTCATCACCATCGGAATCTTCTTCGTCAGTATCATTGCATGAGACTCTTCTAGTTTGAGCTTTAAAGGTGATATGTTTTTCTTTGGGGGTTGCCTCTTCAAAGTC
Source organism: Iris pallida (assembly GCA_029216955.1). NCBI lineage: Eukaryota > Viridiplantae > Streptophyta > Magnoliopsida > Asparagales > Iridaceae > Iris > Iris pallida. Next base: position 8,154,934 of record JANAVB010019794.1, read on the forward strand.
TTGTAAGTCCAGCTTATGGGTCATGAACTTGCCCATAAGTCTCCCCAATGTCATTGTGGTGAGGTCATTTCCTTCTATGATCACGGTGGCCTTCGGGTTCCAATTCTTGGTTAGAGTCCGCAGTACCTTCCTGATCTTCTTATGGTTGTTGTAATCATTTCTAAGAGATTGTAGAGGATTAGTAATATTAAGAAAACGAGTGAACATCTATGTAATTGATTCACCAGGTTTCACCTTGAATGCCTCGTATTCTTGTGTCAATCTACTAATTTGGGCTCATTCACTTGGGAAGTTCCTTCATGAGTTACTTCAAGAAGTTTCCAAATTTTATTAGATGTGGCACAAGTAGATACGTGATTGAACTCAGTTTTATCAATTGCACAGAATAGTGCATTGATGGCTCGTACATCTAGACTAGCCTGTGTCTTTTCATCCTCAGTATATTTGTCATGGGGCTTGTCAACTAAAACACCATCAATTACTATTCTAGGCGATTTCTTGTAACCGTCTATAACTATTGCCAAAGATTGAAGTCCAGTGACTTAAGAAAGAAACTCATCCATGTTTTCTAGTATGTATAGTTCGTTTCATCAAGTAGTGGGGCCTATTTGTGGATTGCCTTTCACCATTGAATTTAGATTTAACAGCTACCATATATACTCTCTAGGTGGTTATGTATATGTATAACCTTCTCTGATACCAATTGTAGGACCGTTAAGCACCTTTAGAGGGGGTGAATAGAGAGTGTTTGTGTGCAGCGGAATAAATATTATAATTAAAAATTATGTACTCAAGTAAGAGTAAATGACATAACAGTAAATGAGTTGCAGTAAAAGTAAGAGTTAAGAAGATCATACTCAGTGATGCAGCGATATATACTGGTTTCCCTCGTAGAGGACTAATCTACTCTCGAGTACTACTACTCGATGTTAATCCACTATAGCACAAGCTTTAACTGAGTGCTTGCAACTCTTACAACACCGAGCTTGGGGACAAATGCATGATCGACTTCAACAACATCGTTCTTGGGGATAAGTGCACGACCGACTACAGAAGGCAATTTAAAAACTGGAAAATTTTCTGAATTAGCCTCCGATGCAACTCTTTAAAACCAAACTCTTGATGGAACTGAAACTGTACTGGCTTGGCTAAGAGTAGTATAGGATAGATTTTAAAGTGTAGCTCGTAGAAAACACTTAAAGGAATAGAGAAGAGAATGAGATTGAATGAATAAGTGATTTGAAAATGTGAAGTTTTTTCTATTTATAGTGTTTTTATTGACCGAATTCGGGCAGAGTTCGGGCAGAGTTCAGATGCAGAAATCTCGTATTCAAACGTTGGATACAGATATCAAGGGAATTCAAAAAAATTATTAAAACTGCCCTGACCGAACTCGAGCCGAATTCGGGCCGAGTTCTGCCTGAATTCTGAAAGAACTGTTTTGGGCCAAATTGTTAGGTTTTGGGCTATTTTTGATTGTGGACTTTTGGATAGATATTTGTGGATACGTAAGCTATATTTTTATGGACTGAGATTAGCTAAGCCAGTATCGATCCTGATCAATCTTACATATTTTTCCTAGACTAAAATAAAATAAAAATACAGAAGAAATATAAAACGTTCTCGATCTTGATTCCATTGCTTTTGGTTCTCGATGACGACGAGACGTTTGTAGCTTGTAACAGTAGTAGGTGCAGACTTGAAACCTGTAGTTGTATATATATTTTTTGTATCGACCAAAGTTGACGTTGATTATCAAAATCAGGTATAATCATGACCTAGTGGGTCGACACTTTTCTGGCATACGGTCATCCCTACGCCAACAAATCATATTATCCCTTCCACACAGGATCCTCCACGCCAAAGTCAGCATCCAACCTAGACTTTTCGTGGCGTATGGATCTTCTCTGTTCCAACAGACCGAGATCTTTGAGCAGAGCACGTGCGCCACTTGTCATTGACTCAGTTCTAGTCACGAATGGGTACCAACCACCCATGACCTTAGTAATAGACGAACAGTACAGTTACAACAGATTCAGTCCTATCATCACGTATGATGCACCACTGCGCCCAACAGATCACATGCGTAGCGTTCCTATGCGCCTGAGTGGATCATTCCACAAAGCAGCTATAAATAGAAGGATCACTCCTTTATTTTAACACACAGAGACAGAAATTTTGAGATTCAGAGCATACTTCAGAGAGCAGAATTGTCGTCCCCTTGCAATCAAACAGGAAGACTTGTAATTTTCTCTCGACTGTCGTCAAGATCGTCAAAGGTGTAAAGGAATCAGAAATAGTGTTTGATCTCCATCATCACAAGTCCCCATAAAAATTGTACTTAGGAAGATCCTGTTAAGGATCAAGTTTTTGTACTCTTCTCGTTTGTTAAATACAAAAGTTCACTTCAACTTTTTAATGGCAAACAGACCCGAAGTTGTGCAAAGTCAAAAGAGTGTTAGGGAACAAGTATGTAGAGGACATGATATATCAAATTAAAGGTGGACGAGTATTCAAATATGGAATTAGATTTGAGAAATTGATAGTTGTTGTGCTTCAAAAATTAAAGGTACGTTAAAGTACTACTATAGTCACTATTGACTTAAAATATAGTTTAATATTAAAATATCCATATTAAATAAATATAAATAAATTTCAAAAATTAGGGGGTTTACAACCTACCTACCTTAGAAAATTTTGTCTTCAAAATTAAAATAATACTAACATGCAAAAAATATATAACGCAAGATTAAATAAGCTAAAAGTTACCAGAATCCGCAAATAGATGGGATATCGCTCCCGCATAGAATCTTCTCGCTCCCAAGTAGATTCTTCTGGAGAATGATGCTTCCATGCAAACTAAACTTATCCAATCGTTTGTCCTCTAAGCGTCTTCTCACCAGTATCTAAGATACCAATTGGCTGCTCCTCGTATGATAGACTGGTTCCCATGGTGATCTCAGAGTGATCGACCACATAACTGGGATCAGTCACATACCTTCTCAACAGTGAGACATGGAACACATCATGCACTCCCTCTAATGATGGAGGCAATGCAAGACGATATGCCCCTTCTCCAGCATGCTTTATATTACCAAAGGATTACAAATCTAGAGGTACAATGTCTAACTTGGCTCTTGAGTCTTCTTCAATAAATAACCATATGACTAGAAAAATTCACAATTACTCCATAAACTCTATCAATCCTTAAACTCTATATTATATTCTATATTCCTATAAGTAATATTACAACTACTTTAGTAGTTAGTTAGTGAACCACTCCTTTTACCTATAAGCAATCTGTATAATCCTTACAAGTATGCCTAATCATTGATACCTGAACTAGACAGCTACATAAACCTATTGGTCATCCTTCTAGTCCTGGCATGCTATAGGTCATTTCAAGGCTAGTCTTATCATGTATAGAGATGATCGTTTATTCTACTTATATCTTCTTACTCTATCTAACACCCTTAGATTGCAAATCAACCTGACACTATCGGTAGATAATAATTTCTCTAGTGCTTTTATCATAGGCCCTATCTTAGGGAAAAAATAGCAGGATTTGGTCTAATGATTCATGGTTGCTTGTTAGGGTTAGGCTTTATATTGAACTATATCCTAACTTATTTCTTGGGAAAGTATCTATGAAATTCTACCGACCTTAGTTATTTACCTAGTCCTGTAATCACAAATTTCTATCTTCTTCATTCAGACAATAATGGTTCTACACAGTCTTAGGTCCAGCCTTAAGTACAAGGCTTACCAAACGATTCTATTCATAACAAAATTTTCTGAAATCTACCACAAGGGGGTCCTATTTTCTTAAGGCACTATAACTAATACCAAGTTTAACAGCCTAATCTCCAAAATCGTATATCTAGTATTTCGGATAAAATCTATTCTTATTATCTAAGAACTCTCTATGGATATGTAACTTCTAATTCACCTTATATGATTGGCAGGTGTAGGAATGCCTATCAATCGAATCAGAGGGTTTTTCTACTAAAACTCCTATAAAATAGAATGTTTGTTCTAATTGGTCTTTCTAGTAGAGTGGTTCTACCCTACTCATACAAACCTTACATAATCACCATCCTAAATTTTTTTACTAATATATCTTCTCTCGTCTGATAAAATATAATCAAAGTTACCTCAACTAGTCCGGGTACTGGTGGAACACCTTGTTCATCAAATACATACATACCTTAGGTGAAGTTGTTAGTCCAAAAGGCATCAACAAACTGGTAGTGGTCGTAGCGGATCCTGAGTGTTATCCTTGGAATATCCTCTTGCATCATCCCTGATAGTATCCCGATCTTAAGTCAATAAAATATACCTTTGCTCCTGCCAGCTGGTCGAACCGGTCGATGGTGAACTATACTTCGAGTTACCAGAGCGATCTTGGGCTTCAAATGATCAGTCAGTCTGAAGATGACGATCACCGACTCATTCCAAAGTATAAACTATCTATCAGGATTTCCTAAGAATGAGACTAGCTAATCTTTAAAGTCATGATCTAACTTATACTACCTTAGAGGTCATATATCTCGATTTTGACCAGTTCACCCACTTTCGTGTCATAAGTTTTCTCTAATCGTCTATCCTAATAATATGGTATTTTTATGCTAAAATGTGGTCTGTTATGTCCTAACCCTTCTATGCTTATCTACTAGGTAATTGGCATGCTAATGCTAGACAATGCTTATATATGATACCTTGACAACCACTTACATATCGACTAACCTTCTAGTCATGTTTGTTAAGGTACTTTCAAGCTATTACGCATATATATATCTAGTCAAATACCATCCTTGCCATGCTTCAAAATAAATATTTCTAGATCGACACTATGGCACAACCTATCATCACGCATTATTTTGATTCATTCTCTTGATAAGAATCTTCTTAGTAAAGATCCTTCAGGTCACTATTCGAGGAAACTTTACATATTCATACCATCATGTTTTCTATATCTTTAAATGAACATTTTCTAAACCTTACTGCAACCTTAAAATGTCTTTAAGGATTCTACAGTACTTATCGAATCATTTTATCCATAAAGATTTCCAAATTCTTTCAATTACAGTCTTTCATTGGGGTGATCATATTCTATTTGGAAAACCATATCTAACTTTAAAATCTATCATTATCAGTCACTTCATTTATTGTGATTGAGAAACATAACTTGTCTTCCGTACTAATCCTTACTTAACCATGCTATACTACTAGCCCATCTCTATATAACATCTTTATATCGTAGGTAGATGGTAGAATGGGTGCAGCCAATTAATGCTAGAATCTCTCGTTATGGTTAAGTCTCCTATAAGAGTTCTATTTTTTCAGTTTGATCTATTCGGTCTATCTAGTTAAGGCGTCTATCCAAACCCTTACTACCTTAAATAATTAATTTCTTTTTAAAATACTTCCATCAACTACGTTCTGTCAAATGATGGAATATAATCCAAATAGTTCATCAAGCATGAGTATTTGTCCTTCCAAAATAGGGAAAGACAAGAGTCCAAGTCAAGGAGTTCAAGAATGATGATCGACTTCAATTATGAGGTCCAAATGCGATGGATAAAAACAAAAAGATTTTTAAAACAATTATGGATTGAGATCATATTACAATATCCTATTATAGGCTCGTTCGGCATAGTAACATAACTGAAACGATATGCTCTGGCATGTATGGGCCACCACAAAAATATGTAACGCTCCAGTCCCAAAATACGTAGGACTACGAATGCGTATACATGGCAGCTATGTATCAAGTGGACGCTAGTCCAGCTCGAATACGTATTTGTTGTATAATAATGACCAACTATCTATACTAATCAATAATATCCCTAAGTCTTAAGCCATAGTAATATATAATACAAAAATAAACAAGATATAACATAGAGTGTACCCCATCTACATTTGTCCGAATAGACTTAAAATAATAACTTGAGTCTACAAATACTATGCTAACAAGCAGAATATAAATAAATAGAGATGAATATGTAACTACAAGTGATATCTGAAACAGTAAATAAAACTATTATGATCAGCAACAAACTTCGCTCAGTCGAATACCTGGAGAGATCACTAGGTCCTCAAGGGACTAGCAAGGTACATAATATACATGCCAAGGTATGTATATGATAGAAATATGATCTAAGGCAATCTAATGTATCCGGTCTATGTGTTATGCAAGTGAGAACACTTTCTTGAATATCAGACCTCGCCACTGAGGCTCACAAGCTCCTCAACAGGCTATTATGCCCAGTACCGTATCATAGGACCAAGGATAAACAATCAATCAATAAACAATAGCCAATACTCTGCTACAGAGATAAAGTCTCACAACAATACATGCCACAATACAATAAGTCTGATACTGTAGTCAAGTTCTTCCCACCTCATATCTAGTATATATCAATGTCAAGTCCATACAGTCATCTCTATAACAATAACAATGAACAATCTAGTAAACTACTACGAAGTTAATACCATGAATACTCATGTAAACCTCGTATCATGAACGTGTTGGTGTCATGTGGTCATTCGTGTCAATGGACGCGTTAATATGCATACAATACCTAATGTTAATACCCGGTGTCATTATCATGACATCGGTACCAGTCTTCAAAATGGACACTAAGTATCAACGATCCTACATCATGCTAATGCTAACAAAATAGACAACATGAAATAAAAGAGGCAATCTATAACCAAGCAAGGTATACTTTCCTGTAACCGTTGTCTATAACCAAGCAAGGTATACTTTCCTGTAACCGTTGTCTGAGTGCATGCCTGATCAACTCTGATGTCTTCGTAACTTCCTCCAAGTTCACCTATATTAGATACACTATTATTAGTACTCTCTAACAACTTACCATATATAGATAATATTAATATCTATACCCAATAGTCGTCATGATGTCGGTACAATACCATACAACATATATAGTGCCAACATCCTTATAAAAATAATTTATAACTAATATAAAATAATAATTTCTGGAAAATACTTATAAATATTTTTATATTACTAAAAATATTATTTTATTGGTAGAAACTCAATTACAATAGTCCTATGTTGATACTACATCATCAATACCACATTTGGCTTACTAATTGAGTCCTAAAAAAATTAAACATATTTAATTATAGAAATTAGTTAAAATAATATTTTTAACATCAAACCTTGCACAACAAATATTTTAGTAGAGGTAGATGAAGTATCAAAGCTTTTGGATACAAGAAACACATGGTTTTTCGAGTTACAATTTTACGACAAATGTCAAGAATTTTATTAAATACTAAACGAACTCAAAGCTCAGTAAAAATATAAGCGTTGGAAAGCTCTGGATGTCTAGTTTCTTACCAAAAATATTCAGAAGATCGAATCGACTCAAAAATAGGTAAAAATCCACTCGTAATAGATAGGGTCTATTTTGGAGACCCTATCGTAGAATGGACGCTCCGATCAAACCGCTTGGGAGTGTGTGATCCAGCAATCTGATATTGAAATCGACACATAGAGATAACTTCTAGTTTTGTTTGAAGTCAACTGGATGAGAAAAAATAAATGAAACCTATTCTAAAAGTTGACTAACCTGATGTAACTTTCAGATTACACTTCGGATAAGTTTCGCTCTAAGAGACGCATTGTGCACCTCTCTAATGGACGCGAGATGGCTTCTACACTTTCTAGGATAGAAGAGGATGTCGAGGGTGTCACGAGAGTGGTGGTGATCAACACAAAAATTGAGGAAACGGGGGTGTGAAGGGGTCGACCAAGAGAGGGGGGTCGGCTTGGTGCTCTCGGGTTAGGGGTGGTCACGCGTGTGTGTGTGGGTTTATGGGGGACGTGGTGGCAGCAATAAGGAGAGGATTTTGTAGGGTTTTGTTGGTATTTATGTTATGAGGAGTTGGGCTTTGTTTTGGATTGATTTGGTTAGGGTTTAACCCACCAAAGCACTACTATGGTAATGGGTTTCCATATATGGAGAGTTGCTTTGACTAAGTCAAACATATGGGATATCTTGCACATGGCTGCAATTTAGTATCCAAAAATCAAGTAAATATATATCTAATTAATTTTGGCAACCTTAGATAGCTCTAACAGGTGGCGCTGGCTAGATTAGGATCCGAATATGTAAATTGAACCCGTAAAGTCAACTAATAGGTCTCATGTGCCATTTATAAATAATTAGCACATGGAAACTCGATTGAATGGACATCCTTGGCATGTATGTAGTAGGCTCAAAATTGGTCAAAATCATATATTGAGTCAACTGGTTTTGATCTATGTCGAATCCTGAACTCAAGTTGGAAGTTAGGTCTAGCATTACGGTAAACAATCGAATGGCCTAAATTGACCCGAAGTTGTGCAAAGTCAAAAGAGTGTTAGAAAACATGTATGGATGGGACATGATATATCAAATTGAAGGTGGACGTATAAATTAGATTTGAGAAATCGATAGTTGTTGTGCTTAAAAAATAAAAGCTACGTTAAAGTACTACTATAGTCATTATTGACTTAAAATATGGTTTAATATTAAAATATCCATACTAAATAATTAAAAATAAATTCCAAAAATTAGGGGGCTTACATACTCTGATAGATATAGCACGTACCCGTACTCTGATAGAGATGGCCAAACTATCCACTAAACGACAACCTAGGTCTTCTTGTTTGAGATCCAATGCATTAATAACCTTGATCTGTGCGACTGTTGTTCCAGTCAACTGTAAGTTCATTGCATTAAAGAAGAAGAGAAGATATGATGAATGTGCGCTTGTTCTTGTTGAGTAATAATACGCTGGCATATGCCTATGTTTGAAGACTAAAGCGGATATGCCAATCTTCATCCTAAAACCTTGAGAAAGTACGCCCCTGATTGTTTAGGTTCTTTATCGATTGAGAGCATATTTCTGTATGCTTTTACCGTCATTCCTTCTCCAAAAATGCTAAATAATCAATTCCCCTTCTATATAAATCACCAAAATGCCATTCTACCCTCCACAATCATAAACTTTCCAAATAATTACCAATGGTTCCACTCCACCTTAAATAATTACAACTACACTATTTCCTTTTCTAATCATCAAAATAATTCTCAATTGAAGTCAAAAAATTAGGAACTTGAGGAAAATACATGTTCTGAAACCGGGGGTTACACCTACACAGTGGCAGAAACATTTTTAGGCGCATGAATAGAGCCATGCGCTTGAACAGCAGCTTTCTTCCTATGCATAGCACAGGATGTAACCCAATGATCCTGATTTTTTCAAATTTTCAAATTTTTCTATTTTATTCCTAATTTTTTATTTATTTTATTTGAATATTATTATTTTGGATGATCATGAAAAGGGTATGGAAAAATTGTAATTGTTGAAGGTGGAGTGGCAAAATTGGTAAATATATAGAAGTTTATGATTAGGTGAATGATATACTTAGTAATTAGTGACGAGGATTAGAATGGGAACCTTCTAAATTTTCCTTAATTAATCATGGATTAGTATTGATTAATCCTAAAGGAATATTCTTCCGAATCTAGTATATTCTTGGGAATATTATTTAGAATATTCTAGGAATATTCTTCTATGAGCAATGTGCTAATTGTTCTAGATTAGTCTTAACTACACCTATAAATACCCCCAATTATTGTTAGTACTAATCATTCCAATTTCCGTACGTGTCCATAATGCTCGTGTCTAACCGCGTCGACGTGTCCATTTTATTTTATTAGATTTCTAGCTATTACAAATACATTTAAACCTTGTGTCTGACGAGACACAATCCATAATCCAAAATCCTATAATTTCTCATATTCCCGGGTCCGACCCTGAGGACACGAACACACCCATACATTCAACACCCAATATGACCTATTTTTGTGTCATATGGACACGGACACACCCCGTAAACCTTAACCCTATGTTTTACTCGTCGGAGCTGCTCTGTCCGACCAATCTCCGTCGGGGTACCACCAACTCGCCACGTCGACAATCGTTGATCCCTACTAGAACCGTCGGTCGACTCGAGCGCCACCGCTCACTGATTGGAGCTTCGCCAGCGAGCCTCCTCTGGCAAAGCCGACATCTCCAGACCTTCAGATCTAGTCGTCATTTCGTTTTCCTGAGCCATGGCCACAGATCCGCTACAGCTCACAGGAGCTGCCCCATTGACGATCTCGACAGCCCTGACCACACCCGGACCCCTTACATTCCCGATCGAAATCGTACCTCGATCCTCGTGTGGCCACTAAAACTCATCGGCGCCTCGATCTGGCACCACTCGTTTGCCACGTCGTACCACCCTCATAATATCACTTTTTCCATGATGATGTCGAACAGTGTTGCTTCCTATAGCAGGCTTGCATGTTCTTGAGCCGCCTACAATCTCTACGTCTGGGATCAGACCACCGATTAGCCGACCTACCGAGCCCAGCGAGCCATTGCCAAACGCTGCTGTGTTTGGATCACTCGTGGTCTTCCTCCGATGGTGTTCCTCTACGACCACTGTCGCACCACCACGTATGGATTCTGCCACGTGCTTTTACTCGCCGACCGATCATCCCCATGCGCCATTGAGATCATCTTTGCACCGGCAGCATGCACCATCAAACCCTTTGACTAATAAGCACTCCACTTCTTCTTCTTCTTTTTTGTTTCTTTCTCTTCCCTATTAATAGGGGTTAGAAGTTAAATTATTGGACTTAGTTTGGAAGTTGGACCTTAAGTGGATTTGTGTAAGGGTCGAGCTTTAGGTTGAGCCACTGAAGCTAAAATAGGCCAGAATATTAGGCTTAAGGAAGAAAAGAAAGAAATACAATTTGGGTGGGCTGAATAAACATAAGCTTAGGACATTTGGGTTTTAAAATTTTATTCAGGGTTTTTAGGCCCTATTATGTGGATTAGTTTGGACTTTTGGGTGATAAGCTTATAATCAATAGGTTCTTCTAGATAGATTTTTAGTGTATAATAGGAATTCCATAAGGATGTTAGAAAAGTATATTAATGAGACTTTATTTTCATAGGTCTTGGACTAGAAGCACAACTACAAATTGGACCGAGACAAGTTCTCCTTACAAGATGTCTCTCCATATATTATAAATGCTATATTTTATTTCTTTTGTCGTGGTTCATATTGTGACATGATTTCTGACACGTGACTTTGTATCATGACTCGTGATTCTGCATCAAATGACATCAAGTTCCAAATCTTTCTTGATATGGATTTCTGAATCCTGCTTGGACATGATTTCGTGACGACGTGACTCTGTTATCAGATCTGACTATTAACTGATATTAATATCTATAATCTGAGAATCAGATATGACTATTACCTGATATTGGATATTTGTACTCTGTACATCAGATTTGACTATTGACTGATATTGTTTCTGAATCTCGAAAAGGGGGAAACGCCAAGTAGATATGTGGAAAAACCCTATGTTTCTGACTAATAGTTCGACAACATTGCATGTATGCTCGAGTCGTACCAATCTGAGTAAAATTATAGTTGCCTACATATTGGAAACGGTATTTCAAAACACGTAGATTGCTTAGTCGTGTATCCGTGTTCATTGTCTATCCTCATGGATAGTCGTGTTTATCCTATTTCATTATGATTCTCATAGTTTCTTGTGTTGCAAGTTTCATCAACATGACAATATTCTGTGTTGTGTTGTCTGGTTTTATTTTCTACATTAATTTTCTGTATTTATTTCTTGCTTTATTTTGTATAGTCGATATGTTGTTGGATGTACTTTGCCTCCGTCCTGACAGGACTGTTGACATATTAGTTCATGGAGATCGTATGTGGTTCGAAAGGTTTCTGGAAGACTCTAAAAGATTAGAATAGATCTTTTGGATGTATCTGATTTTTTGATCTTAAAGATGTATAATGTTTATGATGATGATTATCGAATTTGTCTCGGGAAATTAGACATGTATGATGTACTAAAGATGATAGTGGACTGGGTGATCGTGTGAGTGTGCTAGGTTTGTTTTCCGTTTGCGAGTTCTATGATTAAGCAAAGATTTATATTATGATCATCTGATTAATATCAATGTCTAGACAGCTAACTACCGTCGACATTGCGGCGTAGGCTTGTCGTACCTACACACTTGTACCCGATTATGCGGGCGCGGGTCGTGACACATTTTTATGGTGGCCCATACAGGTCCATCTAATGGTGCTTAAGACTTTTGTACCATTGGGAGCCTGCGAAATAGGAATGCTCAATCACAGCTTAGGTCATTCTTGTCATTGTATAATTTTCATCACTATTCCTCAATCGCTGACTGAAATCCCGATTAACTATATATATCTTCCTTCACTTCTGTGTTTCCTATTCTTGTAATCATTGTTTGATTTTCTTAACCAAAACCAATTATTAAATTTTGATTCTATTCCACTGGATCATACCTATATAGATTTTGGTTTTATTGATCATGCCTATTTTGATTGTACGTAGACAACTTTGCATGTTTAGGTGATTCTATTACGACTATATCCATAATCGTGCTTAAATGATTTTGATTTCGATCATGCTTAGATGACTCTGGTTATATATTTGATCATGCCAGACAATTTTGATTAGTCATGACCAGATCGTCCCTAAATGATTTTGACTATTTCGACTACATTATTAATCGTGCCTAACTGATTTGGATTTTATTCTTAATCGTACCAAATCGTGCTATAATCGTGCCTAAATGACTTAGAATTCGTATTTAATCATGGCTAAGTGATTTTGATCATATGTAAATGATTCTTTGATCGTATGTAGATGATCGTGATTAGATTTTGATAGTCGGCCCCAATCACGTCATTTCTATAATTGATCGTGCCTATGTGTTTTTAATTGTAATCATTGTTAGATTTTGATTTGATCGTGACTATTCCATATTGACTATATTTTTGATCATGCCAAATCGTATCTTTTCTTAAATTTTGATTCTATTCAGGATCGTGCCTAACTAATTTGGATCATTATTAATCATGCCATTTTCTAATCTCTGTATTTGATTATTCTTAGTCGTGTCTAGTCGCGCTATTTAAAATTTTTGAGGACGAAGATATGTAATCCCATGTTCCTGAATTTCTCGAATTTCCCAAATTTTCTATTTTATTCCCAATTTTTTATTTTTTATTCAAAAATTATAATTTATGTGATCATGAAAAGGGAATGGCAAAATCATAATTGTTGAAGATGGAGTGGTAATATTGGTAAATATCTGAAAGTTTATGATTAGGTAAATGATGTGATTAGTAATTAGTGATAAGGACTAGAGTGGAAACATTCTAGATTTTTATTAATTAATATGAATTAGTGCTAATTAACAAAGGAATATTCCCTCGAATCTAGCATATTCAACATATTTCTAGGAATATTCTTTAGAATATTCTAAAAATATTCTTCTTTGAGCCATGAGCTAATTGTTCAATATTAGTCTTAACTACACCAATAAATACCCCTAATTATTGGTAGTATTAATTATTCTAATTCTTCACGTATCCATAATGCCCGTGTCTAGTAGTGTCGGCATGTCCATTCCATTTTATTAGATTTTTAGCTATTATAAATACATCCAAACCTTGTGTCCGACACGACAAAATCCACAAATCTAAAATCCTACAATCCTTCGTATCCCCAGGTCCGACCCCAAGGACACACCCATACATTCAATACCGAATCTCGACCCAATCTTGTGTTATGTGGACACGGACACACCCCGCAAATGCTAACCCTAATTTTTACTCGCCAAAGTTGTTGTGTCCGGCCGATCTCCGTAGGGACACCACTTCCTCGCCACACCAACCATCGTTGATCCTCACTAGAATTGCATGTCGACTCGAGCGCCACCGTTCACTGACCGGAGCTCTACCATATAGTCGTCTCTAGCAAAGCCGATATCTCCAAACCTCCATATCTAGTCGCCGCCTACATGTTCCTGGCAGCAGCCATAGATCCGTCGCAGCTCACAGGAGCCGCCCCTACTGACGATCTCGACAGTCCTGACCGTACCCCAGACTTGTCACCTCCACGACTGGAACAGTACCTCGATCCCCGCGTGGCCACCCAAACTCATCAGGACCTCAATCTACCACCACTCGTTTACCACGTCGTATCTCCCTCCCAGCATCGCTTTTTCTAGACGACAGTCTCAAGCGATGTTGCTTCCCTTAGCAGGCTTGCGAGTTCTCAAGCTGTAAATCCCCATAATTTTAAAATGTTTTTTATTTTTAATTTGACTTAAATAATGACTTATTTATTTTTTTTAAAACAATGTTTATTGCTTATATATATATAGCCTTAGTAACGGTTAAGTTTTATTATACATGTTGACTAGAAATTTTGGCATGATTAGCGTAGTCGTGTGCCATGACAAGCATATTAGTCATAGTAGGGATGACATAGCCATATTTATGTTCCTTGTATGGAAATAAGCCAAATTGTAGCTTAAACCATATTATTGGCCTAATTAAATATTATTTGGGACTTTTGACTTTTTAGGAAAATCGGTTGCACCAAACTTGACCCGAACCAAACCCAAAACCAAGTAGGGATGTAGTGCCTATCTCTCTCTCTCTCTCTCTCTCTCTCTCTCTCTCTCTCTCTCTCTCTCTCTCTATATATATATATATATATATATATATATATATATATATATATATATATATATATATATATATATATATATATTGCTATATATATGGTACTTATATATATTCCTAGTTGCACTAACTAATCTACCCAACAACTAAAACCCGAGAACTACCCTTGGCTGACCACACATGGCAACCCATATGCCCAGTCGCCCCTCCAGAAGTAGCACAAGCATGGGCCGACCCTTCCCATGGCCCGAAACGTCAATTTATATGTATATATATCCCTACAAGCCCTATATATACACTAACTCCTCCAAAACACTAACCCTGACTATAAAAATCACTTTTTTATCTCCCCAGCCAGCTGACCACCTCTTCTTCCCCCTCCATTCAGTCGCCAACTTCAGCCCCAACCCATTCATCCCCTTCCATACATCTCTCCAATCATCTACACCATAAAAAAACCCTTATTTACACCTTTTTCAACCCCCAAACATCATTAAACCACCAAGAAACACCAACTCATATCAAACCATCATCTCCATCATCTCAAGAGTAAGGAGGAGGATGAGGAGCACATCAAGAGGAAGTAAGGAGGAGCGCACCAAGGAAGAAGAAGTCAAGAATCATTTCCAACGACTTCTTGGTAAGTTTTTCGAAAAACCCGCTTCTTGATTGTTTTTTATGGCATGATCTACCACTAAATAAATATCATCCCAACCTTCTAAACCCATAAAAAAATTTCTTCATGTATGAGTAGTAATAATAAATCATAACCAGTTAGGAAGTTTTGAGAGAATAGTTGAATCAAGAACATGTGTATTAATAGGAATTGTGAATAGTTTTGATAGCAAGTTTTTGATACTTTAAATATGAATATATTGTGTTTGAATTCTGGAAATAAAGTATTTTTAAAATATACTTATGGTATTTACATGATTAAATCTGAAGCCTAAATTTGTGTGCCATTAAACTGGGTTCTTGATTTTATTTTTGGCATAATTTGGCACATAAATATGGGCTGAATTTTATGATTTAAAATGAATATTTGGTTTTAATCATGTTTTAACTTATTTTTATATGATTTTTGATAGATATAGGTCATGGTCAATGTTTGTTAGTATTTTGGTTAAGTTCCAAACATAACTTATTGTTTGAACTAGCCATTTTCATACACCAAGTCCAAAAATTTCAAATCTGGAATTTAATGGTTAATTGGGTTAAAACCATGGTTAAACATGTGTTTTCATGATTTAATATTTGTTTAAACTCATATATTGGTGTTGAGTGTTTACTACCATTTTTTGGAGATCAAAAGACAATAAACTAGGTCTAGGCATTTTCTAGAAGCATGTAGACTTGTTGTATTAGAAAACGAATATTAACAGTAATTTTTATTTATATGTGAACTCTTGGTTAGGCCTTGGTACTGCGGATTCAACGGGGACTTGGACGACAGGCAAGTATACCTTGCCAACTTGTACAATATTTATGTATGTTTATTTCCAATGGATCTTATTCATGTCTATTTCTTTCTTGTACTATCACATGATTTCTTGTACATGCTTTATGTTGTTTCTTTACTTGTTTTCTTATGTGCTACATGTCTTTCTTTGTCTTGTCACGTACTTGATTTATGCTACTCTAATACTTGCTAGATTCTCGTATGCTTGACTTGAATTGGATTTGATTTGATTCGATTAAGTACTTGATTTGACATGACTTGACCCTTGACCTATACTAGCACTGGCTACTTGACCACTCTCGACTCGGGAGTCCCTCACTGGGCTACGATATAGACCTACTATAGACAGGAAGTCCCTCATTGGGCTACTCATTATAAGACTGTTAGCATTTCACGGGACTACGGTCACCACGATCTACTTATTAGCCATGACTAGTTCTACTCTTCAATATGACATGTCATTCTTATATTATCTTTCGAATGTTACTTGTTGCCTTCCATACATGTTATTTACTTTTACATGTTGGCTTGTATATTATGTATCTTGCTATGTCCCCTGAGGACCTGAATTTTTCTCCAGGTTTAGACGAGGTATATCCAGGTGCAGACGAACAATTTTACGGACCGACATCAGACCAAGGTACAGCTACAGTTGCCAATCATTGATGCTTAGTTTGTTAGAGTCTGGACTTACTTTCTATTTATCTATCTTCATTTTACTTTTTGTCTACTAGTATTGGATTTGTCTCCACCAGACGTAAATTTATTTCTTGATGAACCCGGATCATATTTACATTCATTATTATCTATTTTGATTCGGTTACCTTTATTAATATGGATGAGATTTAGATTGCCTATGTTAGTACTAGATTCCTTGGACTTAAGACTTTATAGACAGCTTAAGTGCATTACTTAAGGGTTCCGTAGACTGGGTTTGCCCTTGAATGTGTATCAGTTGGCTGTGTCACGTGCTAGTCCCATGAGTTTTGGGACTAGGGTGTGACACGAGCCGCCTTCGATCTATGCGACCAGGATCAGAGCACCGATCAACCGACCTACCGTGCCAAACGAGTGACCGCCAGACGCAGACGTGTCTAGATCACTCGTCAACTTCCTTCGGCCGTACCATCAAACCCCTTGACTGTGCGCTCTCCACTTCTTCTTATTTTTCTTTTTTTCTCTTTCCTCTCTACTAATGGTGGGTTAGAAGTTGGATTATTGGGCATAGTTTGGAAGTTGAGCCCTTAAGTGAATTTTTTGTGTGGACCGAGCTTTAGGTTGAGCCAATTAAGCCCAAATAGGCCAGAATATTAGACTTAAGGAAGAAAAAAAAAGAAAAAGAAAGAAATACAATTTAGGGTGGGCCGAATGGACATGGGCTTAGGCCATTTGGGTTTTTGAAGATTTATTCAGGAGTTTTTGGGCCCTATTATGTGGATTAGTTTGGGCTTTCGAGTGATAAGCTTATAATCAATGGGTTTTCTAGACATATTTTTACTTAAGCATAAACGGAGGTGCACGCTTGGCTCACAAATATTGAGCATCATTTGGAAGATGTCGAGCTTCCTAGAGAGTGTTGGATGACCGCCGTCAGGATGCAGCTAACCGACAATGCCCATTACTAGTGGGAGGCCGAGGCGCAACGACTGGATCCTGGCCAAGTTTGGGAGGAGTTCTCCAAGCTCTTTAAAGAGATGTTCATCCCAGCCACTGGTCATGCGAACTTCGGGACAAGTTTCTATACCTCAGTCTGGACAGCATGACCGTAGAGGAGTACAACACATAATTCCTGCGTTTGAGTTGCTTCATCCCTTACTTGATTCAGACCGAGGAGGAGAAGGCAGAAATTTTTTTATGATGGCCTTAGTTTCGAGATGTAGAGGCTGGTATGATCGGTTGCCTCTACTTCCTATTCGGTCTTCCTAATGCCAGCGCGAAACCAGGAGCGTATTAACAAAAAAGAGGTTAGCCAGAAGCGTCCGTATCTAGCGACATCATCAGCTAGAACACCACCGGGAGGACCTGAAAGACGCCTCAACACAAATATGTATTAACAACCAAGAGCCGCCCCATATTAGATCCCAGAGCTTCCACTATGCCAATTTTGCAAAAAAAAAATAGGGCACCTTCAAAGAGATTATCGCCGAAGATTAGGCTTATGTTTAAGTTACGATTCGAATCAACACCAACTTCGGGATTTCCCATAGGGATGACCCGTAGCACCAGGAGGGGATCCACATGGACAGCTTCCTGACCAAGCGACATAATTTGCGCAGGCCAAACAGCAGACAAGATCACCGTGACCAGGACAAGCTTTTGCCATGACTATTGAAGATGGGATAGCGACACAAGAAGATAGTGACGGTAACAATTTACAGTTTTATGATAGGAACATTGAGTAGAAAATTGTTTATGATTGACTATTACTTGCTTGAATTAGGAAGAACAGTAGGAACATAGCACACCTCTTTGAGCAATCTTAGTTACACTAGCCTACCCTTACTTACTACTGATTGTCATTTTTTAATTTCAAAGACGAAATTCTTCTAAGGTGGGTAGAATGTAAACTCCCAGAATTTTCAAATTTTATATTTTATTTTTGCTTAAATAATAGTTTTTGGATTTTTTTTATATATTTTAAAACAATATTTATTACTTATATATATAGCCTTAGTCATGGTTGAGAATTGTTATGCATATCGACTAGGAAATGTTGCATGGCTAGTGTAGTCGTATACCATGACTAGCATATTAGGCATGGTATATGGCATAGCCATATATATGTCCATTATATGGAAACAAGTAAAGTTGCAGCTTAAACCATAAAAGGGGTTTAAATAAATATTTTCTATATAGTTTTGACTTTCTAGGCATTTTGGTTGTACTAAATTTATCCAAACTACACCCAAATCAAACCCAATTCCAAATAGGCAGGTAGTGCATCTAAAATACACCCATGTATATATATATATGATGGATATATAGATTTAGAATTGATTGTATATATATATATATATATATATATATATATATATATATATATATATATATATATATATATATATATATATATATATAAAATATATATATATATATATATATATATATATATATATATAAAAAAAAAAAATATATATATATATATATATATATATATATATATATATATATATATATATATATATATATATATATATATATATATAATCTAACCCATCAAATCTATCCCACTACCAAATGAGTGCAACCTAACCATCTTTTAAAAGGGATTAATAGCAACACACACCTTATTGTGCATGTATTTAGGTTATAAATACACATATAAAACACATCATATGCTTATTAGTGTATATACATAGGTATACTATTAAAAACCCTAACCGTAAAACTTCTTTTCTGAACCTATACACCAATCTTTCTCACATATTCACCTAAGACCAGCCCTACCATGGTCAACAACAGGAAACAATCCCAAAACCAGCCTTGGCCGAACCCCATACTCTCCCAATCCTATACCTAGTTGGCCCATAAAACCCTTTAACCCATTTATACAAATACTCTTAACAAACCCTAACCCTAACTATTCTCCTTCCCACCATCCAAGGTCGACACCTACAACCTTCCTAGCAATTTTGAACAACATCCCCTAGTAGTCATCACCTTTCCATCATCATCCCCACTATCAAAAAGCTTCTTCATCCACAACACAAACCCCTTCCATCTCTCCATCCAAACACCACCTTTTCTCTATCTTTCTATTAAAACTGCACACCACCACCTCCATCACCATCAAAACCATCATCTCCACCATCTCAAGAGCAAGGAGGAGGAGGGGCACATAAGGAAGCAAGAAGGAATGCACCGAGGAAGAAGAAGCAATCAAGAACCATCTCCAACAACGTCTTGGTAGGTCTTCCAAAAACCCTCTTCTTGATTCTTTTCCATGGCATGATCTACCTTCCCAACTTCTAAACCCATAATTTGCATGTCTTGTTCATTTTTGAATAATAAAAATTGATCATAACCATGTATGTAAGATTGTGAGAGAAGCTAAATCAAGAACATGCGCATTGCTATTTTCATGTGCAGGCACAGGTAGATGATCGTTTGGCATGGAGCTTGCTTAGATGTATCGAGGCACATAGTTCCTTGGCATTTCGAGGCATGCGACTGCACTGAGTCAGAACTTATACGGGACATAAGTTATGGACATCGTCTCCTGAAGCATCTGCTGGCTCGTCGAATTGTATTGAGAGATGAGAAAAAGTTGAGCGATTGTAATCAGAGAGAAAAGCGAGCTTGAGCGACTTATAATTTTGGCCTCGCACCAAATATGTAATCTTTGTTTCAGATATAAATAAAGAGCTATTTGTATGACTTGTGTTTGTTTTAACTTTCTGCTGGTATTATTCAATGTTTTTGCTTCGGGACTTCTGTGCGACGACCCCGTGGCTTAGCCTGTAATCGGCCGTTATGGAACCCGCCTTACATGAGCGAAATCTAGGGTCACGTGGCATTACACCTTAGCGAGGACGATCGCTCCTCCGGGAGCAGTGGATGACATAATGGTATCAGAGCATGGCTTTACGGCCTTGGACTTTCGATTGAATTCTTTAACTCTGATGGCTTCGTGGTTGTTTTCGCTATCAATATCGTTGGTGCGCTCTCTCTTAATGTTCCGCGAGATGTCCATACAATAAGTCTGTGTAATTTGCAAATCGTATGAGAATAGTTTTTAATAAAAACAAAAGATAGTTCACGTAAAGCACGGTTGGCTAAGTCGGGTTGGACATATACACCAAATTTTGCGTCGATGTTGGCAAAGTTGAGGGCGGGATTCAAATTGTTACGGACAAGAATGAGTTTGGCTCGATTCATAAAATGGGATGACTAATCATAGAGATGTCATCGAACGGTGTTATCCTCAATGCGATATAGATCAAACGTGCTTGGATTTTGAGAATGGTTCGAACGGAAAGTCGAAGTAATCAGTTGTGATTCGAAACTTGTTTCGAGGATTTTTCGAATGACTTCATCCCTGAGTGATGTATGGGATAGCCTTGGAGACATCGATCGATTGATGATGCGGGATGCTAATGAGTCTATCAGTAAGCATCATCGTATGTAAAGCCTTAGAATGAGTACCATTGATTAAGTTGTAATCTTTAAGTTTTGATGAGTTGATTCGAACGAACTAGAAATGACGTGCACGGGATTGGGATTGCACAAGTATGAAATGCAAAAATGATTGAGTAGGTATATTGAATCGAGAAAATTTAAGGTATAATGAATGGATGACTCAATCGAGGAATCGATACAAATCTTATACGAAAAGTTAGCATGACTGAAAGTTAGCGTGCAAGGATAATGATCGAACTTGATTTTGAATGTCGAAGAGATTATGGTATATCCAATTCGGAAGATAGCATCAGTTGCACGAATCGGAGTTCGTTGCGAAGGAAGATCGTCAGGTTATGTATATCATCGATGGTATTGAGGCGTATCAAAGATCAATGTGCAATAACTCATGGGTACTCTGATTCGAGGAAGGACGATCGTGTAAAACATTATTGTTTCGAGGGATGCTATACTTGGGATTTGATAGTGACGAATGATTGGATGACTTAATAATATAAACTTGAAGTTTGCATGAATGAATAGTGCTCAGACTATGTGAAACAAAAATGTTGACGGATTCGATGATAAATGAAATAAGGATTGATATATTACTTGGAGGAAAACGAAAGTGTCTTGATGGTTTTGATGATAACTACAATGTCGACATTCTTGTCTTGTACGAGTGCAATTCCCGCCTCGCATATGCGTCACACCAAATTTGGATGATCATTCTGCGGGAGCGCTGACATGGTGATTCATATCCAGTAGGAATGATCGAACTTGCGGGAGATCATGGCATGGCAATTTGATTGTTTTGACTTGTGGTTTAAAGCGAAGGTGAATTTGAGGATTGTTTGGACTTGTGATTGACGATAAAGTAAGTTTGAAGATTGAGTAGATCAAATGTGCATATCGAGAATGATATTAGTCTAGACTCAAAGCAAGAGTTATGTCCCGATAAGGACGATTATCCTACGGGAGCATTGGCATGGTGATTTCTTGTCCGGCGTGGATAATCGAACTTACGAGAGATTGGGGTGTGACATATTATTATGCTAGACGACCTTGTGATCGAATACGTGAATTGTGCTGAACGACTTAGGAAATATGATATGAGAATTATGGTTTAGTGACAAATCATATCATGGTGTACTTGACTTGGATAGGATGGATAGATGGATTATATCAAATATGTTCGAAGAGATAGACTATGCAAATTGCTTTTAGATGTGCGATATTGATATGCCAATGAATTAGTTGAGCAGAACTTGCTGTAGAATGGCTTTGCTGAATGACTCGAACCCTTGGACTAAGTGTTGCAAGTGCGAATAGGAGAATAAATACTCGAAGTTTAGAAATTGGATTGATGCGAGCTTGGGTAGAAAGTCCCGTACTATCAACTTTGATTTGACCTTGGAATTGGGTAGTGTTGATATTATTATTTGGGAACGGTGATTCCGATACTGACGTTGACTTTAGCCTGGAGAGATAGCCTAGCAGTTAGCCAAGACGTCCCTATTTCGAGAGGTAGAATCGGTACGATTGATTTCAGGATTGATAGGATCAATCAAATATGTGGAATTTGATTCACTATCACGAGGCTTGGTTAAAATGCATGTATTTCATGGATGCCTTAAATATGTGTACGATCAAACTAAGTGATACGTTGAACTCAGTATCACGACCCGCACCCGCTTTTCGGATACGAAGCGTGTCCAAGCCCAGCTACGTATCGAACGGACTCCAGCCCGACTCGAATACGTAAACGCTGCCAAGGCTATGGTATACCGCCAAATCATGGCAAACAAATCTATATCTCAATCCACAATAAGAATATGAAACATGAATGAACACTATGGGTCGTGGTCTGCAGCCCACTAGCATATATGTCCGATTAGACTCTAAGAAATGATATGAGTCTATAAATATAACTAACAAGAAAAGTATATCATGATAAGGAACATAAGGCACGAGCGGATAATAAACATGATACGATACCTGAATCCCGCAAGAACCGCAAATCCTCTGCCATCCAGAACTACTAGCTAACTCCATGCAATCGCTAAACCTGAAGAGATCATCAGGTCCTCAGAGGACATAGCAAGATACATAATATACATGCCTATCTAACAGTTTTATCATGCGGGAGAAAATAAATAAGAAGAAACAGGAACACGACAATAACTACGAACACGAACACAAACTCGAACACAAACATGAACATGAACACTAGAACAACTACGTATAAATGAACTGCCGGATGAACGATAATCACGAGATCAATAGAAGAAACCAAACCCTCATCCCGAGTGTGGACTCACGGGTTTGAACTAAACACTAACCCTCGTCCCGAGTGTGGACTCTCTGGTTAGTACTAACCCTCGTCCCGAGTGTGGACTCTCTGGTTAGTTCACGGCAAGGCACCCTCGTCCCGAGTGTGGACTCTCTGGTGCAAAAACTACATCTTCGTCCCGTGTGTGGACTCTCTGATGTAAACACCCTCGTCCCGAGTGTGGACTCTCTGGTGCAAGTCAAGTCAAGTCAAGTCTACACCCTCGTCCCGAGCGTGGACTCTCTGGTGCAAATAATCGACATCCTAGTCCCTAGCGTGGACTCACGGATGTAAACAGATCAAGGAAAACACCCTCGTCCTGAGTGTGGACTCTCTGGTGCCAAGGAAACAATGTCAAGGATTTAGCAGTTCACTTACACGTACTCGTTCTATGACACGACTCAAGCAAGGTACTGATTAGAAACTCTAAGTGTGAACCACAAGACCAACATGGACACGGCTATATGCAATGAAACAACTCAAAAGAATAAAACACGAAAAACACATGTCCATAAATAATCCAAAAGCTGGAAACTGAAATAAAATGCATGTAATAAAACTGTAGAGGGAGGCAAGGTATACTTGCCTGGTGGCAGCGCGAAGAACCAATAAATAATGTCAACTTGTAAGCCATACAGTCCAAGTCATCACAACTGTCTCCGAAAGCTGAAACAAACATTACTAACGTTCTCAGAATAGTCAAATTAGCAAGAATTGCCTGTCCTTAAGTTCAATTCTGGACACAGGGACAAAACGATAATTTCGTGCAAAAACGATGTCCGCCGTTGGACTCGCTTTGCACCGAAAAACGTGCCAGAGTTAATGGTCTCTAAAGTCGTCAAACTATATGTCTACGGATTCGTTTTTCCGATACGAACCCAACCGTATGTCCAAAGTTGGATTTCGGCGGGCCGTGCACAAAATCACCCGTTGAGTCGGACCGTAGGGCCCGCAAAACGGTGATTTTACCAACTGTCTCAGAATCGGACCAAACTTGGCATGCAGGACCAGAAAAACGATACGGTTCTGTTGGCGCAAGTTTCGTCTCGATCTGACGAGCGTGCACAAAATAATTGGAGAATTTGTAAAGTGCACGATACGGTGAATTTTGACGGATACGCATCAAATTCGTCGCGCACACGCGACCAATTTGAATTCTGTCAAAGCCCACATGACCACGAAGCCGTTACGCAGCTTTCAATGCCTTCGGTTCGCGACCACGTCGCCCGGAATGGCGGGACGCACGTCGTGTGGAAGGATTTTTCTAGTTTTTCCAAAAACAGATTTCTAGTTTTTCTCTGATTTTCAAACTGGTTTTATTTGTTGTACAAAACACTAAAAATATTTCTAACATTGAGGTTTCCTTCTCGGTTATGTTGTTCATAATTGTGTTTAAATGGATTTTGTAAACTGTGGATGGTTTGGCGAGAAATCGCCTTCCAAATCTGACGTTGGGACTGGATTTATATTCCGCTTTTGAACAGTTTTCTTCAAACTTTGAATCAAACTTCTAGCCAATATAAAGCATATAAATCCGATCTAATTGAAGGGAGATAATCTCGTATGGGTTGGGGACATACCCGAGAAAACGGTTCGCGAAACCATTGAGCGATCGTGGAAATCCGTTGCTGCGAACTCAGCCCCACAGATGGTAGTTGCTGCTGCCATGCTCTGTTCTTCCCGCGCCGTGGTCGGCTCCGACGACCCGCGCGGCCGCGCGCGGCGGTCCTGGGCGCGCACAGGCGTCGGGGTGGTTCGCCATGGCTGGGGTGGCGGCACGATGGTTGTTAGGGTTTCGTGGATCTCGTCCCTCTGACGGTTTATATACATTCGTATATAAACGAATAAAGTCTGAAACAGAGGGGTCACATATTAGCTCGGCCTGGGGTTTGGGAGACCTGTTGTTCGGCTGGGGTTTAAGCCAAGCCAGGCTGGGCCTGGACTCACCTGAGCTGGCCTGGGGCTGGCTGGGCCAGGCCGGGCCTGTGAGGCCTGGGCTTGGATGTTTTGTTTTCTAATTATTTTTTTTTTCTTTTTCCTTTTTCTATTTCTTATATATATATATATATATATATATATATATATATATATATATATATATATATATATATATATATATATATATATATATATACACACACATAAATACGTATGTATATGTATACATACATATATACGCGCATTTACGTATATATATAATATATATATAAATACACATATACACATACGTATGCACATATATATATATATATATATATATATATATATATATATATATATATATATATATATATATATATATATATATATATATATATATATATATCCAGGATAATTTAAATAGCAAAATAACATATATTATATTTAATATTCAAACAATATCAGTAAATTGATATTAAATATATATATATAACAGTTAATTAGAAAATAATTTATTTATAAAGACTATTATTCATATACTTGAATATACTATTATATACACAAAAATCCCAAATCTAAAATAGCATTTTAAGGAAATACTCATCATATTTTAATATCAATGACACTTATATATAACAATTATTTAGGAAAAATATTTGTTACTACCTTAAAATAAAATACGAATATGTATATATAAAAATAAATATACCCCTACAAGAACGTCTCTGGTCGCACTACCTGTCTACATGGATTCGGGTTTGGCTCGGGTCAAGTCCGACTAGTTGAGTACAACCGGGTCTTTTGCAAGTCAATAATTTAATTAATAAATAATTAAACATCTAGAAAGGTTAAGTCGCAACTTGGCCTGGTTTTCCTAGTTAGGGCATCCCTATGGCTAGGTTTCCCCGGGCATGGCTAGTACACTAGTCAAGGCACACTGCTACATCTCCCGTGCCACAAATCCTAGTCGTCTAGTACTTCAAAACTCAACCATGGCTAAAATCATCTACCGTAATAATTAACTAAATAAATATTTACAAAAAATTCTAAAATCCCCATTTAAATCAAATAAATAAATAAATAAATATTTCAAAAAAAAATTCCGGGAAGGGGAGCTACACTCAGATGAGACTAAAGGAATGGAACGGTGTCGAGGATTTTAAAATCGTGTGTTTCAAAGAAAATATTGATGGTAGTGTGATCGGTAGATTCAAAATAAACTTAAATGTTGATTGATCGGGTGGGTTTACCCTAGAACTAAGTTGTCCGTGTGCGCGACGAGTATGAGTTACTCCAAGTTTGAGATAGAGTTGTTTGATGTAAAAAAAAAACTAAAGCACGAGCATGGCTCGGATTAAAGTAACGCATAGGCAGAGTGTGTGAGAGGACCACTGGATATTGAATCAAGTGATTAATCGATGAGTGTGTACTCAGTAAGTTTCGAGGATGAAACTTTCTCTGAGTGGTGTATAGTGTAATGCCCTGTCCCGCTCAGTCCAATCGGAGGAATCAAAATACCAATGGCGTTGGACTTACCATGCAACAGCCTGCTCGAAGTCCTACTCGGCCAAGGCAACTTCTCGGTCAGGTAGGTGGCTTCGGTGAACTTGTCTCAGCTTTACCTTCACACTAATAAAACGAAAGTTTTCAACTACACAAGTAGGCTTGATAATAAAAGAAACGAATCCACATAACTATGGGAATAATCCCAACTTAGGTCAGATTGAGTTAGAATATGAAAAGGTCCCATGGTAGGCTTAGAAGTGTTGCACGACGTGCTTTCAAAATAACACTCGGTCCTTCGTCACGTGGCTTGGGAGAAGGAAATTAGGTCTATGATGCCACAAGCATGTGAACTTAATATAGTCATAGGCGTCGCACGGTATAAATGCTCGGTAAAGCATACACTGTCCCACTGTCGAATGCTTAATATAGCAAATTTTTTGCCCAAGTCCCATTGCACGCTTTCACGGTGCAAGGCTTGGCATAGCCTTTGCTCATCCCACGAGTTAAGTTGTATGGCACGATTTATGCGGTTGTTCAAGCTGAACACGTGCACGACCCTACAGTATCAAGGCCCGTCGTATAGAGTATGACACAGTTCATGGGCACTTCAAAGGAACACGACTTATCAAATTGAGTAGGAGGGCTATCAAAATAGTCGATCCAGAGTTAAGTAAGAAAAAGACTATGGTAACACTAAAAGTCGAAATGATATGGTAACACTAAAAAATATATTGGGACTATAGGTCAATCATTGAGGAAAAAAGATGTCGGGACTGTAGGTCAGTCGCTGAGGCAATCTCTGGTTTGGGCTCTACAAATAAGTTTAAAAGTAAAGAAGTGAAGCAAAGTAAGTAAGTTGTGATGGTTAGGCCATGCATTTACGTTGAATCTAGAAGTTCTCGTAGGTGCGTGGTCATGGACAACTTGGGCACAAGGTTTTGTGCCCTCGATTCTGTAGCCTGGGGCCACAGGACCATATCGGCCTAGGAGGGAAGCAAGGTAGTTAGGCAAGAACATGCCGCGATAATTTGAGCACTTTAGCAGGGCTAGCTACCATTGGTTGTAAGTGTCTCATATGCACCACCTATATTTCTAAGATGGCTTGAATTGCCAGTGACCTTTCATATAAATAAGTTGGTGTGTTGAGCGGCAATCCGCATGCACGATGTCTATCGAATCAAAGGAAGTGCAAGCATGGCATAATTTGAGTCACAAAGGTATGCACGGTTGTAACACCATTATGGAGCCTAAAATTTGGCTAAGCAAAGATACGTGCTTCGGCACGAGATGTGGTATTATGTTTGAGTCGTCAACACAAGTTCCATAAGTCAGGATTGAGTCGTCTCGAGTAAATCAGGAAGGGTCGTAAGGTAAAGTTTGGTTAAGTCACGTTGAATTGTGAGGCACGACATCGATGTTTGAAGCACGGACCAAGTCGATGACACAAAACATGTTGCGTCCCAAAGTATGAGTCGGAAAGGCAAGCACAAGTCGATACATTGATGTTGCAAGCACGAGAATGGTCTAGTACAAGGCACGGTGATGGTCTAGAGACACAAAATAGGCCAGGCGTCCATGTCCTAAAACTGATCCTAAGGCAAGATTAGAAAGAAAATTGAAGGGTTTTGTGTGGTCGCCATCGAGTCCTTCCCAGCCATTGAGACCCTCACGTTGCCTCTAGCGCAGCCGACGCCGCCACGAAGGATCCAAGGTGAGTTCCAATTCTCCTGCTTCCCTATCTTCTTCTTCTTCCTCTCTCGCTCATGAATCACTATCTCTATTCCCTCATTCATCTTCGTTATTTTCTTTCTTTCATAGATCAGCAGCATCTGCTACTTGTTCTTCTCTCTCTTTTGCGAGGAGGCGGCACGAACTTCGAAAGGTCAACACGGTTGGGACTTCAGTTCTTGACCGCGGATCGTAGGTAACGGTGGAGATCGACTACTCGTGGCGGTGCTAACTCTGGCGAGGCGTTTGTTTCTCGAGGCGGGAGGCATCAAGTCTCCAGATCTGGCGGCTCCGGTCCTTCAGACAACTCCAGGATGTAGGAACCCTAGAGGGGGGTGAATAGGGTCAAGCTAGCTAATCAAGCACTTAGCACAAGCTAATGGGCAATTTAAAAATAAGTGCAAGAGAAAAAGCAATAACAATACCGACACAAGATATATCCTGGTATCCTTCCAAGAGGCACTCCAGTCCCGGAACTCTCTCCGGCTTTAATCCACTGTTTGAGTAAATAGTTACACACGAGTTTAGATCCGAAGAACTCACCAACTTCAGCACGAGTTTGGATCCGAAGAACTCGCCAACTTCAACACACAAGAGCTTTAATCCGAAGGGCTCTCCGACTTCACACCGAGAGTTTGGATACGAAGACTCTCCAACTTCAACCTTTCACAATAGGTTTTGATCTCCTTACAGTAGGATGAAGATCTTACTTTTCAACTCAATAACTCTAACACAATTTGTGGATGGCAAATGAAAGCTTTGTAGAGTTGTATGTGGATAAGCTTTGGTGGTTTAGGAATTTTTAGGCTCAAAGTATTAACCTTGAATGAAGGGGTTCAAGGCTATTTATAACCAAAGCATTGAAAAGAGCTCAAGGCAACTTTTCAGTCCACGAACCGGCATACCGCCGGTATGATCCGGCATACCGTCGGTATACCGGTCTGGGATTGCAACGGCTCGAAATATAGCCGTTGGGATCATTTAATGCTGAAAATCCGACCGTTGGAATTTCAACGTTACTGAATCGGTATACCGTCGGTATGATCCGGTATACCGTCGGTATGCCGATTTTGTGGACAGAAACTTTCTGTGAACAAAATCGGTATACCACCGGTATGCACCGGTATACCGTCGGTATGCCGATTTTCAGCCAAAAATGATCCCGGGCTAGTTTCTGCCCTAGCTTTCGATTTTGCCATCCATTTCTTGTGTTTACAATAATTCCTAAGACTCATTACAGACTCCAGATAAACTTAGGCAGGTGCAGGCTTCTTCAGAGTCTTGGAATGATGATGGCATGGCTTGGCTTCTTCCTTTGATAGGTGCTGGCTTTTTCCCTTGGCGGCAGCTGTCCAAAGATATCCAGTTTGCGAAAACTGAATACCTTTCGGGGGCTTCGCCCCCGAACCCCCGACGAGGGGCGCTGCCCCTTCGACCCCCATCCGCTGACCGGGCAGCGGAACCCCCGAGTGCGTGGCTCCAGAGATGTCGTCGGGTGGTTCAAAGAAATCTTGTGGGATCCGTCGTCTTTGGCCCACCATGATTTCTTTATTGCATATGTCCACATTGATCTTGTTTATTGCTTTTCTGCATGTACATGTTAGACGAACAAAGCAATACATAGTAGCAAGTATGATAAGTTTAATGCTCATTAGGACAATGATGAGTTTAAGTATAAGTGCTAAGGTGATAGCATAAATGTTAGTGATATCATAATGATTAAACTTAATTGAATAACCAACATCAAAAATATAGTTTTGATTTTGGCAACCCGATTAAATTTAAGATAGATAAGCTCATATCACTAAAATGAAAACTATTAGGCATATATCACCAAAGGTATAAGTATAAGTAGAAATGCTATAGTGATAGTATGAAGATTAGTGATAATGAAATGCTAAACTTAACATATTAACCATATTCAAAAACATGATACAATCATTGGGCCAACAATCTCCCCCATTTTGATTATGGTAAATCGGTTAAGTTTAGTATAGACATAATAGATGCATGTATCACTAATATACAAAGGACATAAGCAATATCACTAAAAGCATACTACTTAGATTACTTATAAAAGTATACTTAAACTTACTTCTCCCCCTTTGACATGATCAAAAATAGGCTCCCCCGTACTAAGAGATAAAAAGAAATCAATCTCAAGCATAGAAATCAGAGCATGGGGAAGGCATAGACAATCATGATCAAGATATACTAATTGAGGAACAATAGGAGAAGTGTGTAAAGACAAGTGTATAAAACTACATACCAAATGTAGAGTACTAAAGAAAATTGCTTGTCAAAACACAATATGGTTGGTAAAACTTAAAAGAATTTGAAGAAAAAGAAATAAGTAGTTTACCAACTTGAAATCCAAGGAATAAATCCAAAACACAATAGGATATAAAATATTGCTCCAGTTTTGGAAGAGAACTATGAAATAAAGGATTTCAAACAAAAGCCATGAGAAATAGATAATTGCAACTAATAGATACCAATTGAGATATGAAATTAAATAAACTTGATACCAATTGAACAGATGTAAACTTGAAACATTGATCAAAGAAACCATTAATAATCATAATTGTCCATAAATAAATAGTGGAACAAAATAAAAGAATGATCAATGTAAAATATTGCAATTGATATAAAGTAATCTCATTATTTGCAAGATCTATATGCTTATCCAAGTTCATGCATTTGAACTCAATTACCTTATCATGCTATATGAATACCCTTTAGATAAACATGAAGGTAAAGGAGAAAAATACTTGAGAAGGAGAAATCCAGTCGACTTGAATGCTCTCCCTCAAAGTACTACCAAAGTAGATAAAAAATCATAAATTTTAGATAAGTCCTCAACAAGGAAAGCGAAATCAATTAAGCATAAAAGAAAAGCCAAATCAACGAAAGCATAATATTCATCAAGATAAGATCTGAAAGTTAATATTAGCAAGATGACATATTTAACCCATATGAAAGAGAGAGATAAAATAATAAGGACAATTACATACACTCTCATAAACCTTTCAAAATAAAAATATCATGACCTCAATCAATAGGATATGAAATAGAAGAAAATATGGGTCCATGATAAACTATGTATACGACATATTAGAGGGTATAGATGAAATAAAGCAATTTATTTGCTCCCCCTCAAAATATGCGTAACTAGTTTCAAAGCACTTATAGCATCAAAAACTAGGGGTAAATCAACTTTTGATTTCTCCCCCTTGCTCAATGCATATAAGACTATAAAATCGTCAAGAGACGAATAACGTCATCTTTAGTCAAGAAGAGGTAACCAATTAATAGCCACTAAAGATGAGAACTCAAAAGAATATTCTAATTTAGCACGTATAATCAAAAGATGGCATACATTAATCTATATAGGAGGATCTCATATTTAATATGATAGATCAATGTATGTTATCCTTTGAGAAAATGTCATCAAAAAAAATAAAGTCAATTAAGAACAATCATGAAGATAGACAGAATATAGCTCAAAAATAAAAATAAAACTCAAACATCATGTCCATGATTATCTATTTAAGAAATAATTAACCAATTTATTACTTTACATGGACTAGGTATGTTTCACCATATATGTACTCATCAACGGGTAAAATCCAAACCTTGCTAATGGTAAATAATAAACCATAAAGTTTAAATAGCAAAGGCCCATATGTGGCAATCCATGAGTAGTCAAAGTAGAGTAATAAAATAGTCTGATACTCACATAATAAGATAATATAGGACTACTCAACCATTAGGATCTTTTATCAATAAAAATAAACAAATTAAACATGATCCAACAAATCTCATAAAGAAAATCCTAAATCCATATTTATGATAAAATCTCATAAAATAATAAAAAATATGGAAAAGAGTCATTCTCATTTAAATGATTACAAACATAATCAAGAAGAGATGTAAATGATAATACGATGAAATCATGACTCAAAAGTGAGAGAAATTTAAGAGATACTTGCTAATGACTAATAAGGAAAGAGACTTAAAGAAAGGAATCACAAACCTCCAAGAGAAACAAGATCTAATCAAGACTTTGTAAAACTAGTTTTAGAGAACAAACATATGTATCTAAAATAGAATACAAATTACAATTAGAAGAATCACAGATCTTATTTATGTAAACTAGCATATCATATATATATTGAAAAGAAAAACAATAGCTAGGTGAGTAAAAGTGACCAAATTATATAGCTTATCAATATATCACAAATAAGCAAACTATATAACCCAAATAAGATTAATGAGGGAAGCCATTAACAAGATAAATGTGCTCATTAAATCTTAAGTCACTAACTAAAAAAATATTTGCTTAAGCAAAGAGTTCACAAAGAGGAAAATACATTTTGAATGAACAAAATGATTTATAGACTCTTTACTAAGCAAGGATAAGAGCATAAGATGACAAATAACTGAATTAGACTCTTATCAAGTATAGGCCAAAAGAGATATTCATGAAAATGTAATAAAGTAAATCTTTTTGCCAAGTATTGAGATTAACCCAAGATAATAAAATGATAGATCGATCTAGAGAATGCAAAATATTATAGCCATTATGAAATAAGTGTATTCTCTAGAAATGGGAAAATCTCAACATAAAAGCTCAAAACCATAGTAGCTAAAGTCATAAGAAATATGATGTAACAATTGCATGTATTCTCATGTGCTACAAAAACTATTGGGCAACAATAATTCGAAAAGAAGTATAAACCCAAGGAATGAGCAAAGAAAGATCATTAAGATCAAGAAAGATAAATGCTAAAGATATCAAGAAGTACATTTTTCAAAGAGCTTTCATAGTGCACCATAGTAAGTTATAAGGAAGATATAGATTTGAAAATGTGCACTAAAAATGGAGGTAAATATAAAAACAAGACAAAGCACAAAACCATGTGATTCTTAAAAAGAACTTCCATAAATAGTCAAGTGCAAGGCATAAACAAATATTCTCTCTCAACATCCTAACTTAAAGGTATAAAACAAATAAATATCAAAAGTTAGGAATCACTAATATATATGAAACTATATATCACGAATAGGCATACATGAAAAGATCAAAAACTAATTAAGAACATGTATCCATAATGCCAACCAAAAGGTCAAGAAGATATCATCAAAAGAAGACTTTAAGGAAGAAGCTAATTGATTCAAGAAGAATAAATTTGGTCAAGGGAATCAATAGCTAAGGTATAAGAAAAGCACAAGTTTGAAGGTAACAAGTATATTTAAATAATCTTCAAGTCAATAAAAAACTTTAGCTTAACTCATATGCCCACATAAAGATATTTATACAAAAAAAATATCAACATAAGAAATACATGATCTACATAGAGATGGAAATATTAATGAATATAGTCATGTATCCTTAATGAATATTTGAAAAACTATCCCAAATTCAAAACA
This sequence comes from Iris pallida, assembly GCA_029216955.1. NCBI lineage: Eukaryota > Viridiplantae > Streptophyta > Magnoliopsida > Asparagales > Iridaceae > Iris > Iris pallida. The sequence goes on from JANAVB010019794.1 coordinate 8,189,050, forward strand.
CATATAAATAATCTTTATTAGGCAAAGACATAATTGATTCATAAGAGGTTTAATCAAAATAAAACATGAGAATCAATAATGAATATATTATGTGAGCACAAGTTTAAAGTGAAAGTATAAGTATATACTTGTCAAGAGATAAGAAGCTTGTGCTAAACATATATATTCACAAATACCGATTAAGATAAATATCACATATTAAAAACAAACCGGCAAGAAGTAACTATTTCAAAAACTATAAAGACGGAGAGTTAAAAACATATTAAAAAAACAAGCTCCTATGGACTAGAGTGATATGCATGCATTATAAATAAAGATTAAGAAAAACGAGCATGCATATATAAATGTGTCACACTAATAGAGAATGAGTGATAAACTACATAGTGTGAACTAATCATTTAAGTCGAGTAACTAGTCATGCTAGATAAAAGAATAATAGAAAAAATAACTAAGCATGCTAGTATTGTATCTCACATTGATTTATATAGAAGGCAACTGAAGGATATCAATATGAGCTAGTAGCAAGACATCAAGAGAAACATGCTAGATTCTACAAATATAAATAATTTAAAGAGAATCGTTTAGCATGTTACCAAAGTGGCTCTAGTGGCCACGCTTGTGTTGGTACAATTGCTTGGAAGATGACCTTTGAGCTTTGCAACCACCAACACGCTCCTCGGTGCTATGTCCCGATACAAAAAGCTTCACCTACAATATTAGATGAAGACTTTGGTATCCAAATAAACTTGGATCCACATTTATTAGCTTTAGGGACCCATATAGCACTTACTCTAGCATTGGTAGTGAAGGTCCTACGAATAGGGCATGTAAAGCTCATGTGCCCAATGCGAGAGCAATAGAAGCATCTAATGCTAGTGTGTGCACATGTATCAGAATGAGCATGGTTATGAACATGTGACATAATAGAATGATGAATGTCTCTAGAGTGAGCATGCATGAATTTGGTCTTAAGAATATTATGTTCTAATATCAAATCATCATGCATACAAGTAAGAGAATCAAATTTAACATTTAAAGCATTATTCTCTTTTTCAAATAAAACAATTCTAGAAATAAAATCATCATTTTGTTTCTTTAAAGAGTCAATAGAAGAATCATGTAAATGATTTAGCTCATGAGTTTGCCTCTTAAGATCTTCTATTGATGAGGAAAGAGATTTGATTTTCAAAATTAAAGCCTCATTCAAACTCTTTAAAGAAACACAAGATGAGTTTTGAGAATCAAGTCTAGATAATAAAACATTGTTTTCATTTCTCAATAACTCATTAGCTTCTTCTAAATGAACAACCTTTTCAGAAAATTCTTCATTTGTAGAATGAAGGTTGTCAAGAATCTCTAAGGATTGTTTAGCCATGGCTTTCCACTTAGAGCATTTCTTGCATTTAGAAGAAACATGATTGTCTATGCTACTAGAAGTAAAACCCTCTTTATCGGAGGAGGAGTAGGAGGAATACGATGCCATAGAAAAATAACAAGGATCTACTCTAAGGATGTTAAGCCTAACAATAGAGTCCTAGCTCTGATACCAATTGTAGGAACCCTAGAGGGGGGTGAATAGGGTCAAGCTAGCTAATCAAGCACTTAGCACAAGCTAATGGGCAATTTAAAAATAAGTGCAAGAGAAAAAGCAATAACAATACCGACACAAGATATATCCTGGTATCCTCCCAAGAGGCACTCCAGTCCCGGAACTCTCTCCGGCTTTAATCCACTATTTGAGTAAATAGTTACACACGAGTTTAGATCCGAAGAACTCGCCAACTTCAACACGAGTTTGGATCCGAAGAACTCGCCAACTTCAACACACAAGAGCTTTAATCCGAAGGGCTCTCCGACTTCACACTGAGAGTTTGGATACGAAGACTCTCCAACTTCAACCTTTCACAATAGGTTTTGATCTCCTTACAGTAGGATGAAGATCTTACTTTTCAACTCAATAACTCTAACACAATTTGTGGATGGCAAATGAAAGCTTTGTAGAGTTGTATGTGGATAAGCTTTGGTGGTTTAGGAATTTTTAGGCTCAAAGCATCAACCTTGAATGAAGGGGTTCAAGGCTATTTATAACCAAAGCATTGAAAAGAGCTCAAGGTAACTTTTTAGTCCACGAACCGGCATACCGCCGGTATGATCCGGCATACCGTCGGTATACCGGTCTGGGATTGCAACGGCTCGAAATATAGCCGTTGGGATCATTTAATGCTGAAAATCCGACCGTTGGAATTTCAACGTTACTGAATCGGTATACCGTCGGTATGATCCGGTATACCGTCGGTATGCCGATTTTGTGGACAGAAACTTTCTGTGAACAAAATCGGTATACCGCCGGTATGTACCGGTATACCGTCGGTATGCCGGTTTTCAGCCAAAAATGATCCTGGGCTAGTTTCTGCCCTAGCTTTCGATTTTGCCATCCATTTCTTGTGTTTACAATAATTCCTAAGACTCATTACAGACTCCAGATAAACTTAGGCAGGTGCAGGCTTCTTCAGAGTCTTGGAATGATGATGGCATGGCTTGGCTTCTTCCTTTGATAGGTGCTGGCTTTTTTCCTTGGCGACAGCTGTCCAAAGATATCCAGTTTGCGAAAACTGAATACCTTTCGGAGGCTTCGCCCCCGAACCCCCGACGAGGGGCGCTGCCCCCTCGACCCCCGTCCGCTGACCGGGGCAGCGGAACCCCCGAGTGCGTGGCTCCAGAGATGTCGTCGGGTGGTTCAAAGAAATCTTGTGGGATCCGTCGTCTTTGGCCCACCATGATTTCTTTATTGCATATGTCCATATTGATCTTGCTTATTGCTTTTCTGCATGTACATGTTAGACGAACAAAGCAATACATAGTAGCAAGTATGATAAGTTTAATGCTCATTAGGACAATGATGAGTTTAAATATAAGTGCTAAGGTGATAGCATAAATGTTAGTGATATCATAATGATTAAACTTAATTGAATAACCAACATCAAAAATATAGTTTTGATTTTGGCAACCCGATTAAATTTAAGATAGATAAGCTCATATCACTAAAATGAAAACTATTAGGCATATATCACCAAAGGTATAAGTATAAGTAGAAATGCTATAGTGATAGTATGAAGATTAGTGATTATGAAATGCTAAACTTAACATATTAACCATATTCAAAAACATGATACAATCATTGGGCCAACACAGGAGCAGGATCCGGTTGGGACGGTGAGCGATGGCTTCGAGAAGACAGCGACGGAGAACTCAGGTGAGTGGAGCGATGGCTTCGAGAAGACTGCTTGTTCTTCTCTCATTTGGGCTTGGTTCAAAGCCCAGTTTGTTTTGTTTGGCTTTGTGATAATTTTGGGTTTTAAAATCTAAATTACCAATTGGATCGTGGGCCAGAGCCCAGTAGAGTTGTTAGATTTATTCCCTGTGAACTTGGGTTTTAAGCCCAGGGTATTCTGCAATGTATATGTAAAGCATGTATAGATATGTTATACTATTACATTAGTAGTGACAATATTTTGGGAACTATATTATTTATTAATAATATAGTATAATTTACCTAGAGTAGTTTAACAAATTATGTCTAAAGTAATTTTCAAGATATTATTTCTAAATACTTTGACTAAATAAAACCTAGCTTCATAATATTATAAATATTTTCCTTAATAAATGTTTGTTAGTCTTGGTAATATTTTGATATTGCTAAATATTTTACTCTAATATTTGCTAGAACTATTTTGCCATAATATAATTCTTTAGGAATGTTTTTAGTATATATATATATATATATATATATATATATATATATATATATATATATATATATATATATATATATATATATATATATATATATACTTTAATAATGTTTTGCCCTAAACATTATTTTAGGTAAAACTACTTTACTAATATAAAGTTTACTAGTTGATTAATATTGTAAAACTATTGTGTTAATAATATAGTTGCTACTATATTTTGCTAGTGTAAAGCTACTAAGTATCTATATCTAGCTAATATAGTATAGATAGTAATATTCTATAAATAGTTAGTCAATATAGATAGTTAGCTAATAGATAGCTAATGCCATTGTTAGAATCTAACTTATTCTTGCCCAACTCTAGGTGGAAACTTTGAGACAGATTTGATTTGCAAGGACAAAAGCAAGTACTTCTATGATTTCATTTACTTCATGTCATGGTCTTTTCATATTCGACACATTGTTACACGACTTGGTCTTATACTCTGCTTCATAATCTTTACTTGTATCTGGAGGAGGGGAATACTGTGGATATGTGACCAAAGTCCAACTTAGGATTCATGTTGATAGCTAAATCTCACATCTGTGCACGTGGGATTTGAGCCGTACCATATATTTTTCTTATTCATGATCTTACCCAGTCGGTTACAAATTTTAGTATGTATTTAAAATTCACATGTCATGATCTTTTGATTACATATTTCAATCTGGTAGATTTTGTATTTACAGTTCATGATTCATCCTGTTTCTTGTTCCTTTACTTGTGTCACATGTCGTACTTGTTTCATTATTGTAGAAAGTAATTTTCTCCACTCCTGACTAGATATGTTGCAGGTGAACTTGAGACTATATGTTCCACCTTCTGTGGACAGGAGTCCGAGACTTTAGTGGAGCAGGACGACACTATGACTCAGGACCTAGGAGTTGTTGTTGACAATTAAATCTAATTTCATTTTGTATAGTATATTTTACTTATGGACTTTGTATTGTGATGTACTCTTGGAACGTAATAGATGTGTGATTTGGATTTCATCTTATCTTGTGAAGTTCTTTAGATAATTAGTACAACTTACTACGTTGAGTCTACAACGTAGGTTGGACGTGTCTGACTCGTATCTGATTATTCAGGAGCGGGTAGTGACACCTACTACATCCTACGGGTCGTAGTAGGTAGGGCAACTGTCATCTAAATCATCTAGAAAAAATATATCCAGTCAGGATTGGAGCAAAGTACACCTCTAGTAACAGTTATAGTAAATGATAAAGATTATGTAATAGTAAATAGAGAGAATATACAAGATAATGTAATAGGTACATGAATACAGCAAGACATGAGTAAAGCTGTGATTAAGTACAAGAGCAAGAGAACATATCATGTACAAGAATCAAGAATAATGCTATCTATGTGAGTGAGCACTAGTTTAAACATGTGATCGGCTTGAAAACTTACACAAGGATATATGGCCTAGTTAATCATACGTGTTGTGTATGATCAACACTCACAAGGAGCAATGACATACACAAGGAGGATATGATCACATATCTACACTAATACTTCCCGTCCCAACTGGTATACTAGATCCAACTATGGTCGTTACGACACGGGATTCTCTGATAAGGTCGCGAGCCTTCACAGGAATCGGTGTCCATACAATGCACAAGAACAACAATAAGGCTTGCACAAGGTATACCAAGAAATATAAGGAATCATATCTCATTATGGGATCCAGAAACTACCAATCCGTGTAACCAATGTGTCAAGAGATCAAGGATATCTACACTAAATACAGAAAACATAGATGATATCATAAACGAAAAATTATCAGAGAATGTACTCGCATGAGATCTAGTGTGTATCAACAGTATGTGATACGGTGCCTCGAAGACATGATATTCTCCTACTGCTGTGTACATCCGACCAGTCACCCTACTGCTAACAGTCTAATATTTCCCCTCCCTCACTCTACCTACTGTTTCACTTATCTATCTATTAACTGTACACTCAAACTTATAATCATTAATCCATCTAACTATCTACTAATAGCCATATGTATCTAATCCTCACATTAACACACATCCTAGGACAGTTCTATCTACTTCCACCTCCCCTACACATCTCCACACACACACACACACGCATATATATATATATATATATATATATATATATATATATATATATATATATATATATATACAAGACATCTCCACACACACACACGCATATATATATATATATATATATATATATATATATATATATATATATATATATATATATATATATATATATATATATATATATATATATATATATATATATATATATACAAGACACATATATATAAATAGATAAATACCCACTTAGATATATACATACATACATAGACCCACGGAGGCGGCTGGGTGGCGTTGTCCACGGCCTCCGGGCCAAAGCTGGGTGGGTGGCATTGTTCACGGGCCTTGGTTTCAAAAAATAAATAAATAATATATATATTTATATATTTATACACAAGACATATATATATATATATATATATATATATATATATATATATATATATATATATATATATATATATATATATATATATATATATATATATATATATATATATATATTTACACCTTTCCCTATGCATATAGTTACACACCCGCATGTATAATGAGGGCACATACACATATGTATCCACAAGATACACATACATAGCTCAAACACAAACATTTAGTGTTTATCACCCCCGTATCGCACTAATCTACGATATGCTTGTGATACGGGCAAGATACTTATACCAAATCTTTTCTGAATCCTACCAAATCACATGAGTAAGTATAAAATACATATATGAACATAATTAGAGCAATGTAAGGCTAGTGTCAAGTGTCATGTGCACTTGGACATGTGTGCCACAAGTATCAGAGGGAAAAACCTACAAATTGTCCTACCGTATCGTGATACGGCCTATACGTATCCAATTGTGGATACGAATTGAGACACACAACCAAATCTAATCCAAATAGATCTAATAAACCAAATGATAAACACTTGGTGCACCATTCTGTTCGGACCCGCACTCGGATATTCGGGCACGAGTATGTGTGTCATGTCCAGCCTACACCGCAGTATCGACGGTAGAACGCTATCAAGTACCCAATGAAAAACTACAACATTTATGATCTACAATAACAATATGTACTGAAATCACATACGACTAAGGCGGATATGAATAAAAAGATAGTAGTAACACTAGATCATCCAGAATCTACAAATGATCATACATATCTAGAATGTATCGGTGACAAATCCGATAACAAAATATAAATCTAAATAAAGAAATAATGACCAGAGGTTAACTCACGGTCAATGGATGTCACGACCTGCATCCGGATATTCGGGCATGAGTGTGTGGGTCACGCCCAGTCTACGTCGCAGTATCGGTGGTAGAACAATGTCAAGTATCCAATAAATAACATCTAAATGACCCATAATATCAAATGTACTCAATTCACATCACAAACAGCTAAGCGAGATACGGAATAGAAAAAAGATAACAATAACTCTGAAACAACTAAAGTCTACAAATGAATATACCTGTTCAGAATGTCTCGGAGACAAACCCGATAACCAAACATAAATCAAGATACAATCTGAGTAAAAGATAATGGCTTAGAGCTCTCCAGGGGTCAACTCACGATCTAAAGTGCATCAAGACCTGTCACCATGAAGTCCAGGGTGTGGAGCATAACATTACCTAAAAATAGTTATCTAGTCAGGATTGGAACGAGCACATCACTAACAACAGTTCTCAGTAAATGATAAAGACTATGTAACAGTAAATAGAGAGAATATACGAGAATAAGTAAAGCGTACATGAAAGTAGCATGGCATGATAAAACTGTAAACTAGAGCAAGGAAGAGTAAAGCATGTTATCTCATGTATAAGAGTCAAGAATCTATACTAACTGTATGAGTAAGTACTAGCTTCGACATGTGATTGGCTTGAAAACTTGCACAAGGTCTACTGGCCTGGTTAATCATACGTGAGGTGTACGATCAACACTCACAATAAACTATACATGCACAAGGAGGGTATTGACCACATATCTATACTACTACTCCCCACCCCCGACTGATACAACAAATCCATCCATGACACGTTATGACACGAATTCTCTGAGAAGGTCGCGAGCCTTCACAGGAATCGTGTCTATACAATACACAAGAACAAGGACAAGATTTGCACAAGATATACCAAAAAATACAAGTAATAATATCTCATGACGGAATCCAGACAATACCAATCCGTGTGACCAACGTGTCAAGAAATCAAGGATATCTACACTAAATACACGAAACATAAAAAATACCATAAATAAAAAATTATCAGAGAATGTACTCGCCTCAATTTAGTTGGAGTCAACGTGTATGACACGAACGTGTCTACACGGAAAAGGTACCGATGCTATACTCCACAAGATGGTCCCAAATAATGACACGGATAGTTCCAACGAGTCCAGAAAAGTCCAAATAGCCCAGTTTGGTATGTAGAAGTCCAGGTTCAGTATTGGCAAGAATATCGAGATAGGATAGAAGTCCGTAATCATGAAATAGGAAACGATTATATTAGTCATGATTTTAAGAGATGATTAAAGGAATTTGTTTAAAAAGGAATTGATTTGAGAGATTAATCACGAGGCCAGAATATTTATACCCTCTTTAAAACGATATTCGAAAATACTTATTTAGGAAATATTTATATTTTTTTTAGAATATTATTAGTCCCGTAGAAAGTATTCGTAACAAGAGAAATAATTTATATATATATAAGTCATACTAAGTTTGAATATGAGATAATTGATCAAGACCCAAAATATGACTATAATACCAATTATATATATATATATATATATATATATATATATATATATATATATATATATATATATATATATATATATTTGTGTGTGTGTGTTTGTGTGTGTGTGTGTGTGTGTGTGTGTGTGTGTGTGTGTATTGGTAATACTAAAAGTATCTATACTTTTACTAGTAAACAAAATATTGTATTTATAAATATGTATAATTATTTATATTTATACAAAATTATTATGCGTATATGTACAACTATTATATACATATATGTAGATTATGTAAGGGTAAAATACACATGGGCTTAAGCCCAAGTCATATCCTAATAAACTTGTGAATTGTCATATAGGACTTAAAGTCCAAAATAATTGAAATTATTTGTAGGGTTCAACCCCAAAATACTTATGTAGACATATAGACATATTCCAGTTTTATTTTAAACCATTAATAAATCGGATCTGGCCCAGCAGACCCAACCCAGTAATACTAATCTACCAGTCCACAATAATAACCATATCATCTTCTTCTTCTTTTTTAAACAACAACCTAAATAATTGGGGCCTGGCCCAGCACTTATCCCTACTTAATCATTAGTAATAATTAATGAAAATTAATCTATAAAAACGAATTTAAGGGGAAGTTGAATTGTTGAGGACTCAGTCCATCCCAATTCTCAAAAAGTTACAGAGAGAGAAGGGGCGAGAGCCACAGCGCTTGAGAGAGGAAGGGGGCGAGGATCTGCTCACCGAGGGTCTCGACGACATCACCGACGCAGGCCAGTGGGTGGCACGTGGAAGACCGGCGAGGGTCTCACTCCCTTGATGGCGCTTGGTGGCGGAGGACATCCAGATCTGTCCGGAGGATGCCACGGCAGGCGACAGCTAGTGTAGGGAGCATGTCGGGGCTCCGGATCAGAACGGCGAGTAGCAGAGCAGCGCACGGCTGATGGAGCATGGGGGAATAACGCCGGATCTGGGGTTGGATCCTGAGGCGCGACGGAGGATCCAACCGGATCTGACCGGGAAGGGTGGCCGGAAGGGCCAGTGGGGGTTCGATTACAGTGGTTTGGTCGTGGGTGGGCGACCGGAATCTGGATGGTTAGGTGAGTGGTGTTCGTTTCCCCCCTATTTCTCCATTTGTGGTTGTTGGTTGATTACTGATAGGGGAGTGGTGTTCGTTTCCCCCCTATTTCTCCATTTGTGATGTTGGTTGATTACTGATAGGGGAGAGTCGGGGCAGCGTGGTCGGGTTTTCTTCGGGTGGTCGGGGACTGGTGGAAAGGGTCGGGCCATGTGGTTGTGGTTGTGGTTGTGGTTGTGGTGGTGGTTTTGAAGTCGGAGGTAGATAAGTGATGTATAGTGGTGGTGGCGATGATGGGGTGGAGTAGACGGGTTGGCAGTGGTGGTCGTAACCCAAGTTTGGGTGGTCGCAGTAATGCCATGGGGTGGCAGCGACATGTTAAACGTGGTGGTGATAAGGCTCTCGTGGTGGTGGTGATGCTGGCCAAGTTAGCCGGGGGGTCGTGAATGTCGGGCGGTGGATGAACGGAGAGATGTGGCTGGCCAGGGTTGGCCACGCACAATGGTGGTCGCGTATAGCCGGGTCGGCCAGGACAGGGGAGATAGGCAAGGGAGAGGCTGGGTTGAGGGAATGCTAGTGTTGGGAGATGGAGGCTGTAGAAATTTTTGTAGGGATTTGGGTTTGTGTTATAGGGTAGGAAGGGAAACCCTAAAAGCAATATCTATTCTACTATATAATAGGAAAACTTAGATGGTGAAACTTTTGAATTCCGAAAATACCCTTACATACTTATACTAATTAAAAATAGTTCATTAATTTTAATAAGGACAATTTAGTAATTAGGAAGATTGCCCTTTGGTCTTCCTAAAGAGTCTTCCTAAACTAATTAAAAAATGTTAAAATACGTGCAAGGCACGTGCACATATGCTAGTAAATGTAATAGAAACAGGAATTTAGTGGAATACTAACTACTAACTGCTAACCCAACTAACATTTAGTTGCTAACAACTATTTAAAACAGTTAATAGATATATTTATTTTTAAATCATATTAAACAATTATTTTCTTATACAAAATTAAATATCTATAACTTATAAAGAAAATTAGAAAAAAGACAAAAATGATATATGACAAAAATATAGTTTTTCTCGAAACCAAAGGTCCAACCAATAATGTTGGCATATCACGATCGAAAATATGAAAACTCAGGATTTTTAAAGATTCAGAAAAATTAGAAAATAGAAAAGGCAAAAATTCGAAGAAAACCTAAAATTCGGACAACGGAGGTTACAAATCTACCCTCCTTAAAAAAATTTCGTCCTCGAAATTTAAGGTTGGCAAGGAGATCAAACGATAGAGAGTTTAGTCAATAACTTAGGTACGATCAAATATCAATGATCTTGGCACGATCAAGATAATCAAATTTCAAAATAATTTAGGCACAACTAACGATATTAGCATGATCAAGGATGCGGCTGTCATATGATCAAATCGATTAGGCACTATTTAGAATGAAAATTCCATTACTTAGGCACAACTTGAGTCACGGCTAATAGAACCAATATAGGTTTGGTTATGATCAATGATAGAATCAAATTTGAGTATATTATGATCGATAGAATATAGGCTCGATAAGATCGGAGTTTAAGTCACACAGGCACGATCAAAACCAAACTTGGTATGACCAAGGATAAATTTTGGCACAATCAAGATACGAAATTAAAGTCTTATAGGCAGGATTGAAATCTAATGAACAAGGTTAATTTAAACGTAAATAACGATTAGAGCTCGGACGTGATTAAAAATTTGGAAATGGCTTAAAATCACTTAGGCACGATCTAGGATGAAGTTGCGAAGACTAAAACCTAGGCATGATTTTAGGAAATGAATCCTAAACACGAGCAACTATATAATCCAAATCTAGGCATGAACAAAAAATTGTTCAGACATGATCAAAATCCCAAATCTGGCACGACTAAATTCAATATCAAATCATATAGTTGTGATTGAAGATCAAAACTTTAGGTACGATCAAGGATAAAATTAACATATGGTCACGATCCTTAGAATCTCGATCGTGGGAATCAAGTCGCCTAGTCGTGCCAGATCATCTAGGCACGACTAAACGTGAAGAATAGGTGGCTAAGTCAAATTATGATGAGAACGAAACTAGTCATTATTAAGAATTTAAATTGATGGATTAGGCACGAGTGATAATGTCATTGAAATCCAAACACGGTCATAATTGAGATTTTGACACGATCGAAGATCGGGCCAAATCAACTCTTGATGTAAAACATGATTTAAGCACGATGGAGAACAAAATCAAAGTCTGAGCACGAGCAACAAGGGATCGAAATCCAAGTCACGATTGAATTTAAAATCATCCAGTATAGTCAAAAATCAAGAGTGCCGGCGCGATACAGAAGATGACCAAAATCAATTGGTCCAAATCAAAGGAAATTAATTTGGTGATCTTGAAATTTAAGGAACGATTCAAGGATAGGGAAATCCATCTCTTCCACTATGATAGGAAATCAAAAGACATATCAATACCAAATCATCTCCCAATTATACCTTTCTCTTACAAGTCTAGACATATCAATACCAAATCATGATCTTTAATCCTGAAATCAAACCTTATGTGACCACTACCAAAAATTATAATCTTCAGTCATGGAGACTTGAACCCCGCTATAATACTATAGGCTTGACCTTTATTCCAAAGACACCAATCCGCTTTGGCACTAGTCCATGAAACATACCCTTGTTAGAACCCCCTTGCTTTTTTTTTCCTTGAAATTTAACAACTTAATCCAAATCCCTCCACTTGTCTTTAACCTGGATCCGAATTCCTGAATCAAGGTTTATAAAATCCTTGATCTTGTTCAAATCACACCATTCTTATTACTCAAATCTCATGCCACCCTACCCTAAAAATATTCTCCTTTATTCTAAATATCAATTTTCATATTTCCTTCAACTCTAATACCTTCAATTATTTATCCTTTTAAACTAAAAAAAATTTCGCAAAAGTCTCTAAATTTTATTTTTCCTATAACTCAAAATTTTGTGTTCTCTCGGTTCCTAATCATTTTCTCACCAATATTTTGTTCAATTTCGTATCATCCCTACATGTAGTCATAAGCTCCCTCACATGTATTTGGATTCCTAATTTCAGTATCTAATCTTAATTTAAATACGAGATACCTCGAGATCGAATCGGCTTCGAATATGCTCATCAGTTCTAAAAAATATAAGATATCACAGTCCTTACCATTAAGGTACATTCCATTATTCTTCTTTCTCGAAATCCTCCTACGTTCCTCTAAGGTAATCCATACTCAATAATTCTCTAAGTGTAATCATTTCCAAGTTGCTATTACTGGTCTCCTTATTTGTTTCCAATCTATGTCATATCATCTTCCTACTAATTCTATTTCAATATCCAACATTCTATATTCCAACCAGGATTATCACATGATAACAAATTCTGTCCTTTTCGAGCTAGATGATTATGATACTTCCTCGCCTTCCTCGAGAAAAGATGTACGAAAATTCAAGAGATTTCAAGTATAGATAACAAATTTAGATATGAGATAATTTGATGGACGTAAGTACGACAGAGATAAGTAAAACGAAGAAAGGATGGTAAGACGAAGAAAATGATGATAGAAATTTATTCTTGCTCATCTGATCATAACACAATCGTTGCTCTTTTCTTTTTCTTGTACTTGTCCCAAATTAATGAAAGCAACAAAATTTCAACCTCCAAGGTGTCCACCTTTGTCTAAAATCAATCTCTTCCTTACTAAATTTTTCTCATGACTTCCAAGTCACTAACTACCAATCACTGATAATCTTGTAATCTAAGCTTTATACATAAGGTCCTTTATTCATGTAAATTCTTCTAGACTTCTCCGTCTAAATTGTCAGAGTCATTTTACTCTTATCATTCTCTAATGTTAACTCCATGTCAATGTAATCCCCCATAGAAATCTAGTTCCAAAATTATCTTTTATCCTATTTAAACAACCTCAGTTATTGTTCACAATCAGCAAAAAATTTGTTGGCAATTCCGTAGAATCATAATTCCTGCATATGTAACCGTTTCTTAAAATTCCATGAGTCAACGACTTATCTAAGTTGTCTGACCTTCTAGCCTTGTTAGATCCCTTAAATAAGTGGTAAACTCTAGTATCCCAAATTCGATTTGAGTCGTCACTGATGTAAATCCATTATAATCCTCTTACTATTTCTGTCTTGGTAATTCCTTGAAATTTGGAATTACATTCCTTGTATAATAATGTCATCTTGTGCCACTTCCTTGACTTACTCAAGCAAGGAAGATAATCTAACGTCTCCTTCGATGGCTTTTACTACTGTAAGAATTTTATAAACTTTTTTTTAATATTTCCCTTGTCGTAAGTCCATAAAATATTATCCTCTAACCTTCAATCTATAACTCATATTTATAAATCATTCTTGTCCTGATTATATAATCCATGTTTCTCTAAATTTATCCGTTATCTTCCGTGTATTTTCTCAAACCTATTTCGACAAACTCCCAAGCCCCAAATGTAATATTTGAGTCAAAATTTCAAGTCCCCTGAATATAATCTAAAAATAATTCCCAACCATTATATATAAGATTTGCTAATCATTTTCTCTTACCAACCCAAATGGTTATAAGTTCAACTTCTACTCCTTTGTTCCTTCTAAAGTCCGTAAGACTTATTTTCATGCAAGAGTAAGGTTCGGCAACGGCAAGTATTTCAAAAGTCAGAATAAGCAAGCGAAAGGAGATAGACTCAATATAGTTTGAAGTAAGATTCCCAGGGGTTATCCCTGGAATCTATCAGCAGGTCCTAATATGTGATTGAGTACCAAAACTCCTAAAATATTCTATGACTCAAAATCCTTACCCTAGGGTAGGCTCACAGTAGTACTATCACGACTTCGCATCAGCTGCGAAGACGGGCCTGTATGGGCCATCATAAAAATGTGTCATGACCCGCACCCGGATATTCGAGCACGAGTGTGTGGGCCTGTCACTCCCCGTTCCCGGAATGCGTATTTTTATACATGTACAACTCATATATATTTATTTAATATTTATCATCGCATCAGCTGCGAAGACGGGCCTGTATGGGCCATCATAAAAATGTGTCATGACCCGCACCCGGATATTCGAGCACGAGTGTGTGGGCCTGTCACTTCCCGTTCCCGGAATGCGTATTTTTATACATGTACAACTCATATATATTTATTTAATATTTATCGTGTATTATCCTGTATTTAAATTCCTTTAATTTCATGTTAATTAATTATCTGCATTTTATTCCTGCATTTTATTCCTGTATTTTATTATCTGCATTTTATTTCCTGCTGTTATTTTCTGCTTTTAGTCTTGCTTTTAGGTTCGGCCTAGGAGGGTTTTTCTCGGGTTCATGGTGGTTCACATGAACCGAACCCCACAAACCCCCACCTACCACCACCCTTCCATTTAAAGCCCCCATCCCCTTCTCTCTCCTCATAACTCTCCTTCACCATTACTTCTTCTTCTTCCTCATCACTCTCTCCACCAACCAACAGCAGGCAAGTACATCTTGCTTCTTGCTTCTACTTGGAGAACCATTTTTATGGTTCATTTGCCTTCTTCTCATGATTCTGAGAGAGTTTAGTACTTAGCATTTTTGATTTCTTTGGCTTGTTTCTTCTAGATCTAAGTTGTTGTATTCTCGGTTGTTCATGGGTTTTAATCTCCCAACCTGGCGTGCTTTTCGGAGTAGATGGTTCTTATGGCAGAGCTTCTCATTCCTCACCATTCTGAACCATGGGAACCTCATTTCTGGCTTGGAACGGAGGCTCCCTAAGATTGGAGCTCGGGAGATTTAGTCACGCTCACGTTCTTACGTGCCAGCGTGGATTTTTAGTCGCGCACACGTCTTTACGTGTTAGCGTGAATTTCTAGTCACGCTCACGTCTTTACGTGCGTGCGTGAATTTTTAGTCACGCACACGTCTTTACGTGTTAGCATGAATTTTGAGTCACGCTCACGTTCTTACGTGCCAGCGTGAATTTTTAGTCACGCTCACGTCTTTACGTGCGTGCGTGACATTTGAGTTACGCTCACGTCTTTGCATGCGTGCGTGGATTTCTTGTCACGCCCCTGCTGTGCGTGCGTGAATTTCTTGTCACGCTCCTGCTGTGTGTGCGTGAATTTCTTATCACGCTCACGCTATGCGTGCGTGAATTCCTTATCACGCTTTTTCACGCTCATACGCTCACGCTGTGCGTGCGTGAATTACTTTTCACGCTCACGTTATGCGTGCGTGAATTACCCTTCCCGCTCACGCTGTGCGTGTCAACGTGAACCACTTTTCACGCTCACTCCTACCTACTAAACTTGGCGTACCCTTTTTACGCGTACGATTCTTGCGTGACTTGTTGGCCTTAGCATAGACTTGTTGGCGTGACTTGTTGGCCTTAGCATAGACTTGTTGGCGTGACTTCCTGACCTGGGTGTTTCTATTTGTTCTATAATTTATTCATTTAATGGTGGCATGATAATTCTCCTATTATATCCTTACGCCTTTTTATGAACTCGATAATCTTAGCATATTAATATTTTTTAATACATATGGTTGTGTAGAACGAGCCTTGTGTCTTGATTGGTTTATGGATACCCAGTAAGACTGGAACTTAACCCTGAGAGTTATAGACTCGACCCCATTTAATACTAATTGACTTTCATGCCTTGTCACCATTAATGACGATGGTTATCTTGACTAAAAATTGATCATGCGTTCCTGGTTGGAACTAAGAGACTGGCTAGTCGTCTTATTGAATTGAATGAATGAGACACGTTCATGTAATGAACTATTGTAATCGACTGGCTGATCCCGAATATTGACGTACAGGCACATGCAGGCTTCAATTTATTTATTTATTTATTTATTTATTTATTTATTTTACAAAAGCAGCATGTGTACTTTATGGTCAAGGCATGATTACTCCGTGGTTAGATTTGATTGTTGCATTACGCTATGTAAGACCTACAACCTAGCCGCACGGGTATCGTTGTAGAGTTGCGCATATCGTACCCCGTACGAAAGTACTCATTTGAGTGACCATGATCCACGGCATGGGATTTCACTCAACGTAGTGACTATTAAGTTAAATAAAATAATGATTGCATGAGAGAATGGATCCCCGAGTTCTTACATGGCAGCCCTCTTGGGACTAGTAGTGCCCGACAGGCCGGCTGGTTCCCACAGATACTGTAAACCTGCCACACGGGCAGGGAGCGGTATCTGCTTATATTATTATTGTATATTGTATATTGATGACGGGCGTCCCGCTGGGACTCGTCTAATTCATGATTGGCGCAATTGATTGACTGGATAGACTAGCCTTGCTCGCACATAGTAAGAACTGAGGAATCCCTATTTGCATAATTCCAGGATGACTTGGGACTCACAATAGCAAGCCGTAGGAGTTGATTGGCCGTTCAAGATGATTTGTTTGTGTACTGTACCTACTCTGTTGCCTAACTGAGATGATCAGAATGTCAGGACATGACGGGCCAACTTCTGTCCTTGTTTGGTTGGGAGGTTGGTTCGAAGTGTCGTGATGTTATGTGAATCCTAGTGGAAAGCAGAGATCTATTATTATATTCTCTTACTTACTGGTTTAATCCTTCATATCGTGCTTCCTTGTGGTACTTGCTATTAGAGGTCTAACCTCTCTGGTTTTGCATGGCCAGATTTAGAGCCGGTTCTCGAGGACTCAACTTACTTCCACCTCCAAGATGGTCAATACTAGGAGAATGATCGCAGGAGGACTCGAGTGGGTTCCTTACTTCACCGCTCGTTTTGTTATTTACTTCATACTTAGCCGTTTGGCACCGACATGTTAGTCGGATTGTCTTGTACTTACTTTTACATAATTGTAATTAAGTCAGACTGCAGCTGATAATAATTGTGTACACTTTGCTACATCATCTGGCTATGTTTTGTAAAGCCAGATATCAAGAATATTTTGACTGAGCGTTTGGGACGTCTTACTGCTTTATCTTACATGTTCTCTATTTTTGCTTCTTGTTTGAATGATTGAGACAATAGATGTGAAGTGACCATAGTAAGACTTTCATGTAGTATGCATCCCCTCGTCTGGTTAGACAGCATTGATCGTATTATACGGTATTCTTCTACCCGTAATACGTAGCTGGCTGAGTCATTCCCCCGCTCTCCAGTATTCTGGTTCTGGGGCGTGACAGGGCCACGCCCAACCTACACCGCAGTATCGACGGTAGAACGCTGTTAAGTACCCAATAAATATCTATAACATCTAAATGACCCATAATATCAAATGTACTCAATTCACATCACAAACAGCTAAGGGAGATATGGAATAGAAAAAAAAAAATAACAATAACTCTGAAACAACTAAAGTCTACAAATGAATATACCTGTTCAGAATGTATCGGAGACAAATCTAATAACAAAACATAAATCAAGATACAATCTGAGTAAAAGATAATGGCCTAGAGCTCTCCAGGGGTCACCTCACAATCTAAAGTGCATCAAGACCTGTCATCATAAAGTCCAAGGTATGGAGCATAACATTACCTAAAAATAGTTATCCAACCAGGATTGGAACGAGCACATCACTAACAACAGTTTCCAATAAAGGATAAAGACTATGTAACAGTAAATAGAGAGAATATACGAGAATAAGTAAATAGTATATGAAAGTAGCATGCCATAGTAAAACTATAAAGTAGAGCAAGGAAGAGTAAAGCAGGTTATCTCATGTACAAGAGTCAAAAATCTATACTAACTATATGAGTAAGTACTAGCTTCGACATATGGCCGGCTTGGGAACTTGCACAAGGTCTACTGGCATGGTTAATCATACGTGAGGTGTATGATCAACACTCACAAGGAACTATACATGCACAAGGAGGGTATTGACCACATATCTATACTACTACTCTCCGTCCCCGACTGATACAACAAATTCATCCATGACACGTTATGACACGAATTCTCTGAGAAGGTCGCGAGCCTTCACAGGAATCGTGTCTATACAATGCACAAGAACAAGGACAAGACTAGCACAAGATATACCAAAAAATACAAGGAATAATATCTCATGACGGGATCCAAACAATACCAATCCGTGTGACCAATGTGTCAAGAAATCAAGGATATCTACACTAAATACACAAAACATAGAAAATATCATAAATGGAAAATTATCAGAGAATATCCTTAATTTAGTTGGAGTCGACGTGCACGACACGAATGTGTCAACATAGAATAGGTATCAATGCCATGCTCCACAAGATGGTCCCAAATAATGACACGGGCAGTTCCAACGAGTCCAGAAAAGTCCAAATAGCTCAGTTTGGTATGTAGAAGTCCAGTTTCAGAGTTGGCACGAATATCGAGATAGGAGAGAAGTCCGTGATCATGAAAAGGAAACGACTATATTAGTCATGATTTTAAGAGATGATTAAAGGAATTTGTTTAAAAAGGAATTGATTTGAGAGATTAATCACGAGGCCAGAATATTTAAACCCCCTTTAAAACGGTATTCGAAAATACTTATTTAGGAAATATTTATATCTTTTTTTTAAATATTATTAGTCCCGTAGAAATATTCGTAACTAGAGAAATAATTTATATATATAAGTTCATACTAAGTTTAAATATGAGATAATTGATCAAACCCAAAATATGACTATAATACCAATTATATATATATATATATATATATATATATATATATATATTTTTTTTTTTTTTTTTTTTTTTTTTTTTTTTTTTTTTTTGGGCCCAAAGCATATACATTAGTCATAATGGTAATACTAAAAGTATCTATACTTTTACTAGTAAACAAAATATTGTATTTATAAATCTATATACTTATTTATATTTATACGAAATTATTATGCGTATATGTACAACACTTATATACATATACGTAGATTATGTAAAGGTAAAATACACATAGGCACACATGGGCTTAAACCCAAGTCATATCCTAATAAACTTGTGAATTGTCATATAGGACTTAAAGTCCAAAATAATTGATAATATTTGTAGGGTTCAAGCCCATAATACTTATATATACATATTCCAGTTTTATTTTAAACCATTACTAAATCGGATCTGGCCCAGCAGACCCAACCCAGTAATACTAATCCACCAGTCCATAATAATAAACATATCATATTTTCTTTTCTTTTTTAAAACTGGGGCCTGGGCCCAAACAACTGGGGCCTGGGCCAGCACTTATCCCTACTTAACCATTAGTAATAATTAATAAAAATTAATCTATAAAAACGAATTTAAGGGGAAGTTGAACTGCTGAAGACTTGGTCCATCCCAATTTTCAAAAATTTACAGAGAGAGAAGGGGCGAGCGCCACAGCGCTCGAGAGAGGAAGGGGGCGAGGATCTGCTCACCGAGGGTCTCGACGACATCGCCAGCGCAGGCCAGTGCGTGGCGTGCGGAAGACCGGTGAGTGTCTCACTCTCTTGATGGCGCTTGGTGGCGGAGGACATCCAGATCTGTCCGGAGGATGCCACGGCGGGCGGCAGCTGGTGTGGGGAGCACGCTGGGGCTTCGGATCGGAACGACGAGTGGCGGAGCAGCACACGGCTGCTCGAGCACGGGGGAATAACGCTGGATCTGGGGTCGGATCCTGACGCACGGTGGATGACCCAACCGGATCTGACCGGGAAGGGTGGCCGGAAGAGCCAGTGGGGGTTCGATGATGGTGGTTTGGCCGTGGGTGGTGGCCGAAATTTGGATGGTTAGGTGAGTGGTGTTCATTTCCCCCTATTTCTCTATTTGTGGTTGCTATGGTGATGTTGGTGGCTTACTGATGGGGGAAGTCGGGGCAGCGTGGTCGGGTTTTCTTCGGGTGGTCGGGGACCGGTGGAAAGGATCGGGCCATGTGGTTGTGGTGGTGGTTTTGAAGTCGGAGGTAGAGGAGTGATGTCTGGTGGTGGTGGCCGATGATGGGGTAGAGTGGACGGGATGGTAGTGGTGGTCGTCACCCAGGTTTGGGTGGTCGCAGTAATGCCATGGGGTGGCGGTGACATGGTGAACGTGGTGGTGATGCTGGCCAAGTTAGCCGGGGGGTCGTGAATGTCGGGCGGTGGATGAACGGAGAGATGTGGCTGGCCAGGGGGTGGCCGCCCATAATGGTGGTCGCGTATGGTCGGTGACTCGGGTCGGCCAGTACAGGGGAGATGTGCAAGGAAGAGGCTGGGCTGAGGGAATGCTACAGTGTTGGGAGATGGAGGCTGTAGGAATTTTTTTTTTTTTTTTTTAGGTATTTGGGTTTGTGTAAATGTTGGGGAGAGTGCTTATTTATAGGGTATGAAAGGAAACCCTAAAAGCAATATAAATGTAATAGAAATATGAATTTAGTGGAATACTAACTGCTAGCCCAACTAACATTTAGTTGCTAACAACTATTTAAAACAGCTAATAGATATATGTATTTTTAAATCATATTAAATAATTATTTTTTATACAAAATTAAATATTTATAACTTATAAAGAAAATTAGAAAAAAAGACGAATGATATTTGACAAAAATATAGTTTTTTTCAAAAACAAAGACCCAACCAATAACGTTGGCATATCACGATCGAAAATATTAAAACTCAGGACTTTTAAAGATTCAGAAAAATTAGAAAATAGAAAAGGCAAAAATTTGAAGAAAATCCAAAAATTCGGATAACAGAGGTTACAATGGAACATCGAGATCTGTCTCAGCTAGCATCATCATGTGTTCCGAGAATGTGGGGCATAATAATTACTAAAAATATGGTTATCTAGTCAGATTGGAGCGAAGTACATAAACTAACAGCAGTTCCATTAAATGATAAAAACTATAAAACAGTTATAGTAAGTAATACATGATGAGTAAAAATGACTGAAGCAGGAAATGAATTAGAGCAGTGGTTAAATAAAAGGCAATGACAATAAGCATGGTGAATAAAGAGAGTATGACAATAAAGACAGTAAATAAAAGAGACTCACTTCATGTAGATATATTGTGTCCAATAAGTACAATATAATCAGCAGGAAAGTAACTAAACTAGTGTGTTTGAAATACCACTTTCGACACGAAAACGACTAGGGGTAATACGGCTCATCGCACGTGAGCTGTGCGACTACTATCGTTCCAAATTAGACTAGTAAGAGGTGATTTCAGCATGTTTAGGAATGATTACATGTCTACTCAAGTATTTTTTCGTCCGACTAGTACAATCAACCCAAGTCCCGACATGCAAATCAAATATGAGTCCAGCCAGATAAAGTAGGTGATGCCAGTAGGTGATTCCAAAAATAGAGGCCAGACAAGTAAGATGCATGTGTCGCAAGTAAATGAATCCAGAAATACCAATCCGTGCTTCCATCGTCTCAGAAAATTAAGTATTACAATACTAGAACCAGAATTATGATAATCAGCAAATAATAAAAACTATCAGAGAATGTACTCGCCTTAATTTAGTTGGAGTCGACGTACACGATATGAACGTATCGACACGGAATAGGTACGATGCTATGCTCTACAAGATGGTCCCAAACGATGGCACAGACGGTTCCATTGATTCCAGAATAGTTTGAATACCCTAGTTTGGTATATAGAAGTCCAAAATCAGAGTTGGCACGATTACCGAATCAAGAAATAGGAAACGACTATAATAGTCACGATTTAGGATTTTAAGGGAAAGGACATGACTAATCACGTATAACTATTTTAAAAATCATTTATAAAGCTTAGAAACATTTTTTACTAATCATAATATTTCTAGATAACAAGAAAAATATATACATTAATTAGATAGAAATACTATAATAATAATTTAGGTTTTTAAATCACATTTTCAAAATAGAAGTAAGACTTATATATATATATATATATATATATATATATATATATATATATATATATATATATATATATATATATATATATATATATATATATATATATTTATTTATTTATATATATATATAACACACCCCGCGCACACACACACACACACACACACACACACACACACACACACATATATATATATATATATATATATATATATATATATATATATATATATATATATATATATATATATATATATCAGAATATGCATGGGCTAAAGCCCAAGGCTAGGCCAAAATAATGTGTAAAATATCTATCCTATAGGAAAATTCCCAAGCCAGCCCACATGCAATGCAAACCCTAATCCCCATTGTCGTTAACAATAATAATATTTATTAAACCTAATATCTTAGTTAAATAGGCAGAGAGGTGGGGGGGGTTCATCTGATGTCTCCACAAAAATTTCCAATTCGAAGGGGTTGATCCCACTTCCCAAATTAATTCCACAGAGAGGGGAAGAAGGGAAAAGAGAGGAGGAGAGGGAATCTCACCCTCTGCGGCGGCCGGAGCGCGCAGAGGTGGGGCGGAGGCCGAGCTTGGCTCGGGGGAAAAAGACGGCTGCGATAGCTAGGGCTGACGGTACGGCAACAGCCTCGGAGAGGGAGAGGCGGCATGGGCTCAAGATCTGTGGCACAGGGCCGGGTCCTGGCGACGGAGGAAGCGCGTGCAAGGGCGGAGCTCGCCAAGGGGCGGTTGTCGAGCACGGCTTCGAAGGTGATGGTTCCTTTTTTTTCCCTTTTTCTCTCTGTGATGTTGGCGGAGGTGGTTGTGGCCGGCCGGGGATGCACCGGGGTGGCGGTTTGATGTGGGAACGTGGGTGATGATGGCGGTGTGATGTTGGTGGCAGAGGGGTGGATGGTCGGGTGTCTGCAATGGTGGTGTTGGGTGCTTGGTGATGCATGGGACGGCGGTCGGGTGGCTGGTTGACTGGTGAGGATGGGGTGGTTTACTGTGAAGTAGGTGGGCGGAGGCAGCATCGGGGTGGCAGTTTGTGTGCTGGTCAGGGTGGCCGTGGCGGTGATGTGGTGTTTGGGGGTCGGGTGTGCTGGTGGTCGAGCAAGGTGGCCGGAGCCAGTGGTGGCGGTCACCGAGGAGGCAGTAGGGGAGGCCAGGCAGGAGGAGAGTTTGGTGGTGGTCGAAAAATACTACAGGAGAGTGAGTGCCGGTTGGCTGTGTTTAGGGGTTTAGAAAATTATTGTGTAGGAATTTCTATGTAAAATATTAGGAAGTCCCCAATATTTATAGGAGTAGTGTAAGAACCCTAGTGGCAAAGATGTAAATGTAATAGATTTAGGAAAAAATAGTGGAAACTACTAACAACTAACACTAATCACTAACTACTAATTTAATTAGTTAATAATTACTACCTAATTAACAATTAGCTACTAACTACCAATTACTAGCTAAATCCAAACCCTAGCCCACAATCCAAGCCTAAGGTTTGGTAGGCTAAAATGGACTAGCCCACGATCTAAGTCCGAACTTGGTAGGCTGATACTAAGGCTGGAATGGCCTTCGTCCAATACGAGAGGAAAATATAATAATTACAAATCATTATAAACTTTTAAGATTAAAACAAATAGATATAAAAGTATTTTTATTTACAGATAATATTTTCATAACTTATAAAATTTTAAGGAATTGAACAAGATATTTATTTGGAATAAAATCTCTTATAATATAGTTTTACAAACCAAAGACCCAACAAAAGTACCGATAGCATATTACGATCGCAAATATACTTCATATTAAAAATTCAGATTTCAAAGATTTAGGAAAGGTCAGAAAAATAGAAATTTTAAAAATTCGAAAAAAATCCAAAATTCGGTTAACGGAGGTTACAAAGCTACCCTCCTTAAAGAAATTTCATCCTCAAAATTTAAGATTAGCAGAGGGTCAAAACACGATGGAGAGTTTAGTTAATACCTTAGGCACGATCAAAGAACGACGGTTTGACACGATCTAGATAATCAATTCAAACCACTTAGGCACGACTAATCATTTTGGCAAGATAGAATCGTAGTTTGGGCAATATTATATAGGCACGATCAAATACGAAAACGATGCGATTGAGATTAAGAATAATCAAATGTTTGGCACGATTAATTTCTAAGGATCAAAACCACTTAATTACGAGTAAAATTGAGGCTCAGACGTGCTTCAGAATTTGGAATAATTAAAATCACTTAGGCACGATTTAGGATAAAGCTAAGAAGAAAAATTAAAACCTAGGCATGATTAGGAATGAAATATGAGCACGAGTGGCTGTAGAATCGAAATGATAGAAAATTTACTCAGTCATGATCAATTCCAATTCTGACACGACTAAGTTCGTAATCAAATCAGATAATTGTGATCGAAGATCAAAATTTTAGGCACGATTTAGAGTTAAGATTAATACGTATAGTCACGATCATTAGAATCACGATCATGAGAATCAAAGTCGTCTAGTCATACCAGGTCATCTAGGCACGACCAAACATGAAGATTCAAGTATAATCAAAAATAGTATGAAATCTAATCATGGTTAGAACAGAACTTAGTCTTTATCAAGATTTAAATAAAAGTTTTACGCACGAACGATAATGGCATCGAAAGCTAATCACGATCAAAATTAAAATGTTGACATGAACAAAAATAAGGTCAATCAATTCTTGATTAAAACAGGATTTAGGCACGATAAAGAACAAAATCGAAGTTTGAGCACGAGTAACAAAAGGATGGAAATCCAGGTCATGGTTGAATTTAAATCACTTGAGTATAGTCAAGAATCAAGGATGTTTGTGCGATAAGGGAGATGACCAAAATCGTGTAGTCACGATCAAGCTGGATCAAAATTTAGCGACGGTAGTACGCTGTCTATGATAACAATGGTCCATAACAAGTACACGGTTCTCATATATCATCCACAACTAAGTCATGATAAAGAGATTAACTTAAAGTCTCAATAAATAATTTAAAGAAATATCCACTACAATCAGATAGTCTCGGGAACAAACCCGCTAAAAATAAATACTAAAACAACTAGAACTAAAGTCCTCTAAGCTCACTAGCTAAGAATAATACGAAAGAGCATAATGAAGAAATATGCTACTCCGCATCAGTAGAAGCAACCGGTACATTAGTAACGTCAGTGTCACCAAGATACGCACCATAAATCTCAGGGCAAACCACGTTGTCTAAAGCTAAAAAATGTTGTTCAATCAGGATTGGAGCAAGATCACCATAAACTACATTACACAATATAATATTATTTTCTGATTTCTTGGGTTTTGATCTATCAAACTTTATTATTTTCAAGTTTTGATTGTTCCATGTTGTAGAGAATTTCGTTCTACCCCATTTTGACCTTTGAAAATCCTAATTTGGAGTTATTTTGACCAAGTTATGGACATTTGAAGTTCTTGGGTTCCTTGGAGTTCATCCTCGGCCAAGTGGGGAAGAAGAACAGTGTTTGCACACTCTTGAGTGCAAACTGCTGTGGGCGCATAGGCCTTTCTTTTTTGTGCATGCTATGCGCCCATAAATAGTGTGGGCGCATAAGCTTTGGGCACATAGCTCCTTTGTGCGCATAGTGATCCTTTGTGCACATAGTTTCCTTTGTGCGCATAGTGCTCTTTGTGCGCATAGTTTCCTTTGTGCGCATAGTTTTCTTTGTGCGCATAGCTCCTTTGTGCGCATAGTGCTCCTTTGTGCGCATAGTTTTCTTTGTGCGCATAGTGCTCTTTGTGCGGATAGTTTCCTTTGTGCGCATAGCTCCTTTGTGCGCATAGTGCTCCTTGTGCGCATAGTTTTCTTTGTGCGCATGGTTTCCTTTGTGCGCATAGCTTCTTTTGGGCGCATAGTGCTTCTTTGTGCGCATAGCTTCCTTTGGGCGCATAGTGTTCCCTTTGGGCGCAAAGTCTCCTTTGGACGCATAACATCCCTTAGACTCATAGTGTTTGTGTAGGCGCATAACATTTTATGGGTACTCGTAGTCTTTATGGGTGCTCATAGCCTTCATGTGTGCTCATAGCCTCCATGTGTGCGCATAACCCCCTGGTGTGGGCGCATGACCTCATGTACTTAGTCGTACACCTCCATGTTTTCTAATCCGTCTAGGTTGCACCCCTCTAGACCTATCATGACCCCTTTTGTTTATTGGTATATTTCATGTCTTCCTGCTGGTTCCTTGGACTTTGACACAATCTTAATACGACTGACTTGGCTATTTGGGGCGATGATTCTTACGCGCCGGTACGACGCAGAATTCCTATGCGCCGGTGCAGTAGCCGTTTTACTATTTCACTATTTTACCCGTTTAAATTATTTTGTAGCCAGAGTCTGGCAAATCTCAAAACATGAAAGTTTTAGATCTTTGTCTTGGCTTCAAGAATTTTCTTGTCTCACTTTAACTGGAGATTTTCATGTGATTTGATAGTTTAATTCTGCAGAAAAATGTATTTGATTTTTTTAGCATGCTTTCTGTACTCGGCCTAAATTGCGACGACCTATCTTAAATAGCACGACAATTTTTTATCAAGGTTAGAAGATTTTGCATGATTAGAGAATAATTTGTACACCCTTATACACTCAAACATTAGCACAGATTCAATTATTGTTTTGTGCCAAGTAGTTAATATCTTTATTCCTTCTCACATGTTATGATAAGCCCTTCGTCAAGATCTTTCTACATGCTATCTTACGCCTATGATTTGCTTAGCTAGATAGTGGCCCGTTGTGGTGCACTTATGATTTATGTCTCATTTCTTTGCTTAAAACGATAGTGACCCGTTGCGGTGCACTCAAGTCACATGTCACTTCTTTGCTTAACATGATTGTGGCCCGTCATGGCGCACCCCTAACAAGTACCCTTAACATGATAGTGACCCATCGTGGTGCACTCCAGACAAGTAATATGACATGACATAAACCATGAATGCTGTTATGACGGCTTTATTGGCTTACAAGTAATGAATGATTTGGACACCGTGGGTGTTTTTCTTAAGTATGTTTGTACAAGCTACATGTTATGTATTGCATCATGTCTAGGACATGAATTCCTGATTTCCCACGGTCAGGGATTCATACTGAATCTGGTTAGGATTAATGACTAGATTGATCAAGTAGTTCATATAGAGAGGTATTCTGGCTACAAGCAATCCCGTTATCTGGGCGCCTTCTCTGATGGACTTGTAGCCTGCCGACGAGTAGCGCACATTTCCAGCCCACTGTCATATGGGGCACTTTATGAAACAAGTAATATGCACACTGTCATGTGTTGCACCCCCAAGTCATTTAATAATTCTCTTAGGGTACATTAGTCTCTTGGGCGATGTATCCACTATAAATCCTTGTAACTTGCGTCTGGATAATCTGGATAGTCTGCAGGGCTTGTGGCCGTAGGAATACCTCATTGCATCTTGCTAGTAACAAGGCTTGTGATAACCCTAGTTAGCTAATGTATCAAGCCGTACTTATTGCTTGGCCGTGATTGATGGATGGAGTCAGTCCAGTCCAGTCTAGTTTTGTCTAGGCAGTATCCTCATGTTTATTTCAGTACACTATGGTTTATGCTTACTTTCATCGATAAATGGTCGGAGACAAAGTTCTATTCAGGAGAAGGGTTACAACCCCGGTCCTTGTTTGGTTTACGGGTTGTAACTTGGCTTCCAGAATAGTTCCTAAGTCATCTTATCATTTGTCGTCCTATTTAATACTCACATGTTCTACATGATCCTTATGCTGTACAATGATTAGAGACTAAGTTCTATTCAGGAGAAGGGTTACAACCCAGGTCCTTGTTTGGTTTAAGAGTTGTAACTTGACTTCCGAATTAGTTCCTAAGTCCACTTATCATTGTCTTTCCATATAATTCTTGTAACGCCCCAGTCCCAAAATACTTGGAACTAGATGCGTATCATTCCAGCTGTATATATACGAGTAAATGAAAGGCTCGTACGTATACATAAGCTGTAAACTGTAGAAAGCCATGCTCAAAGTAAATCTCATCAACAAATATGAAGTTTTAATGATATAATCAAATAGTCATTTGTACAAACGTTGGACGGAGACATATCCACTACCAACAAGTTTAAATAAGAAAGAAATATACAAATAACTGATTTGGTCGAGCGAAGCAAATGACGAGTCCAAGAGCAATCATCACGACGGAATAGAGCCCAAGTCATGGCCTTAGCTAGAGCACCTGCAAGAAATCATGAAACACACACCTGGAGAGATCACCAGGTCCTCAGAGGGACGTAACAAGATACATGAAGAACATACCATTATAACTGCAAATGTAAATACTATAAACTACGACACAACTGGGTTCCTAACTGACTAAGTGATATGCACTTTGAGGACAACGTTCTACGCAGGGGCTGTAGGATCAGCAGAGTAAATAAAGAGTGGCAGTAGGTAGCGCTCATCCGAGTCACTATCAGCCATGGGCAGTAAGTAGTGCTCATCAGAGTCGCTATCGGCCCCGGGGCAGAAGGTAGTGCTCATAAGAGTCACTATCGGCCCACAAATGTGTAAAAAGTAAATGTAGCTCCTACGCTAGTAGTTGTCCTCTCCTCCCAATGATACTATACATGCATCGTAACCACGACACACCAACACGTGTCATTTCCACGACACTGTTTTATACTTAATAACTGTCAAGTCTTCTAACATGCATCTATTGACAGTTATTCCTACGCATGTGCACAGGGGATCAGCTAACACGCAAGTGACCTCTACATGTTACTCACAGCTCACACACATCTCGTGATAAAATCGTGACACAGTCAATGACATGCATTCTATTGACGGAAGTCTCTTAACTCTAGGTCCACAAGTAAGAAAAAAATAAATAACTGAAAATAAAAGGGCGGAAAATAATAACAGAATAATAAAATGCAACTAAATATAAGCAGTAATTATGGCAAGGTATCTTGCCTGGTGTGTCGTCTGGTGTGGTACAATGATCCAACAAGTTCTGCTCTGTCCAATTGCCAAGGCCAGTATGTAGGGGGTTCGAAGTCACGAGAAAATAGGACACACGATTAGTCGTGAGCAATGGGGATAATTCGAAGAGAATTTCTAGAGATAAGTACTTTTACTAATTTTAGAAAATATTATAATACTTAAAAATTAGTTTTCATAGGTCAAAATAGTATAAGAAAAATACTTAAAGTCAAGAAAATCATTTTTGCCAAAAACTCTAATTTGTAAATTATGATTTCTAGGTGAACTATATTTTTATTAGTACATATAATTAGTTGAAAAGTCTAGAAATCATGATATAATTTGGTAAAATTTATTTTTTATAAATCAAAATATTTTTAGAAATATAAAAAAATATCTACGAAAATAATTTTGGGCAAAAACAGTATCATATGAAAATCTAACCTTATATTTTAGAAATTAAAAAAAAACTAACTAGATATGCGAATATTATAGTTTTTAAAATATAATGTGATATTGGTAACCCAAATAGTGTAAACAAAATATATCCATAATATTGTGCCCATTTTAGTGATAAAATACTAATAATATTAGTATTAATAATAATTATAATACTCTTTAAAATTAATATATAATACATGTATACAAACCACTATTTGAAAGATACTTATAATAATAATAATGATAATAATAATAATAATAATAATAATAATAATAATAATAATAATAATAATAAAAATAATAGTGATAATAAACCCCCAAAAATATATACTGCTCCTTCCTCCAAATTATACATAGTAAGAGAGAGAGAGAGGTGGAAAGAAGAGGGGATTACCAGAGGAGAGCGGCGCGCGGGGTCCGGCTAGGAGGAGGCGGTGGCCGGTGCTGGAACGGTGTGCGAGCAAGAATGGAGGGGCGCGGGGCACCGGGGAAGACGGAGAGGTGGCGGCGGTGGCGCGACATCCGTCGCTGGAGCAGGCGTAGTCGGCGTGGCCCGCGGAGGCAGCAGCGGCTCCGGTCGCGGCTGAAGTAGCGCTGATGGTCGGCGCCGATGGGTGCACGACGGAGTCGCCTAGCGGCGGCGCTACCAGAGGGAGGGGTGACGCGGAAAGGAGCACCGGGCTCGGCGGATCTCGGGCTCGGCGGAGATCGGGCTCAGGTTAGGGTTTGCTTCTTCTTCTTCTTCTATTTCTAGTAATGATGATGGTGGTTTGGTGAAGGGGGTCCGGTGGAGTGATGTCGGGGATTTGGTGGCGTGGGAGTTTGGGGCGACGTCGGGGAGGGCAAGTTGTCGTGGGTGGTTCTGTGGTGTTGTCGTCATCGAAAACGACAGGGAGGAGAAATGCAGTGGCAGGGGCCAGGACGACGAATGCTTTGGTGAGGACGACGGTGATGGTGGTTGTGGGCTGAGAGGAATTTTGATGGTGGCGGGGATTGGGTTTCTTGTGATTTTTGCCGTCGTGTCCGGGGTGTGGACACGACGTGGATGATTGTACGAGATTGGAATAAGATTTGTGATGGTCACAGACACGATGCACGATATTATTGTGGATGGAAAAAATTATGAAAGTGTACCTCTCCTTTTATATGAGGTGGGAATTCCCAGTTGGAGTTTAGACCCCCGATGGATAATTTCATATTTCAATTCGAATTGATTTAAACCCAATTTAATCCAATCCAAATTGAATCTAGATAATTTCTAACTTTATTTAAAAGCTACATAAAATATCGTAAATAAAATTCTTCTTCATTTAAATTATCATAATTAATTAGATATTAACTCAAACAATCTTCAAATATCATTATCATAAATAATAAAATATAATAATAAATAAATTTTGAAAATACATATTTGAATAGTTGAACACCTTTTCATAAGTAAATAAATAATTTTAGTTAGTTTGCAAAAAATCAAAACATGCATAAATTGGATTTCATGTATCTCTTAACCTTTACAAAATACTACTTCTTAAATCATCACATATATTTTTACAGAAAGTACAATAGCCTTTTTATAATAAACATGATAAATAACTAAATAAATAAATAGAGTTGCCAAATCACGATGCGACACATTTTCCAACTTTAAGTAATTGAAAATATTTATTATTTATTATTTGAAACTTCAAGCTTCTAAAATAAAATATTTTTACAAAAAATGTGTACCTCGCACATATTCGTACTCGACGAGGCATATGAAAATTTGAACTCATACGCGACGTTCAATACGGAATTTCGTACGCGACGTATAATACGACTATGCGACGTACATTTACAAACTAAAAATTTATACCAAATAAATAAAAAAAATTATAGTAGAAAATTAGGGGGTTTACATCCTACCCAACTTAAAAGAATTTCGTCCTCGAAATTAAGAAGTAACGAGGGTATGGAGGGTACAACAGTATGTTGATAAGGGAATACTTTCAATCATTAGGCGAGGCAGAGATCGACATTTTAATTCGTGATTTTAATAACGGCGAAAGAAAATAATTCATAGGTGTGATATTGATCGAAGATCGCTAACTAAGGCAAGGATTGCATGAATTTAGAGTATGGTAAGGAATGGAGTAATCAAAAGGAATAATTTGGGGATGTATAAATTATGGTTCCTCGATAGAGCATGGTCGTCTAGGTTTAGAGTTGAATCATCTTCAAATTTCAAAAATGTCATGAAGTTGAATCTAGGGTCGAAGAAAAAGGACAAGTAGCTCAAGACGGAGATAAGACACATTGGTAGGTCAGTGGCTAACTATCTCTGTGTAGATACAAACTTCATGGTCATAGGAGAATAGTTTGGCATAACTATCAAGTACAAGCTTCGTTTAGAATAGGTAAAAGGCGAAAGCCAACAAGAGTTCAAGGAATATGTTTTGAATACCAATATGTGGTTCAACGACGATGGAAAAATTTCAAGTAGAATTGTCAAGGCAGTCGCGGATGAGACTCTAGGGCAAGTTTGACTATGTCTCCATAAGCATAGAATAATATATGAAAAGCGAACCGAAGTGCAATAGGTTGATCAGACCATCATGCACCGGTTCTGATTAGACAGTATGTTAGTGGGAGCGACCCAATAAAACATGTCATGATCAAGCTTGATAAGGAAATAAGCTTGCAAAACTAGATTACAACTGCACTATTAGTCAAGATGGTAAAATCATAGGCACGAGAGTTTATCGATAAGAAGTTTAAGCGACGATTCGGAAACGGAATCCAGCAAGCAATTTGAACAACAATAATCTAGAAAAAAATTGGTATAGTTTAGGAGATATCTTATGGCATCCCAATCAATGTCTAATTCGAAAAACGACTATCATTTATCCAAGACGTGCAAGCTCAAAAATTCAACGATTTCCCAAATCTCAAAAATTCACTAGTTCGATACTCTTGATTCAAAATTTCATCGTCATATCTTGAATCGTCTTATCAATAGTAACTTTATACAGTCTCTTCCAATTTCATATTCCACAAATTTTTTTAATTTTTTCTCTCATAAAATATATTTTTTTTCCTCAAATTGGTGCTTCTCCTCAAATTTTAACTCACAAAAAATTTTGGTTCCTCAAAACATTTTCTCAAATCATAACTCTCGTAACCTTAGTTCTAATCTTGATTATAACATCTTTGAAAAAATCACATACCCCATAATAAGTCTCAAACTTTTGGAATTTAATAATTTCCCCAATCAAATTTTCCCTTTTTTTGGGCATTTATCCCTCCTTGATCATTTGAAACAAGATTTCACAAGTCTTATTAATCTCGTACGTTTTTTTGCACATAACTCAACTTATGACCCATTTTTTTATCTTGTAATTGGACAACCATCATAATCAACTATACCTTTATTCTCCTTGATGAAATTTTCCAAGCTAGCCATATATAACTGAAGGGTGCCATGGTCAAATTTTCATCTATGCCCAAAGAATCACAAGAACAAGGTTGCATGAATAATGGCAGAGCAACAATAAAATTTTCGAAGAGAGAATCAAAACGGTTGGGAAGAAAGTATTGGTTAGGCTCAATGGTCGTGATAGGGTT
The DNA here is from genome assembly GCA_029216955.1 of Iris pallida. Classification (NCBI taxonomy): domain Eukaryota; kingdom Viridiplantae; phylum Streptophyta; class Magnoliopsida; order Asparagales; family Iridaceae; genus Iris; species Iris pallida. The sequence goes on from JANAVB010019794.1 coordinate 8,222,640, forward strand.
TGGACAATGATTACGGATTATTGCACAAAAATAAAAAATTTAAGGGTCTAAGCAATTTATGACGAGACACGAAGATAAATGGCACGGATTAGCAATCAACATAAAGCGCAAGCTAAGCATTTAAGGTATTAAGCAGATCACAATCATATATGTGGTCGAAAGAATTGAGTCAAGATTTGGTCTCTAACTGAAGACAGAAAGGATAATGGTATTATGGTAGGGTTTATAGCTAACCATTTTGACTTGAAAGTTGCATCATAAAAATAGAGTATAAGGGGACGTGTTTTAGTGGCACATGATATACCTACATGAAGGTGGGCTCGTCTAGGTCTTGCATATGGAATTTGTTGGATGGAAAAGTCTAGTGTTGTGCTCCAATTATCCAAGTCACGGTAAAGTACATAAAAGAATTTAAAATAGAAAGTGGGAGTTCATGAGATAATGATTATCGCACAAAATAAATGACCAAGTTAAAGCATGAAATACAGATAATTCAGTTTCTAGTAGATCAAGGTAAAGTAAGTTAGATTTCAGTTTCTAGAGATATGATAGCCACTTAGATGGAGTACGATCAAGGAAAAATCTAATCATTTCTCAAGTTTCAAATGGTTAGAAAGTCACGATAAAATCTTGATTTGAGGGAATGTTGAGCGAGTCAAGATCAAAATGTAACCACATGATCTTGGAGATGACTAACAACACTTGTGTATACACTACTATCATGGTCATGAGTGATATGACAATTAATGTGGACTACTTTATCTATCTTGGTTGCCTATCCATATTTGAATCTATAATTTTTGACTTCTTCAAAACTTTGCAATATAATTCTCCAAATAATCTAATAAAATATCTTTCTAAGCTGCCAATCATACTCATAGCTTAAAATTTAAATTTCTTTTAATCAATCTCAAGATAACCTTTATCATAAAAAAATTTCTCCAAAATGTATCATAAACTAACCTTTCCACCTTATCTAATCACATCAAAATCATAACTTAAAATTTTCAAAATTTCAAATAACTCTCGAATAAACCTTTATTGTGTCACAAATCCAATCTATATATTGTTCTTCTTCTATCATTACTCTAAATCTTAACTCAAAATTTAAATAGGTTTTGAACAATTGTAATTCATACAAGAGTTTAAAATAGATCCTCAATTTTATTTTATATCCTTCAAAATATTTTTAACCAAAATTCTTAATATCCTTACTTCAAACTTTACGAACTTATTAATTTGGGAACCATACAACCCAATTTAAAACCAAGCTTTATCAACCGCCCCCATAAATCTTACAGCAGCATTTGAATTTAAAAAATCTTTTCAACTAACTTTATACCTCTTCAAGGATGTATAGCTATAATCAATGAATCATAAATATTTTTCAAAGACCTTCAAAATCAAAACTCAAAAATCAAATCAACTTCATTTCTCAATTGTATATAGATCCACTATCCTTTTGTAGATCCAAATAAAGTTCTAAAATATTTTGAAGTTATTAATGTTGCTACTACCCAACTTGGAATTAACTAATCCTTAAGTTCATACTTCTAGAAAAAACAAGTAATATGCACACTGTCATGTGGGGCACTTTATGAAACAAGTAATATACACACTGTCATGTGTTGCACCCCCAAGTCACTTAATAACTCTCTTAGGGTATATTTGTCTCCTGGGCGATGTATCCACTATAAATCCTTGTAACTTGCGTCTGGATAACCTGGATAGTCTGCAGGACTTATGGCCGTAGGGATACCTCATTGCATCTTGCTAGTAACAAGGCTTGTGATAACCCTAGTTAGCTAATGTATCAAGCCGTACTTATTGCTTGGCCGTGATTGATGGATGGAGTCCATCCAGTCCAGTCTAGTTTTGTCTAGGCAGTGTTCGTATGTTTATTTTAGTACACTATGGTTTATGCTTACTTTTATCGATAAATGGTCGGAGACAAAGTTCTATTCAGGAGAAGAGTTACAACCCTGGTCCTTGTTTGGTTTACGGGTTGTAACTTGGCTTCTAGAATAGTTCCTAAGTAATCTTATCATTTGTCGTCCTATTTAATACTCACATGTTCTACATGATCCTTATGCTGCACAATGATTAGAGACTAAGTTCTGTTCAGGAGAAGGGTTACAACCCAGGTCCTTGTTTGGTTTAAGGGTTGTAACTTGACTTCCGAATTAGTTCCTAAGTCCACTTATCATTGTCTTTCCATATAATTCTTACATGCCTACATGTTCAATTATCTCACAAGCTATACATGACTCCCTATGTCGGGTCACCATGCTCTTATGACCCGGTTATCTCACAAGTTCACATGTTAAATTACTTTTACATATTCTCAAGCTTCTGTTTACTTAACATGTCTACACTTTACATTATGTCGCATGATAATTACTTTATGCTCCATGATGCTTATTTATTATCTTCCTATGTTCGGGATAAGTGTATTGGTAGTGCACGAGTCTCGATCTATCCCTAATTGTTGATGTTAGTGATTGCTGGTTTTAGTTCATAGTTTGGCTTCCTTTGTGGTACTTACTATTGGGGGTCTGACCCCACTGGTTTTGTTTGGCCAGATCTGATAGAGAAGCCCAGAGGATCTTTCGCACCATCTACTCGACGGGGACCATCCAGAGCACCAGAGTACCTGAGTGGGTTTCTTGTTTCATTCTCCCACTTGATATGTATATTGTTCTTTTGTGGTGTTTAGCCTCCGGGCACGTGTTTAGATCGTGTTTTCGTTCTTGACATTTAGCCTACGGGCCAAAACATGATGTGCGTATTCTAGACTATAGCTAGAGCTTATCATATATGACTATTACTCTTGCTAGTTCTCTATTTTGGTATGACTAGCTTCATGATCATCCATGTATAAATGGTTTGGGACGCTTTGCTATTGTATGTCTGATGATCATACTTCTTGTACTTTGTATAATTGCCTGTGATTGAGATACCTGGGAATGCTTGACCTAGGATCGACTGTTGGCTTGTAGAAGTAACCCCCATGTCTTGACAGCTTATACGTGATTTCAGAGTACTGGCGTACTTTGGTATTACGTAGCTGGCCTTGTCCGTCCCCACTTGCCAGTATTCTGGTTCTGGGGCGTGACACAAACAATAACCAATATAGAAACAATGATCAAGGCACGTGTATCGTGTGTTTTAGAACACAAGTGTTCCGCATGTGGACGGGTTAGGACATCTAGTAGTCGGTACGTAAGGTGCAACGACTGCAATCAATATTGACATTGGGAAAAAATTGTACATTGCCTAGACCACATGCATACTAGTTGTATTCCTCCTCCTAACTCCCTCACAATTAAACATGATCACTTTAATATTAACTTTAAACTTAAACATTGAACATCCAAATATAGGACAATGAAGGAAAGTATTAACTGAACATGTATGATAACAAGTATAACTCTCGTGCACATTAATAGAAACGATAAGACTAACAGTTTAAGGAGAAGAACAACATGCAGCATAAAATAAAGGTTACATAGGTCACAGTGATATTTGTCTTGCTCCGCTAGATAATGAAGTCACAACTCAAGGCGTCGTAGACTGATCTACCCCGTCACATAAATAATCATAAGTTAGATATAAAAATTCCACTCTAAAAGCCCTAGAAAGTGGCTAATGATTTAACATAATTAATTCTATTTAATTCTGAAATAAATCATCTAAAAACCTAATTTAATATAATATAATTCTAAAATAAAATTAAAGAAAAGTTATGACTTCCAATTCGGGAACCGTGGCACGCAAATCGAAGCATATCGTTGACTAAGTTATCAAACGACACAAACTCTATGACTTGAGTGTGCACCCTAGTAGATTTCGGTGCCACGTGTGCACTGGAATCGATCGTACCCCAAAATCATGATTTGGTCAAAAGATATCGCCATTATGGCTAACCGTGACCAAATCGATGAATCGTCGGCCAAAATTGAGTTCTACGAATTAATTAAAATATTAAATGAACATATTAATTTCTAGAAAAATTACATGTTGTAGACTCTGTGCTAGCTTTATGAAACTTCAAACGATCCGTGATTCTGATTCCTGGTTCTCCCGAAATCTCGAAAAAAATAAAATGTGTCAAATTTCAGACAACTGGTACTCTACGAATTTTCCAGAAATTTAGGTTCAGACTTTAAAAAACAAATTTGATATTCAGAAACCTAACCTCAATATGATTCCAATAAAAAAACGGCGCACGAAAGCACATCTGGATTGGCGGCAATCGCCTCGTGAAGTTGGAGGATCCCCAAGATCAAACACAAAGGATGCTGGAATAATAAACTAGGGTTTCGAAATTTAATACATATATATATGAGAGGGAGAGGCGGTGGTTGCGTCAGCAGGGCGCTGACAGGTGGGCCAGGGGGTGGCTTCCTGGGTTGTTGACTGTGCAAATACTTATTTTAATTACAAAAATTTATTAAAAATTCATTTTAACTCCAAATAAATTCAAGTAAATCAGAGAAAATCCAAAAAAAAAAAAAATCCCAAAAAATTCTAGAAACTACTTCTAGGTGTCTACAGCCTAAATAAAAGTTTGGCCTCTAAATCTCTTCGTTTGACCCTACAGTAAATCCCAAAAGCCTATGGAAAAATAAATTCTATAGGTTTTAATTATCTAAAAATTACCAAAAATTCTAGAAAATTCTAAAATAATAAAATAACATATTTGGGACTATCTAGGGATCATATAGACCATATATAACCTAATATTAGCATATCTCACTTATAGACCTAGGTACATACCATTGCGATCTCAAAATCAAATTCCTACAAAAATTCCTAGTGTTTTCTATTTATTCAATTATTAATCAAAATAGAAATTTTGGTAGCGGATACTACAACCTATTCCCCTTAAAATATTTTTATCCTAAAAAATCAAACGTCACAAAAAACATAATATAATATACAACTCCTATAAGCAATCTAACGATAACCTTTAGGCTAAATCAAAGAGAGATAATGGTTGGAAAATCCAAAGGAAACTAAATCAATAACATCTAACCAACTAAGCTTACCCTATTACTCTTACGGATCACACTACGCCTTGTATCAACCATTGCAAACTAAAAAAGAACGTAAAGGACATGGTTAGAATGATAGATGCAAACAAATCGAAGAAATCATGGACGAAATCAAGCATGATGCATAAGAGAGGCGATGATGAAAGACTCATTGGGTTAGGAATCTTATTTGTGGATGATATAACTCTCCTAGAAGTTATTCTAAATCATATCTTCAATTTTATTTGTAGGTTCACAGCTAGTACTACTAAGTTAAAGTACTAACCATGAGTTCGCAACCTTATGCGAAATTGGACCTACATGGGCTACCATAAAAACTTGTCACGACCTGCACCCACCTTTTGGGATGTGAGTACATGTCCAAGTCCAACCTATATCGCAGCATCGGCGGTAGTACGCAGTCCATGATAACAATAGTACATAACAAGTACACGGTTCACATATATCATCCACACTAAGTCATGATAAAAAGAGTAACTTAAAGTCTCAATAAATAATTTAAAGAAAGATCCACTACAATCAGATAGTCTCGGGAACAAATCCGCTAAAATAAATACTAAAGTAACTAGAACTAAAGTCCTCTAAGCTCAGTAGCTAAGAATAATATGAAAGAGCATAAGGAAAAAAATATGTTACTCCGCATCAGTAGAAGCAACCGGCATATTGGTAGCGTCAGTGTCACCAGGATATGCACCATAAACCTCGGGGCAAACTACGTCGTCTAAAGCTGAAAAAAAAAGTTATCCAGTCAGGAATGGAGCAAGATCACTATAAACTACATTACACAATATAATATACAAGTACGAAGAAACAATAATAAGGAAGATAAACTATAGACATGACACGATATGATAAGAAGAATACTACTATGACATGATAACAATATGAAATAGACTCGATGGAAGACAAACAATAACCAATATAGAAATAATGATCAAGGCACGTGTACTGTGTGTTTTAGAATACAAGTGTTCCGCATGTGGATGGGTTAGGACATCTGACAGTCGGTACTAAGGTGCAATGACCGCTATCAACATTGACATTAGGGAAAAATTGTACATTGCCTGGATCACGTGCATACTAGTTGTATTCCCCTCCTAACTCCCTCACAATTAAACATGATCACTTTAACATTAACTTTAAACTTAAATATTGAACATTGAACATCAAACAAAGGACAATGAAGGAAGGTATTAAGTGAACATGTATGATTACAAGTATAACTCTCGTGCACAGTAATAGAAACGATAAGACTAACAGTTTAAGGAGATGAACAACATGCATCATAAAATAAAGGTAATATAGGTCATAGTGATACTTTTTTTGCTCCGCTAGATGATGAAGTCACAACTCAAGACGTCGTAGACTGATCTACCCCGTCACATAAATATTCATAAGTTAGATATGAAAATCCCACTCTAAAAATTTTAGAAAGTGGCTAATGGTTTAACATAATTAATTATATTCAATTCTGGGATAACTCATCTAAAAACCTAATTTAATCTAATATAATTTTAAAATAAAATTAAACACAAGTTTTTGGCTAGGGAAAGTCATGGCTTCCAATTCGGGAACTGTGGCACGCAAATCGAGGCATATCGTTGACTAAGTAGTCAAATGACAAAATCTATGACTTGAGTGTGCACCCTAGTAGACTTCAGTCCCACGAGTGCACTGGAATCAACCGTACCCCAAAATCACGATTTCGTCAAAAGATATCGCCATTATGGCTAACCGTGACCAAATCGATGAATCGTCGGCCAAAACTGAGTTCTACGAATTAAATAAAAAATTAGATGAACATATTAATTTTTATAAAAATTATATATCGTAGATCTCTGTGTTAGCTTTCTGAAACTTCAAACGGTTTGTGATTCTGATTTTTGGTTCTCCCGGAATCTCGAAAATACTGAAACGTATCAAATTTTGGACAACTGCCACTCCACGAATTTTCCAGAAATTTAGGTTCAGAATTTATAAAATAAATTGATATTCAGAAACCCAATCTTGATACGCTTCCAACAACAAAAATGGCGCACAAAAAGCACGTCTGGATTGGCGGCAATCGCCTTGTGAAGTTCGAGGATCTCCAAGATCAAACCACAAAGGAGACTGGAATAATAAACTAGGGTTTCGAATTATATATATATATATATATATATATATATATATATATATATATATATATATATATATATATATATAGGCGTCTATAGCATGGGCCGGGGATGGCTGACTGGGTTGTGACTGTGTAAATTATTATTTTAATTACAAAAATTTATTAAAATTTTATTTTAACTTCAAATAAATCACAGAAAATCCAAAAAAATTCAAAAAATTCTAGAAAGTACTTATAGGCGTCTACAGCGTAAATAAAAAGTTTGGCCTCTAAATCTCTTCGTTTGACCTTACAGTTAATCCTAAAAGCCTATTGAAAAATAAATTCTATAGGTTTTAATTATCTAAAAATTACCAAAAAATTCTAGAAAATTCTAAAATAATAAAGTAACAAATTTGGGACTATCTAGGGACCATATAGACCATATATAACCTACTATTAGCATATCTCACTTATAGACCTAGGTACATACCATTGCGATCTCAAATCAAATTCCCACAAAAATCTCTAGTGTTTTCTATTTATTCAATTATTAATCAAAAATAGAAATTTTGGTAGCGGATGCTACACTATCTACAAGTTACTTAAGCTACTACACTATCCAAGAAGCTACCTCAAAACTAATGAAGGTGAAGCCCCATGAGGAACTGAAAATAGAGGAACTAAAGATATCCTTACCTTGAGCTATTAGAGTGATGTAACAGAACTTAATGATAATAAGACGGAATGATATAGACGTTATGTTAAGAACCAATTTAAATATGATCTGATAACCTTACACGTCTATCCGAAATCAATTTACCTAGAATATTCGCCACGCCAGTAAGCATAGCTGCAATAAACGATATAGTCCATAACTAAGGTATATACCCAATAACATGTTATCTAGAATTATCACCACGTCAACCGATATGGCTGCGAGAAACTATAAATTCTATAACTAAGATAAGTATACCCCAAATCAGGCTCTATGTTTTTGCCATACCAGCTTGTATGGGTGTGACAAACTCTAGACTCTATAACTAAAACAGAAATTTATCTTTCACACTGTCCTCATCAAATATGTCATCAGAATATACCTTAATTTAGTCCATAAAATTTATCTCGATACAAAATCAAAGTCGACAACGAACACCAAGATTCAATCAACGAACAAGGAAGAGTAGACAGAAACAAGTGAAAACAGATTTTGAGATAGGGTTTAGAGTGAGATTCTCAGGGTCGTCCAAGAATCTCTCAAGGAGTCCTAATATGTGATTGAGTACCAAACATGCTAAAATATTCTAAGAGTCAAAATCCTTATCCTGGGGCAGGCTTCAAGTAGTACGACTAAGCCTATGTACTACCACGACTTCGCACTAGTTGCAAAAACTGACCTGCATGGACCATCATAAAAATGTGTCACAACCTGCACCCGGATATTCGGACAAGAGTACGTGGGCCACGTCCAGCCTACGCCGCAGTATCGACGGTAGAACGATGTCAAGTACCCAATGAATAACTACAACATTTATGATCTACAATAAAAATATGTACTCAAGTCACATACGACAAAGGCATATATGAATAAAAAAGATAGTAGTAGCACTATATCATCCAGAATCTACAAATGATCATATATATCTAGAATGTATCGGTGATAAATCTGATAACGAAACATAAATCTAAATGAAGAAATAATGGCCTAGAGCTCCCAGAGGTCAACTCACGGTCAATGGAACATCGAGATCTGTCTCAGCTAGCATCATCATGTGGTCCAAGAATGTGGGTCATAACAATTTCTAAAAATATGGCTATCCAGTCAGGATTGGAGCGAAGTACATAAACTAACAACAGTTCCATTAAATGATAAAAACTATAAAATAGTTATAGTAAGTAATACATGATGAGTAAGAATGACTAAAGCAGGAATGAATTAGAGAACTAGTTAAATAAAAGGCAATAACAATAAGAGAGTATGACAATAAAGACAGTAAATAAAAAAGAACTCAATTAATGTAGATATATTGTATCCAGCAAGTACAATGTAATCAGCATGAATGTAACTAAACTAGTGTTTTTAAAATACCAATTTTGACATGTAAACGACTAGGGGTAATACGGCTCATCGCACGTAAGGTGTACGACAGATATCATTCCAGATTAGACCAGTAAAGGGTGATTCCAGCATGTTTAGGAATATTTACATATCTACCCAAGTATTTTCCCACCCGACTAGTACAATAAACCCATCCTGACACGCAAATCAAATACGAGGCCAGCCAGATATACTAGGTGATGCCAGTATGTGATTCCAGAAATAGAGGCCAGATGTCACAACCTGTACCCTATTTAGGGGCACGAGCACGTGGGTACGTCCAGCCTACGCCGCAATATCGGCGGTAGAACGCTCTAAAGGTCATCTAGAATACATAGAATATAAGACACAATAATATAACCTGTCATCTTCGCACGGAAGAATATAACCACAACTCAATCACATAATTCTAAGGAAGATAAACACGATGATAAAGATAAAGATAAAGATGAGATAAATAGTCTGAAATAGTGCCGAGCCACAATCACAAGTTCAGAATCCAAGACATAAAATAATATCCCAAATAAATACTACAAGTCTCAAAGTATCATACTGGAATGTAATCCAGACAAAATCTAGGTGAACTAGGTTACTACTGGCGGTGCGTCCTCTACGAGCATCGGGTCCACATGCTGGTCCTGGTCGTAGGCTCCATCTATGCCAAATCCGTAGTAGGTCGGGCAATCTGCATCTAAATCCTCTAAAAAAACAACAGAGGTTATCCTGTCAGGATATGAGCAAGTACAAACACCAACTGCAGTTCCATGTGAATTGACAAATACTATAAGAGACAATTATAATGAAATACAAGATAAACTGTCAAGACTGAAAGTAAAATAGTATAAGAGAACTGGATATCATGTCATGTGTGAGATATAAGATAAAACTGGAATATAAGCAATAGAAAGTAATCCGTGTATGATGTAAACATAAAAATAAGTGCCATGAGATATTAGAGCGTTATGTGATCGGCTAGGGTCAAGATCAGGCTGTTCCATTTGACCGGTTATGTACAGGTAGTATAATGGTATAGGGATCTGGCCGGCCAAAATGGAAAGCTATGCACAAGTAGTATAAGGTCAGGCTATACCCTACGTGTGGTGAGGGTGGAGCTATGCACAAGTAATAAACAAGTAGGGGTAATGATCACATAACCTCTAATAACTCCCCATCTCCGAGTAGTATAATGAATCCAGACATGACAGGTCATGACACGGGATTCGAAAAGCAGGGGGCCAGCCCACTTCCAAATCTGTGTCTATACAAGTACAGGAAACAATATCGAATAATGTACTCATATACCAGGTAAATCGAAAATGACATCTCATGACGAGATTCACGTATACTAGTCCGTGTATTCTCATTTCGGGAATCAAGTACAACACTACAACTGAATCGGATATAGTAGATATCAAAGCAATAAAAACTATCAAAAAATGTACTTGCCTGTTGTCCTGAGCTACTACAACCCACTCAATGAGCCACGAACGGTCAACTCGCATAACTGTTTCCTAATGCTGAAATAGACATTACCAAAATTCTCAAAATGGTCAAATTAGTAAGAAATGTCTACCCATAAGTCCAATTCTGGATACAGGGCCAAAACGGTATTTTTGGGCCAAAATGGTGTCCGCCGTTGGACCCACTTTGCACCGAAAAATGTGCCAGAACCTACGATCTCTAAAGTCATCAAACTATATGTCTACAGGTCCAGTTTGATGAGACAAACCCAACCGTATGTCTAAAGTTAGATTTCGGTGGACTGTGCACAAATTCGCCCATTGGATCGGGTCGCAGGCCCGCCAAAATAGCGTTCCGATCGACCATCTCAGAATCGGACCAAACCTGACATACAGGACTAGAAAAATGATACGGTCCTGTTAGCGCAGGTTTCGTCTCGATATGACGAGCGTGCACAAAGTAATTAACAAATTTGCAAAAAGGCCGATACGGTAAATTTTGACGGATACGCATCAAATTCGTCGCGCACACGCGACCAATTTGAATTCCGTCAAAGCCCACACGTCCACAAAGTCGACACGCACCTTCTGATACGTTCGGTTCGCGACCACGTCCCCCAGATTGACGGGACGGACGGCGTATCGGGACAATTTTTCAAAAAATTCAGTTTTGAAAATCAGTTTTTTTCTCCAACTTCACAAACCAATAACTTTCTGTACAGTGCATGAAATTTAATTCTACAAAAAGGGTTTTAAAGCCCTACAGGTTGTCTACAAGTCTTTTCAAACCGATTTTGAAAACTCGTAACACGCTGGTCGCAAACCGATTTTGGAACTCGTTTTTCGTCGCACATGGTGTGAATCGGCACGAACTATTTGAAGGAAATTAAAGGTGTATATGTTGGGATCATACCTGACCAAGTGGTTCGCAAAACGACGGAGCGAGGAAGGAGAAATCTATTTTCGAAGTTGGCTCTTCGTTGACAGTTTTCGTGCGCGGGTGGGCTGCTCGTTGCGCATTTTCCGGCGATGGACGGTCGCGGGTTGGTCGACGGCGACGTTGGGACGCACGTTGGGTTGGGGGTGACGGCTAGGGTTTAGTTTTTCTAAAAATTCCTATATATATATATATATATATATATTAAATATACGGTTCGTTCGAACTACAATAGGAAACGGGGGGGGGGGGGGGGGGGGAGCTCGGAATAACGCAGCTACTGCTGCTGCTTTGTTATTGCTTGTGTGCGTGTGTGAGTGCTTTTATGTTTTGATTTTGACCATCCATCCTATTTTGACTTTTCTTTCTTTTCTTTTCTTTTTCTTTTTCCTTAAACCTTATATATATATATATATATATATATATATATATATATATATATATATATATATATATATATATATATATATATATATATATATATATATATATATATATAAATAAATAAATAAATAAATAAATAAATAAATAAATAAATATATATATATATATATATATATATATATATATATATATATTTATATATATATATATATATATATATATATATATATATATATATATATATATATATATATATATATATATATAATCAGAATTTATTTATAAACAAAACTAAATATTTTATTTTATATATATTAAATATATTAAAGCTTTTTTTTATATAAATAACACTCTATCAATAAAATACCAATTTAACTATTAAAATAAAAAAAATATTTAAATAATATTAAAAATAATAAAATATTATAAATGACTATATTAACCCTATTCAGGAAAGTGGGGGTGACAAATCTACCCTCCTAAAAAAATTTGTCCTCGAAATTAGAGCAAACTAGCACAATAACAGTAGCAAGAACAAAGAAAAAAAAACCCTCAAGGCTCGAAGAGATAAGGGTAACGCTCCCGCATCTCGTCCTCCCTCTCCCAAGTAGACTCTCCTGGAGAGTTATGCCTCCATGCGACACGAACCAAAGGAATAACTTGGTTCCGGAGCACCTTCTCACGACGATCCAGAATCTCCACAGGCTGCTTTGGATAGCGGAGAGTAGGCCCCACCTCTAAATCGGAGTGATCCAATACGTGACTAGGGTCTGCTACGTACCGCCTCAACTGCGACACATGGAACACGTTATGGACTCCCTCGAGCGTAGGCGGCAAGTCTAGTTGATAGGCCACTACACCGACCCTTCCAAGAATAGTGAAAGGTCCGATGAAGCGCGGACTAAGCTTCCCGCCTCTGCCAAAACGAATCGTGCCCCGACCTCCGACCCTATCCACAATCCTCTGGGAGGTATACTCATGCCTTCGGGCTGCTCTCAAGACTGCATCAAAAGTCTGATGCTCAAACTGCTCCACTGTCAACAAGATCTCCAGGTGAAGTCCCTGCTGGAACCGCTGGGCTCGATCATACTCGGTTGCCACCAAGGTGGGAGCAAACCGACTGAGTCTGGAAAACTCGGTCGCATATCCGTCGATCGTCCTGCCTCCTTGCTTCAGATTGGTGAACCTCGTCTGTAGATCGTACCGAGCTACAGCATCGAAATACTTGGTCTGGAATCTCTCTCTGAACACTGCCCATGGAATGGGTGCTGCTAACCCAACGGCCTGCGCCGCCCACCAGCTGCGGGCAAGATCTAACAACTGCAGGCGCACAACTGCCACCTTCTCGTTCTCTGGAGTCCTGGCTGCTTCGAGAATCACCTCAGTGTCCTGAAGCCAAGCATCTGCTGCGATAGCATCTTCACTACCGTCGAAGAATGGAGGGTTCAAGCGCTTGAAGCTGTTGGCCGCGCTGTTACCCTGATGACCGCCCCGGGTCAAAGCATCTGTCACTGCCTGGTGCAAGACATCTCCTCTGCGATCTTGGGAAGCTATCAAGGTCCTGACGAGTCCTACCAAAGTGCCATCATCAGGCTCGGCAGGCTGGACTGGCTGGACTGGTGGCTCTCCGCCAGAAGGCACGACTCTGGAGGCTACTCCAGAATGCTGGGCTTGATCCCCAGGTTGCTGCTGGTCCGCGGGAGGTGCTCCGCCTTGCTGGTCGGTAGGACCACGAACAATGCCGCTGAAGAAGACGACATAGGGAACAATAAGGAAGGACCAGGACAGATCAACGATACAAGCATATGATCAGGACAAGAATCCAGGGATTCAGAAGATACGAGCAGAGATCAAGGACGAATACTGATTGAGACATCTATCCGGTAAACCCTCACATATCTTGATTCACAAGACCTGCATGGGCCACCACTTAAACCATGTCACGCCCCAGAACCAGAATACTGGAGAGCAGGGGCAGACATAGCCAGCTACGTATATGAAATGGAATCTATCTCGCTATACGGTCACGGCTGTCTAGATACATGAGAGTTTATCTACAAGCCAACAGTCTCCTATGGTCATGAACAAGCCTAGTGTCTCAATCACAAGCAAGTAAGTAAAAGTTACAAGATGTATGATCATTAAATATACAATAGTAAGGCGTCCCAAACATTACATATTCAGCTGATCATGAAGCTAGTCGTTACAAAATGTTAGGACTAGCAAGAGTTTAGTCATACATGATCAACCCTAGGATCTGTTAATCATGTTACAGCCCGTAGGCAGACAGTAAGTAAAGTGCAACCGAGCTAAACAGGTGCTCGTCGGCTAAACGCCTCAAAAGAATATTTTTACAATAAGTGGGAGATCAAAAATAAACCCACTCGTTGCCAGGGTTCCGTCTAGTGGTCACCATTTGGCTGGAAGGCCGGTAGATCCTCTGGAGCTGCTCCGAAATCTGGCCATACAAAACCAGCTGGGTCAGATCCCAGAAAGAGCAAGTGCCACAAAGGAGGCTTCACTTAGGAACTAAAACCAACAATCATCATAAGAGTATAAATAAGGTAAAAACTGGAAATAAAGAAAATACATCAGGATGATATACGACGAGATAACCATGGAACTATTCAGATAACCAGGTTACAACCCGTAAACCAAACAAGGACCGGGGTTGTAACCCTTCGTCTGAACAGAACTTGGAATTCTCACCATTTATCGGTAAAATAAATACAGGCATTCAGGTCATATAGCAATCTGGAACAGGATCAGGACAAGACTAGACTGGTTAAACTCCATCCAATCATTTTACGGCCAAACAAGACCTACGGCTTGATACTTTAACTAACTAGGGTTATCACAGGCCTAGTTACTAACAAGATGCAGTGAGATTATTCCACAGCCACAAGCCCTGCAGACCATCCAGGTTACCCAGGTCGAAATTAGGGGTTGAATACAGGTGGGCACATCATCCAGGAAACGCATATACCCTTAAGTAGCTTGAAGGGTGCAACACATGACAGTGTGCTGGAAATGTGCCCTACTCGACGGCAGGCTACAGATCCCAGGCGCGCCCAGGTAACGGGATTGCCTGTAGCTGGGGAATCTCTTCATGACTAATGTGTTAATCTAGTTGTTAACCTTAGTCCATTTCAATAGGTACTCCTGACCGTGGTACTCAGGAGTCCCTGTCCTAGACATGATGCAAGACAGGACTGGTTTATTTGTACAAGCACAATCGCCCACGGTGTCCAGGTAATTTATACAGGTCATGCCATGTCAGGTAGCCGTCGCAACAGCTTATCAAGATATATCATGTCAGGTGTACTTGTCAGGAGTGCGCCACGACGGGCCACTATCATGTCATGCCAGGTTACTTATCAGGAGTGCACCACTACGGGTCACCATCGTGTTATGCTAGTTTCTTGTCATACCATGTCATGTACAATAGTCATTCCAAACATAATAAGTAAAAATCAAGTTCATGACAAAAGGCATAAGGATATAAAATGGGCGTAAAATATCTAATGAAATATCAATATACAGGGCCATAGAAGAGCCATACGGCTAAGGCATATGCGGCCAGGAGAGAATAAGACACATGCGGCTCAAATATGAGAGCGCATGCGGCCAGGGCCGCTGGATCTCATGCGGTCAAGTTCAGGAGGGCGCATGCGGTTCCAAAAGAAATGGGTCTCATACAGCTGTAAGGTGAACAACCCATGCGGCTAGGCTAGGAAAAGTCCATGCGACTAGGCTAGAAAAAGTCCATGCGGCTGGAAGTGCAAGGGCACATGCGGCTCCAAGATGTTGGGCCTCATGCGGCCAGCGAAAGAGTGGCTTCATGCGGCTGGGGGGGAGGCAAGCTCATGCGGCTAGGAAGAAATGCAAGTTCATGCGGCTCAAGAAGATGGGAGCATATACGGCTCGAGGAGCAATGCCTATGCGGCCAGACTGGTCACGGGCCTATGCGGCCAGACTGGTCACGGGCCTATGCGGCCAGGAAATGAAGGGGCTGCATGCGGCTAAGGGAGTTCAGAACTTATGCGGCTGGGAATTGAGCGAGTTATGCGGCTGAAATAGGTTCGACTCTCATGCGGCTCAAGAACTTCCAGTCATGCGGCTGAAATAGAACACTTGTCGCATGAAGTATTCATGCGGTCAAGTCAAGCACTGTTCATCTTCTCCAAAATTTCAGAGAAGAGAACACCATGAGAGCCAAGTCCTCAAGCTCCATAACTCCATCATCCGGAGCCTAAATCCGAACTTCCACAGATCAAAATGGGGTAGAACGAAATTCTCTACAACATGGAACCATCAAAACTCGGAAATAACAAGCTTAAGTAGATCAAAACCCAAGAGATCCGAAAATAATATAAATATAGATCTACAAGAATCTAGCCATGGAAAGTAAAAATGCCAAGTCCTAAAGTAAGTTAAAATGCTGTAAGGAAGAGAATAAAACAATAAAATTTGAGTTCCTCCATGAAGCAAGTTGCACTTGCCTAGAGCTCACTCTCTCTCTTGGTAGGTGAAGGAGTAATGGTGGAGAAGATGATAAATGAAGAGAGAGAAAGGAGAAGGGTTAATAAATGGTAGTGGTGGTGGTAGGTAGGGGGTTCACCCCTTGGTTTATGATGAACCAAATAGCAATCCCAAACCGAACCAAGCCAACCCGAACCAAGAATAACCAAGCCATGAAGGAAAGCTAAGCAAGGAAATCAGGCAATACAAGAATAAATACGTACACGTATTCCAGAATACGTAATACGAACCACAGGCATTACAACAACATTACCCAAGAACTCTACCTTCTCTAGAAAAAACTCGTACTTCGACAGCTTCCCATACAACTGCTCATTCCTGAGAGTCTCTAGCACAATCCGCAGATACTCCTCATGCTCCTCCGGTGTCTTCGAGTAGATCAATATGTCATCTATGAAGACCAACACGAACTTGTCAAGGTACTGATGGAATACCTTATTCATCAAGTTCATGAATACCGCTGGGACATTGGTCAAACCAAATGGCATAACAGTAAACTCATACTGGCCATACCGAATCCGAAATGCCGTCTTCGGAATACCTTCCTTCTTCACCTTCAGCTGATGGTAACCAGACCTCAAGTCTATCTTCGAGAATACCTTCGCGCCGCTCAACTGATCAAATAAGTCGTCAATCCTCGGTAACAGGTACTTATTCTTGATAGTGAGGTTGTTGAGCGCTCTGTAGTCGACACACATGTGTACCGTCCCATCCTTCTTCGGTACAAACAGATCAGGTGTGTCCCAAGGTGAAGAACTGGATCGGATAAATCCTTTGTCCTGCAGCTCGTCGACTTGCTTCTTCAGCTCTGCCAACTCGATGTTGTTGATCCTATAGACATGCTGCGAGACAGGCTCAGCGTCCAACACCAAGTCTATAGAGAACTAAACATTTCTGTCTGGCGGTATTCCCGGCAACACATCAGAGAAAACATCCAAGAATCCTGCTATCAATAGATGTGGCAATTCTTGCCCCGTCAATCTAGCTCCACAGAAACCATCTCCTAGCTCAGCTGCTCCTCTTGTGAACTCAAACTCTGGCTCTCCCGGCGGTCTAAACAAAACTCTGTATCCTCTACAGTCTATAATAGCATGGTGCCTGCTCAACCAATCCATACCGAGTACCATATCATAGCTCGGAAGGGGCATTACGAGCAAGGACGTACTCAAATCCCGGCCTTCTAGTAAAACTCTCTGTCTCTTGCAAATATTATTGACCAGGATAATGTCTCTCCCAGTCATAATCTTGCAAGTCCTACTCAGTGGTTCAGCAATAATATTGTGTCTAAGTGCAAAAGTGACAGATACAAAACTATGCGTAGCACCAGAGTCAAACAAAGCTAATACAGGAAATGAATCGAGTAGAACAGAACCTGCCACCACATCTGCTATGGGCTCGACCTCCTCGACCGTCAGTACGAACGCCCTACCCTGAGCTGCTCCCCTCTGATGCTGGGCAAAATGTTGCTGCTGGGTCGAAAGTGGTGGACCCCTCTGCTGAACAGCTGGTCCCACCGGAGCTCTACCAGGAGGTGCCCTATCCTGACCTCCCCGAGCTGGATTTGTAGAACAATCTCTCAACTGGTGGTCCGGTGCTCCACAGAATAGAAAAACATCCAACCTCTTCCTGCAGACCTCTCGGGTGTGCCCCTGCTTCCCACAAAAAGTATACTGTGGAATCTGCTTCTGCCCCTGCTGATGCTGTGCATGTGCTGGTGCCTGGTGCTGCTGATGTTGCTGCTGGTGGAACGACCTCTGCTGAGTCTGAGGTCGCTTGGCCGGTCCTATACTAGAACCAGCACCCATAGCATCACTACTCCTCTTGGGCCTGAGACCCAAGTCCTCCTCTGCAATCTGAGCGTCCATCAGAATGTTCTCATAGGTCGCAGTATGACGCCTAGACGTGCGTGATCTGAGGACGTGGTTCAGGCCCCTCCTGAACTTGCGGGCCTTCTCTCCAGCATCCTGAACCATGCCCGAGGCAAACCGGCTCAGACGAAAGAACTCCGCCGTGTACTCGTCCACAGACATGTTCCCTTGCACAAGTCCCACAAACTGGCCTTCCAGTGCACTAAGATCCACATAAGGAAAGAATTTCTCCTTGAATAGCTTCTTGAAGTTCTTCCATGTCAAGCCTGTCACTGTCACGCGAGGGTCTGTACGGTACCAAGTCAGAGCGATATCAAAGAACTGACTCGCTGCTGCTGACACCCATAGTCCCTCCGGAAGCTATGCTAACCCCAGGCTCCGCTCAACATCCACTAGCCAATCATCGGCATACATGATCCCTTATGTTCCCTTGAATTCTCGAGGAAATATCTTCTTGAAATCTATCACGGAGCCAGGTTTTATCTGCTGCTGCTGTGGCTGCTGGGCTGGAGCGCCCTGAATCTGAACTGCAGTCACCTTCTCTACAGCGGCGAGTGCTAACTGGTGCACATTCTCCATGCTCTGCCTCAAAATCTCTATCTGTCGCTGTGAAGCCTCAGCCTGCGCTCGCTGCACCTCCATCATCTGCTGGAGAAGTGCGAACATCTGAGTAGCGTCAATCGACAACGCAGGTATAGGTGGAAGAGTCCCCGGCTGAATAGGTACAATCCTCGAGACTTGTGGAGGAAGACCCTCCGGTACTGTTGCCGCTACCTCTGGAACGGCAGGGACAGTAGGGTCAATCTCCTGATCCGTAGCTCTCTCAGTCAGGAAAATAGGTTACGACGGATCGGACCTCTCCGGTGATGTACTAGATCCAGCTGCCTGAGCTCGAGTCACTGTCATCCTGGAGACAGATTCAAGCAAAGAAATCAATATGGCACATGATAGGATATCATCAAGGAAGGATAATTTATTTTGAAATGGAAGAAGAGTTTGTCATGGAAATCAAAAGATTAGAGTTTTCCTAATATGTGATTGAGTAACTCTTATCATAACCTAAAACCTATATCCTAACAGCATGCTTGTAATTAGCACTCTAAGTCGAGCACCATTACGAAATTGTACTAGTTGCGACTCTGACCTGCATGGGCCACCATAAAAATGTGTACGACCCGCACCCTGTTTAGGAGCACGAGCACGTGGGTACATCCAGCCTACGCCGCAGTATCAGCGGTAGAACGCTGTAAAGGTCATCTAGAATATATAGAATCTAAGACAATAATATAACCTGTCATCTTCGCACGGAGGAATATAACCACAACTCAATCACATAATTCTAAGGAAGATAAACACGATAATAAAGATAAAGATAAAGATGAGATAAATAGTCTGAAATAGTGCCGAGCCACAATCACAAGTTCAGAATCCAAGACATAAAATAATATCCCAAATAAATACTACAAGTCTCAAAGTATCATACTGGAATGTAATCCAGACAAAATCTAGGTGAACTAGGTCACTACTGGCGGTACGTACTCTACGAGCACCGGGTCCACAGGCCGGTCCTAGTCGTAGGCTCCATCTATGCCAAACCCGTAGTAGGTCAGGCAATCTGCATCTAAATCCTCTGAAAAATAATGGGGATTATCCTGTCAGGATATGAGCAAGTAAAAATACCAACAGCAGTTCTATGTGAATTGACAAATACTATAAGAGACAATTATAATAAAATACATGATGAATTGTCAAGACTGAAAGTAAAACAGTACAAGAGAACTGGATATCATGTCATGTGTGAGATATAAGATAAAACTGGAATATAAACAATAGAAAGTAGTGTATGATGTAAACATAAAAATAAGTGCCATGAGATATTAGAGCGTTATGTGATCGGCTTGGGTCAAGATCAGGCTGTTCCATTTGACCGGTTATGCACAGGTAGTATAATGGTATAGAGATCAGGCCGACCAAAATGGAAAGCTATACACAAGTAGTATAAGGTCAGGCTACACCCTACGTGTTGTGAGGGTGGAGCTATGCACAAGTAATAAACAAGTAGGGGTAATGATCACATAACCTCTACTAACTCCCCATCCCCGAGTATTATAATGAATCCAGACATGATAGGTCATGATACGGGATTCGAAAAGCAGGGGGCCAGCCCACTTCCAAATCGGTGTTTATACAAGTACAGGAAACAATATCGAATAATGTACTCATATACCAGGTAAACCGGGAATGACATCTCAAGACGAGATTCACGTATACTAGTCCGTGTATCCTCGTGTCGGGAATCAAGTATAACACTACAACTGAATCAGATATAGTAGATATCAAAGCAATAAAAACTATCAGAGAATGTACTTGTCTGTTGTCCTGAGCTACTACAACCCACTCAATGAGCCACGAACGGTCAACTCGTACAACTGTCTCCTAATGCTGAAACAGACATTACCAACGTTCTCAGAATGGTCAATTTAGCTAGAAATGTCTATCCATAAGTCCAATTATGGATACAGGAGCAAAACAGTAATTTCGGATCAAAATGGTGTCCGCTGTTGGACCCACACTTGCACCGAAAAATATGCCAGAACCTACGGCCTCTAAAGTCATCAAACTATATGTCTACAGGTCTACTTTGACGAGAGGAACCCAACCGTATGTCCAGAGTTGGATTCCAGTGGGCCGTGCACAAATTCGCCTGTTAGATCGGGTCGCGGGCCCGCCAAAATAGTGTTCCGATCGACTGTCTCAGAATCGGACCAAACTTGGCATACAGGACCAAAAAAATAATACGGTCCTGTTGGCGCAAGTTTTGTCTCGATATGACGAGCATGCACAAAGTAATTGACAAATTTGCAAAAAGGTCGATGCGGTAAATTTTAACGGATACGCATCAAATTCGTCGCGAACACGCGACCAATTTGAATTTAGTCAAAGCCCACAGGTCCACAAAGTCGATATGCACGTTTCAATACTTTCGTTTCGTAACCACGTCGCCCGGATTGACGGGATGGACGGCGTATCGGGACAATTTTTCTAAAAATTCAGTTTTGAAAATCAGTTTTTTTTTCTCCAACTTCATAAACCAATAACTTTCTGTACCGTGCATAAAATTTAATTCTACAAAAAGGGTTTTAAAGCCCTACAGGTTGTCTACAAGTCTCTTCAAACCAATTTTGAAAACTCGCAACACGCTGGTCACAAATCGGCCACAAAGTTGGGGTTTCGAGACAGTTTCTAAACCCAGAAAATTGAGTTTTTTCTCGATTTTGGAACTCGTTTTTCGTCGCACATGGTACGAATTGGCACAAACTATTTAAAGGGAATTAAAGGTCTATATGTTAGGATCATACCTGACCAAGTGGTTCACAAAACGACGGAGCGAGGAAGGAGAAATCTATTTCCGAAGTTGGCTCTTTGCTGACAGTTTCCGTGCGCGAGTAGGCTGCTCGTTGCGCGTTTCTCGGCGATGGATGGCCGCGGGTTGGTTGACGGCGACGTTGGGGCACACGTTGGGTTGGGTGTGACGGCTAGGGTTTAGTTTTTCTAAAAATCCCTCTCTCTCTCTCTCTCTCTCTATCTCTATATATTTTTTTTTCTCTCTCTATCTCTCTCTCTCTCTCTCTCCCTCTATATATATATATATATATATATATATATATATGGGTTAACTAGTTGTACCCCCCTATGGTTTGTACGTATTTTGGTAACTGTCCCCATTGTTTCAAAATAAAGAACACCCCCCTGGCTGCTTAATTTTTCACTCATTTCTTCTATGCACCGGGGGGGTATAACTAATTAACTTTATAAAGTAGGGGGGTGTTCTTTATTTTTAAAACAACAGGGACATTTACCAAAATATGTACAAATCATAGGGGGGTACAACTAATTAACCCATATATATATATATATATATATATATATATATATATATATATATATATATATATATATATATACATATATATATATATATATATATATATATACATATATATATATATATATATATATATATATATACGGTTCGTTCGGTCTACAATAGGAAACGCGGGGGGGGGGGGGGGGGGGGGGGGGGGGGGGGGGGGGGGGGGGGGGGGGGGGGGAGGGGGGCTCGGAATAACGCAGCTACTGCTGCTGCATTGTTATTGCTTGTGTGCGTGTGTGAGTGTTTTTGTGTTTTGATTTTGACCATCCATCCTATTTTGACTTTTCTTTTCTTTTCTTTTCTTTTCTTTTTCCTTAAACCTTATATATATATATATATATATATATATATATATATATATATATATATATATATATATATATATATATATATATACACACGGTTCGTTCGGTCTACAATAGGAAACGGAGGGGGGGGGGGGGGGGGGGGGGGGGGGGCTCGGAATAACGCAGCTACTGCTGCTGCATTGTTATTGCTTGTGTGCATGTGTGAGTGCTTTTGTGTTTTGATTTTGACCATCCATCCTATTTGACTTTTCTTTTCTTTTCTTTTCTTTTCTTTTTCCTTAAACCTTATATATATATATATATATATATATATATATATATATATATATATATATACACATATACGTATATATTTATTTATATAAAATAAACCCATAATATTTACCCATTAATATAAATATATATATCCCATAAATAGAATAATACCTAAATATACATATACATATATATATATATATATATATATATATATATATATATATATATATATATATATATATATATATATATATATATATATATATATATTTTTATATATATTAAATATATTAAAGCTTTTTTAATAAATAAAACGCTATCAATAAAAATACATATTTAACTAATAATATAAAAACAATAAAAATAATATTTAAATAATATTAAAAATAATGAAATATTATAAATGACTATATTAGCCCTATTCAGGAAAGTGGGGGTGACACCAGATAAGTAAGATGTATGTGTCGCAAGTAAATGAATCCAGATATACCAATCCGTGTTTTCATCGTGTTAGGAAATCAAGTATTACAATACTAGAACCAGAATTATAATAATTGTCAAATAATAAAAACTATCAGAGAATGTACTGGCCTTAATTTAGTTAGAGTTGACGTGCATGATACGAACGTGTCAACACGGAACAGGTACGATGCTATACTCCACAAGATGGTCCCAAACGACGGCATAGGAGGTTCCATTGAGTCCAGAATAGTTCGAATAGCCTAGTTTGGTATATAGAAGCCCAAAATCAGAGTTGGTACGATTACCGAATCAAGAAATAGGAAATGACTATAATGGTCACGATTTATGATTTTAAAGGAAAGGGCATGACTAATCACATATAACTATTTTGAAAATCATTTATAAAGCTTAGAAACTTATTTATTTTATTAATCGTAATATTTTTAGATAACAAGAAAAATATATACATTAATTAGATAGAAATACTATAATAATAATTTAGGTTTTAAATCACATTTTCAAAATAGAAGTAAGACTTTATATATATATATATATATATATATATATATATATATATATATATATATATATATATATAAGAATTTTTACATGACTACTCAAGTATTTTTCCGCCCGACTAGTACAATGAACCCATCCTACACGCAAATCAAATCAAATACGAGGCCAGCCAGATAAAGTAGGTGATGCTAGTATGTGATTCCAGAAATAGAGACCAGACAAGTAAGATGCATGTGTCACAAGTAAATGAATCCATAAATACCAATCCGTGTTTTCATCGTGTCAGAAAATCAAGTATTACAATACTAGAACCAGAATTATAATAATCATCAAATAATGAAAACTATTAGAGAATGTACTCGCCTTAAATTAGTTGGAGTCGACGTGCACGATACGAACGTGTCGACACGGAATAGATACGATGGTATCCTCCACGAGATGGTCCCAAATGACGGTATAGGCGGTTCCATTGAATCTAGAATAGTTCGAATAGCCTAGTTTGGTATATAGAAGCCCAAAATCAGAGTTGGCCCGATTACCGAATCAAGAAATAGGAAACGACTATAATGGTCGCGATTTATGATTTTAAGTGAAAGGGCATGACTAATCACGTATAACTATTTTAAAAATCATTTATAAAGCTTAGAAACTTATTTTTTTACTAATCATAATATTTTTAGATAACAAGAAAAATATATACATTAATTAGATAGAAATACTATAATAATAATTTAGGTTTTTTAATCACATTTTCAAAATAGAAGTAAGACTTATATATATATATATATATATATATATATATATATATATATATATATATATATATATATATATATATATATAAGAATTTTTACATGTCTACTCAAGTATTTCCGCATCCGACTAGTACAATGAACCCATCCCGACAAGCAAATCAAATACGAGACCAGCCAGATAAAGTAGGTGATGCTAGTAGGTGATTCCGAAAATAGAGGCTAGACAAGTAAGATACATGTGTCACAAGTAAATGAATCTAGAAATACCAATCTGTGTTTTCATCGTGTCAGAAAATCAAGTATTACAATACTAGTACCAAAATTATAACAATCAACAAATAATGAAAATTACCAGAGAATGTACTCGCCTTAATTTAGTTTGAGTCGACATGCACGATACGAACGTGTCGACAAGGAATAGGTACGATGCTATGCTCCACAAGATGGTCCCAAACGACGGCATAGGCGATTCCATTGAGTCCAGAATAGTCTGAATAGCCTAGTTTGGTATATAGAAGCCTTATATATATATATATATATATATATATATATATATATATATATATATATATATATATAGGAAACGGATCGGGATACCCGCCCGCGGAGCCCCGCCGAAGCCCCGCCCCCCCTGCACCATCGGATCGCGCGGGGCCCGCGTGGGGCCCGCCCCCACCCGCGCGATCCAACGGCTAAGGATCGCGGGGGCTTCGGCGGGGCTCCGCGGGCGGGGCTCCCGATCCGCTCCCATATATATATATATATATATATATATATATATATATATATATATATATATATATATATATATATATATAAAGAAGGTAATTGTGGCGAACGCTCCCACCGGGAATCGATCTCCTGACCACTCGTGTTGCATGCATCTCTCTTAACCACTAGGCTATAGGTCATTTGCACACACACACACACACACACACACACACACACACACACACACACACACACACACACATATATATATATATATATATATATATATATATATATATATATATATATATATATATATATATATATATATATTTGTGTGTTCATTTCTTGAGGCCGCCAACTTGGGACCGTGGCCGCCCCGCGACCACCCAACTATCCAATTCCCACGGGGAGCTCGAACTTGGGACCTCCCCCAAGTGAGTCCCCCTCCCTAACCACTTGGGCTAGGGATCTTGGACATATATATATATATATATATATATATATATATATATATATATATATATATATATATATATATATATATATATGGGCTAAAAGCTCATATATATAGCTTTTAGCCCATATATATATATATATATGGGCTAAAAAAAAAAAAAAAAAAAAAAAATATATATATATATATATATATATGGGCTAAAAGCTCAGCCCAAGGCCAGCCTAAAATAATGTGTAAAATATCTATCCCATAGGGAAGTCCCCAAGCCCAGCCCACATGCAATACAAACCCTAATCCCCATTGTCATTAACACAAATAATATTAATTAAACCTAATCTCTTAGTTAAATACGCAGAGAGTTGTGTGCGTGTGGGGAAGGGTGTCATCTGTTGTCTCCACAAAAATTCCCAATTCGAAGGGGCTGATCCCACTTCCCAAATTAATTCCACAGAGAGGGGCAGAAGGAAGAAGAGAGGAGGAGAGGAAGTCTCACCCTCGGTGGCGGCCGAAGCGCGTAGAGGCCGGGCGGAGGTCGGTCTTGGCTCGGGAGAGCAAGATGGTGGCGGCAGCTAGGCTGACAGTGTGGCGACGGCTCCGGAGTGGGAGAGGTGGCGCGAGCTCGAGATCTGGGACACGTCGGTGGCGCAACGCCGAGTCCAGGAGGCAGAGGTAGCGCACGCCAGGGCAGAGCTCGCCAAGGGGCGGTGGTCGAGCACCGCTTTGAAGGTGATGGTTTCTTGTTTCTTTTTTCTTTTTTTCTCTGTGATAGTGGCGGAGGCGACTGTGGCCAACCGGGGGTGCACCGTGGTGGCGGTTTGATGTGGGAACATAGGTGATGATGGCGGTGTGATATTGGTGGCAGGGGAGTAGATGGTCGGGAGTCTGCGATGGTGGTGGTGGGTGCGTGGTGATGCATGGGACGGCGGTCAGGTGGCTGGTTGACTGGTGAGGATGGAGGTGGTTGACTGTGAAGGAGGTGGGTTGAGGCAGAATCGGGGTGGCAGTTTGTGTGCTGGTCAGGGTGGCCGTGGCGATGATGTGGTGTTTGGGGGTCGGGTGTGCTGTGGTCGACCAAGGTGGCCGGAGCTAGTGGTGGCAGTCATGGAGGAGGCAGTAGGGGAGCCAGGCAGGAGGAGAGTTTGGTAGTGGTCGAAAAATGCTACAGAAGAGTGTGTGGCGATTGGCTGTGTTTAGGGCTTTTGAAAATTTTTGTGTAGGAATTTCTATGTAAAATATTGGAAAGTCCCCAATATTTATAGTAGTAGTGTAAGAACCCTAGTTAGAAAGTAAATGTAATAGATTTAGAAAAAAAATAGTGGAAACTACTAACAACCAACACTAACTACTAATTTAATTAGTTAATAATTACTAGCTAATTATCAATTAGCTACTAACTACCAATTACTAGCTAAATCCAAATCCTAGCCCACAATCCAAGCCTAAGGCTTGGTAGGCTAAAATGGACTACCCCACAATCCAAGTCCGAACTTGGTAGGCTGATACTAAGGCTGGAATGGCCTTCGTCCAATACGAGAGAAAAATATGATAATTACAAATCATTATAAACTTTTAAGATTAAAACAAACAAAAATAGAAGTATTTTTATTTATAAATAATATTTTCATAACTTATAAAAGTTCAAGGAATTGAATAAGATATTTATTTGGGATAAAATCTCTTATAATACTGTTTTATAAACCAAAGACCCAACAAAAGTACCGATAGTATATTACGATCGAAAATATACTTCATATTAAAAATTTACGATTTCAAAGATTTAGGGAAGTTCAGAAAAATAGAAATTTTAAAAATTCAAAAAAATCCAAAATTCGGTTAACGGGAGGTTACACATTCTCGAAATTCTCCTAAAATTGGCACAAAATCCAATATAACGTTCACGTAGAGAGTCATTAGAGTCTCAAACGCCTTCATATGGCTAGTTCTAGTCCATAGGTGAATTCTTATGGGTCAAATAGCACAATTAGAGTCTAATTAGAGAGAAAAATGAGATATATACCTATTGGGCGATGGATTTCCAATGAAAAGTCAAATGGACTCGATCCGAACACATAGCTCCTAGCAAATAGACTCCTCTTCTAGTGCTCCAAGCTCCTAGGCTCCTTCAAGTAAAGAGAATGAGAGGAATGGATGAAAGATTGAGTGGAATTTGAGAGTAATTGATGGAGGAATGGCTCAAATTGGGGAAGAACACCAAAATGAGAGGAATGAATGAAATGAGTCAGCCTCTCTGCATGACATGGCCGTCCAATATGGGGCTAGGTTTGCTAATCCAAAATGTCTAACATGCACCTAAAAGCTTGTCATGAGAACTAATTAGTACATGGAAGGTTCTGAACCTATTTCGGTAAATAGTCTAATCCTAATTTAATTAAACTGTCATAACTAATGAGTCTAAATGGGGCTAGTCTAATAAGTTGGTCTATGAATTATGTTATGCTAATTGTTGGGCTCTAATCTAGCGTCTAGTCTAATTGGTTCACTGACACAAGTCTAACAAATAGGCTAGCCACTAACCGTAATAACTAACACAATATTAATAAATAAATATACACAATATAATATATAATAAAATGATAAAAGTATCCCTATTTGGAAAAGTGGCAGTGACAAGTCTACCCCCCTTGAAATAATTTTGTCCTCAAAATTAAAAGACAAAACTATCACAGGAACACAAACAAAACAAAAGAGAATCAATACCTTAAGGCTCGAAGAGATAAGGGTATTGCTCCCGCATGTCGTCCTCACCTGGGAGTGATGCCTCCATGCGACATAAACCAAGGGAATGATATGGTTCCGGAGCACCTTCTTCCAATGATCTAGAATCTCAACTGGCTGCTCTGGATAACTGAGAGTCGGGCCCACCTCAATCTCGAAGTGGTCCAAAATGTGACTAGGATCCGCCATGTACAGTCTCAGCTGTGACACATGGAACACGTTATGCACTCCCTCTAATACAAGCGATAAGTCTAGTCGGTAGGCCACTGCACTGACCCTCTCAAGGATACTGAAAGGTCCGATGAATCGCAGACTAAGCTTCGCCAAAGCGAATCGTATCCCATGTCGAAAAAATCCTCAAGAATACCAAATCACCAACCTATCACAAAATAAAGCTTTAAAACTTAACCTATAATAAACAACCACAATCAATCACAAACACCAAAATCTAAATTATACCTCAAACTCGAAGGGTCTCCGTTGGCTATCAGCCCAATGCCACTGTCTGTCTTACGCTACTCGAAGTCTATCTCTAATCAGCTTGACCTTTTATGTTGCATTTGTCACACCCCGCTCACGTAGGAGCGAACGTCCTCGCTAAGGCGTGATGCTGCACGAGCCTATATTACGCTCATGCAAGGCGGGTTCCATAACGGCCGATTACAGTGGCTGCGATGGGATCGTCGCACAGAAGTCCCAAGCAGAGACATTGAATATGTCAGCGAAAATTTAGAACAAAACATAAGTCATTCAAAAGATGTATTTTATTGATATTGAAACAAGGATTACAATGGGGCGCAAGGCCAAGATTACAAGTCACTCAAGCTCACTCTTCTTACATTACAAGTCACTCAGCTCTCTTTCATCTCTCAATACAAGTCTTGAGCAAGCGGATGTAGCTCCCCTTCCCGAAAATTTTGAAATATTTTATTTATTATTTTAATTGGTTTAAATGGTGATTTTTAGATTTTGTAAAAAGTTATTTAGTTTATTATTACGGTAGATGATTTTAGTCATTGTTAAGAATTTGAGTACAAGGTGACTAGAAATCGTGGCACGGATAGTGCAGTGGCGGGCTTTGACTAAGTGTATTAGCCCTGGTAGGGAAGACTGAGCCATAGTGATACCCTAACTAGGAGAACCAAACTAAGTTGTGACATGACCATTATAATAGTTTAATTATTCATTATTATTATTATTTGACATTTAGTGATCCGTTTGTACCAGACTGGTCCGGACTGGACCCGGACCGGACCGGACCAAGCCTATGTAGTCATGCGGCACATCCAAGGACATTCGTATTGAGGAATTTGGTATGAGGGTGTTGTATTTCATTTTAATGATTTAACGAATATTTTTCCAGCATTCGAAATTAGATATTATAATTATTCTTATTTAGTTGATATTCAATGACATTGTTATAAAATGGGTCCTTGTACATTTTAGGATTTTTAGACTGTGCATGATGGTATATACACCAATATTAGTTTATTGAATTTCGTTATCATTATTACTATTGTTATTATTATTTTATTGAAGTTATATAATATTAATATTATTACTATGGTTATTAAATATAAATTATTTATTATTATTAGTTATTATCATTTTATCCTTTAACAAAAGATATGTGAATATATATATATGTATAATAAATGTATGGGTGTATGTGTATTTATATGAAAATATATAAATGTATAAATGTGTTTGTATAGATATAAATAAATATATTATACATGAGTGTGTGTGTACGTATATGTGAATATATATATATTGTGAAACCCATCATTTTCGTATTTATTTATTTAATAGAATTTTTGTGTTATTAATTAACGTTTTCAAAATTATTATTATTAAATATTATTATTAATTATTTTTGGGTGAAAAAGAATTTTTAAAAATTATAACAACTTGGATTTTTGGTTTCCGAGCCCAGACCCAGGCCTGAGCCCAATTCTTCCTATTTCTTAAATCTGATTATTCTTTGGACTTGGTTAAATCTTGATTTTAATAAAAAAAAAAAAATTAAATGTTGGCTGGTCCCGTAGGACCAGCACTCCATCACACAGAATTGGTAAACCCTTCCTATTCTAACTCCCCACTTAAATCTCATAACCTCCCACCTCTCCATCTCCCTCTATTTACTCACCCCACCTTCCTCCAACGTGCAGACCCCACTTCCCTTATTAAACTCCACTCTTCCCACTTCTCCCCCTCACGAGAACCCACTACTTCCTATTTTCATTCATCAGAGAAAGCATCTCTCCCTCTCTCACAGTAACAACTTCCCCTCACCTAACTCACTACTCAAACCCTCTCTTCCTCCTCCACCCTATTTCCCGAGCCCTCTCCGGCGAGATCCAGCCCGCGCCCCCGCCGTTCTCCGACCGGCGTCCCCGCGCGCGACCCTCCCCGCCAGCCGAGCCCAGCGCGCGGCTCCTCCCCGCGCTGTCCCGATCCCCGACCGCGGCCGAGCTTCCCTCTGGCCGCCGACCCCGAGCTCGCCCACCCCCGGCGAACTCCGCGCGGCCCCCTCCGGTGACAGCGCTCCGGCCATCACCCCCGGCTGTGCGCCCCTCTCCTCGCGGACCCTCTCCGGGCCGATGTTCTGTTGTCCGGCCGTTCCTGGTCGTAGACCCGCTTCCCGCGGCTCGTCGGCTCCCTGACCCGCTGTCCGCATGTTGCCCGTGCGTTGATCCTCCTGTCTGAGCTTCCCCGTACGTTCGCAGCGCATCGTAACGCTGTCCGGAGACTCTCGAGTCCATGACGGCGCGTCCCGAGTCCGAGGCCACCCTTCGGACTCCGTCATCGAGCCTCTCGGTAAATTTTCCTGTTAATCACAGTAGTTCGTCCCTCCCGTAGAGTCTATGATGATAATCGGTCCCCGGTTTCCCTTTGGGAAATCCGGTTAGCTGCGTAGTATTTTCGGTTAGCTGCGTAGTATTTTCGGTTAGCCGCGTTAGTATATTTTCTGTGATTTTATCTGCTGGTTGTGTGGTTTGTTTTGATTATAGGATTCCCGGGTATTTCAGGAAGTTCTGTGGATTGGAAATTATTTTCTGGTGGCTTGGAAATATTTTGGTGGATAAATTTGCGGGATTATTATTGGGTTGGAATAATTGCAGGTTTTCTGTGGCGCATTTCCCAGTTTTGGGTTGTCCCAAAATAGAGGAAGTGTTGCCCAAATTTTTACAAAACTATATTTAATTGATTTTAAAATTGGTTTTCGAAAATGAATTTTAAACTGATTTTTCGGGCGACGACCGTACCGGTCTGTGGGCCCTGGCGAAATGCAAACGCACCGGTCCGACCGGGCGTTGTGGTATTAGCTGGATTTTGATGATGGACCGAGTCTGAGACTCTTAAACATTTATTTTAAATTATTTTATTTAATATTTAGGCTATTTATTATAGTCATTTATTTACTGCACTTTATTTAGTAATTAGATCTTTTCCTCTTATTTGATGTAAAAATAATTGTACAGGGCATAAGCCCACTCTAGGATGTTTAGCTGTGCCCATGTATTATTTAGCGTAGGTTTTACTTTATTTTTCTGGGTGGATGTTGATCTTGGGTGGTATTTTGATTAGACGTATAAATCGTAGTTAGAGCGTAATTTTATAATTAATCAAGAATTAATTAAATGGATAAAATATTAGTAAATAATTAGTTCATGATTTATCACTATAAGAAACTATAATTTTATAAATATATTACAAAAACACAAAGTTTTCCAAAGTTAATTGGTCCTTGTTATTATTTTCAAATAACCAAATTAATCGGTTTAATCAACGCACGTAGTTGCGACGTAATCGTTAGCTGTAAATTAATACAACTTAAAACCTGACTAGGACTTACTACTAGAGATTGCAACTAGCACACTTAGCCTGGTTATACAAAGGATCTAAGTCGAGTTCTCAACTGTAGGAACTCGAAGTTACAACTGACGTTCCTCCTCGGTACCGACTCGTCTTTCCAGTCATTCTAATACAAAGGCAAGTACAGTTATGTCTATTTGGTAATTTATCTAGTAATTGTTTTATTGCAATTTTAAAC
Source organism: Iris pallida (assembly GCA_029216955.1). NCBI lineage: Eukaryota > Viridiplantae > Streptophyta > Magnoliopsida > Asparagales > Iridaceae > Iris > Iris pallida. The sequence continues at coordinate 8,255,284 of JANAVB010019794.1, forward strand.
CACATTGCTGCACGGAACTCTCTCCTAGAGTATTGATTGTGGAACTCTTTACTAGAGTTCGAATATTGACTCATTGATTGAATCTGATTGACTCGGGATATTGGGGGAGTAGTGTAGCGTCTATGACCAATACCCCCATATTGCATTGATTGTGCGAGCTGATTCCTCCTATACACGAGGATAGGCCGGACCGTATCATTAGGATATAATTGAATCATCCCAAGCCGGTCATAGTTCGTTGCCTACTCAAATCACATTGTTTTCGATTGTAGAATTGTAGGAAAATATTGTTAAAGTATTTCAAATTGTTTAACATTGCAAATTTCAAATTATTATTTGAATTATTGGATATTCGTAATTGTACTTTGCTCCCTCCTGACTGGAGACCCAACATTTTAGGTATCACTGATGAGGCTTTGTTACGCGATCCCAAGACGAGGAATTCGAGATTGCTGAGCTGTTTGCCTAGAGTTTTCTTTTATTCATGATGTATGTAAAAAAAATGGTTTAAGTTGTATCTTTTATTTCATTGTAAAAGTTTAATAAAGTTTTATTTCCGAATTTTGAGTTGTGACAAATATAGTGTTGTTATATGGTTATCTGCTACTGAACAGTTTACTGCTGCCGTCTCAACAACGGTGCAGGCTGGGCATGATCTGATTCGACCCAAGAAATTGGGACCGGGTCGTGACATGTTTTTAGTGGTGGCCCATGCAGGTCTGAACAACAACTTAGGAAAATATACCTAGAAACAATTAGAACACTAGAACATCAATTTGTCACAACATAGGACCGAAATATATTATAAATAAATATTTTTGTTTGATTATAGACTGGTAGGATACCTTGCTTATGTTTGCATCCTAAACCATCCAGAGAATGACCGTTGACCAAATCCTGCTGGCGATGAGGTGTCATCTCCGGATCATACCCCATCTCCTCAACCAAGCCCAGGGTCTTTTCCCTCGCGGCTGTTTGACCGTCCTCATAGTGCATCCAGTGAAGTTTTTCCTACACTGGCGATTCCTACCTCATCTCAAACTGAATTGCATTTCCTTGATGGAGTATTCATTTTTGTTGCTCCACTAGTACCAGCAATCATCTTCCAAATGGTTGTCCTATTTCAAGAAATCCTGGAGTTCCAGAAAGCTCAAGATGAAGCCCAGCAGGAACAGATGAATATCACGAGAGAAGACATGAAGAACGTCATGATGTAGCCTTAAGCTATCTTAAACCAAGTTGGAGCGGAACCTCACCCTAGGAGGGGTACCCCTGAAATCTAGAAGACATTTTGAGCCCTATCCGGCAGTTATATCGTAAGAAACTATTGGTTTGTGGCTACTGTAAAATGCTTGGTCACCAAACCAATATTTGTCGCAAGAGATTGGAGAAATGTTTGGTATGTGGATCTGCTGAACATCGGGTAAAGGATTGTCCCTTATCTTTCCATCAAACCAGAGCTCTTATCCCAGCAACACCTGTTAGGCCACAACCCAGAGACTCTCTTCCTATCTAGCAGACCTTGCCTCCTACAAAGGCATGATGCAGACTCGAAGTTCATAGAAGATGAAGGACCAGATCAATGAAGGCTCTAGGATTTATCCAAGATAGAACTTCACCTTAGGGAACACCTATCTTGTTTGTGCCCAAGAAGGATGGAACAACTGATGTGCATGGATTACCAGACACTAAAGAACAAGTACCCTCTGCCCGGATCGAGGATCTGTTTGATCTGGTTGTGTGGAGTTAGGGTGTTTCGAAGTTTGACTTAAGATTTGACTTCCATCAAATCAAAGTCAGGAAAGAGGACATTTCCAAGACGACGTTCAAACACCAAGTATGGGTAGTTTTCTTTGGTCAGGACGTTAGACTGACAAATGCTTCTGCTGTGTTCATGAATCTCATGAACAGAGATTTTCATGAGTATTTGAATTAGTTTATCTTCCCCATAGATAACCTTCTGATATATTTGAAGACTGAAGAAGAGCATGAAGAACATCTGAGGAAGTTTTGGAAACTTTGAGGAAAAAGAAGTTTTATGGTAAGTTACCTGAACGTGGATTCTTGACAAGGTAGACTTTTGGCCATGTTGTCAAGAGAAGAAATTTCGATGGAAGATAGCTGTTGTTGAAAAGTGGTACACCCCAAGTTCAATTCGGAAGATTCTTGAACTTGGCCGGCTACTATCAGAAGTTCGTGAAGGATTTTGCCAAGATTGCTGAGCCAATGACGAAGCACACTTGGAAGAATGAAGAGTTCATCTGAACGAAAGTTTGCCAGGCGGCATTGAGGAGCTGAAGAAGAGACTTACCACTACACCAATCCTTGCGCTACCCGCAGGAACCGGTGGGTTCTCAATTTACAGTAATGCCTCTGGAAGAGGACTGGGCTGCGTTCTTCAACGACATGGGAAAGTAATTGCTTACACATGTAGGCAACTACAGACTCATGAGAAGAATCATCCCACGCCTAATTTGAATTGCTGCAATTATCTTTACTTTGAAGCTATGGAAGCATGATTTTATGGAAAGGGAGTGAAAATATGTACGGACTACCAAAGTCTGAAATATGTCTTCACTCAGGAAGGGCTGAATGTTAGACTAAGAAGATGGTTGAAGCAGATGAAGGTTTTCGACATCAACCTGCAGTACCATTCCGACATCGAGAAGTTTGGACTGGAGGTTATACTACCTGGAGATAGAAGGACGGAGCTGGATGCTGATTCAGTATTGATGAAGTTCGAGGCTGAGGGACAAAAAAATTAAGAGAACGAAGTTTCAAAACAAGGCACTTTGCAGGCTTAGAGATCAAGTGTTGGCAGGAACACTCGAGGGTTTCTAAATTGATCAGTATTGGAACTCTGAAGAAAGGTACGAGACTTTGCGTATCGGCTGACAAACGGAGGAACGAGTTGATGAAAGAAATGCACCAGTCGCAGTATTCCATATATTCAGGAGCTAATAAGATGTATCGGAATATGCCTCCATTGATTGGTGCTATGGAATGAAGAAGGACAATTCCAGGTATGGGATTAGATGTGAATTTGTCAACATGAGGAATTTAGCAAGAGAACAACAAGTTTGTTGCAGCCGCTGGACAATTCGGAGTGGAAGTAGAAGCATATGACAATGAACTTTGAGTAAGGATTGCCTTGTTCCCAAGGAGGGAAGGGCACCAATTGGATTATAGAAAATCGACTGACTAAGTCAGCACACTTTCAAAGTTGGTTTATCCACTAAAGAAGTTGGCAGCATTGTACGAGAGGCACATTTATCGGATTCATGGAGTACAGCGGGACGAGCAATCAGAGAGGTCAATCCAGACGCTTGAAGATGTATTGAGATTTTGCGTCTCGGAATTTGGCAGGTCTTGGGAAGACCAAATTGCATTTGGTGAAGTTTCTCCTACCAGAGGAACAATCAGTTTCGACGGAGCTGGAAATTGAGGCCAGGTACATCAGGCCATTTGAAGTTTAAGACGCGTGGGAAGTAGCGTACCAGTTAGCTCTACCAGCTAATCTTGAGAATGTGCAACGTCTTCTACGTCACAGCTCAGATGTTACATTTCGGATCCGAGTCACATTTTGGATAATTCAGAATTGAAGATTGGAATCAACCTTTCAGTGCCAGAGAAACCAGTTGCAAGTCTAGTCAGAGATGAGAAGAAATCAGAATTTGAGCCATCACTTAAATTCCTATTTTCTTATCTTTTCGTTCTAAACTTGACTGATGCTGACGAAGTTAGCCTAGTTTTGCAAGCTATCTCTTTATCAAGCTTGATCATGACAGTATTTTATTGGGTGCACCCACTAATATATTGTCTAATCAGGACCGGTGCATGATGGTCTGATCAACCTCTGTACTTTGGTTCACTTTTGTATTTTCTACATGGATGATATCATAAATGAAACTTATCCCTAAACCGTCTCATCCACGACTGCTTTGGAAATTCTTATTTTTGGACCTGAGTTACGAGTGTAGTACCCGTACCTGTTTGATTCTCCTACCCTATCTTTTAATTTCGAGGACGAAATTTTCTAAGGAGGGAAGATTGTGAAACCCATCATTTTCGTATTTATTTATTTAATAGAATTTTTGTGTTATTAATTAACGTTTTCAAAATTATTATTATTAAATATTATTATTAATTATTTTTGGGTGAAAAAGAATTTTTAAAAATTATAACAACTTGGATTTTTGGTTTCCGAGCCCAGACCCAGGCCTGAGCCCAATTCTTCCTATTTCTTAAATCTGATTATTCTTTGGACTTGGTTAAATCTTGATTTTAATTAAAAAAAAAAAATTTTAATGTTGGCTGGTCCGTAGGACCAGCACTCCATCACACAGAATTGGTAAACCCTTCCTATTCTAACTCCCCACTTAAATCTCATAACCTCCCACCTCTCCATCTCCCTCTATTTACTCACCCCACCTTCCTCCAACGTGCAGACCCCACTTCCCTTATTAAACTCCACTCTTCCCACTTCTCCCCCTCACGAGAACCCACTACTTCCTATTTTCATTCATCAGAGAAAGCATCTCTCCCTCTCTCACAGTAACAACTTCCCCTCACCTAACTCACTACTCAAACCCTCTCTTCCTCCTCCACCCTCTTTCCCGAGCCCTCTCCGGCGAGATCCAGCCCGCGCCCCCGCCGTTCTCCGACCGGCGTCCCCGCGCGCGACCCTCCCCGCCAGCCGAGCCCAGCGCGCGGCTCCTCCCCGCGCTGTCCCGATCCCCGACCGCGGCCGAGCTTCCCTCTGGCCGCCGACCCCGAGCTCGCCCACCCCCGGCGAACTCCGCGCGGCCCCCTCCGGTGACAGCGCTCCGGCCATCACCCCCGGCTGTGCGCCCCTCTCCTCGCGGACCCTCTCCGGGCCGATGTTCTGTTGTTCGGCCGTTCCTGGTCGTAGACCCGCTTCCCGCGGCTCGTCGGCTCCCTGACCCGCTGTCCGCATGTTGCCCGTGCGTTGATCCTCCTGTCTGAGCTTCCCCGTACGTTCGCAGCGCATCGTAACGCTGTCCGGAGACTCTCGAGTCCATGACGGCGCGTCCCGAGTCCGAGGCCACCCTTCGGACTCCGTCATCGAGCCTCTCGGTAAATTTTCCTGTTAATCACAGTAGTTCGTCCCTCCCGTAGAGTCTATGATGATAATCGGTCCCCGGTTTCCCTTTGGGAAATCCGGTTAGCTGCGTAGTATTTTCGGTTAGCTGCGTAGTATTTTCGGTTAGCCGCGTTAGTATTTTCTGTGATTTCATCTGCTGGTTGTGTGGTTTGGTTTGATTATAGGATTCCCGGGTATTTCGGGAAGTTCTGTGGATTGGAAATTATTTTCTGGTGGCTTGGAAATATTTTGGTGGATAAATTTGCGGGATTATTATTGGGTTGGAATAATTGCAGGTTTTCTGTGGCGCATTTCCCAGTTTTGGGTTGTCCCAAAATAGAGGAAGTGTTGCCCAAATTTTTACAAAACTATATTTAATTGATTTTAAAATTGGTTTTCGGAAATGAATTTTAAACTGATTTTTCGGGCGACGACCGTACCGGTCTGTGGGCCCTGGCGAAATGCAAACGCACCGGTCCGACCGGGCGTTGTGGTATTAGCTGGATTTTGATGATGGACCGAGTCTGAGACTCTTAAACATTTATTTTAAATTATTTTATTTAATATTTAGGCTATTTATTATAGTCATTTATTTACTGCACTTTATTTAGTAATTAGATCTTTTCCTCTTATTTGATGTAAAAATAATTGTACAGGGCATAAGCCCACTCTAGGATGTTTAGCTGTGCCCATGTATTGTTTAGCGTAGGTTTTACTTTATTTTTCTGGGTGGATGTTGATCTTGGGTGGTATTTTGATTAGACGTATAAATCGTAGTTAGAGCGTAATTTTATAATTAATCAAGAATTAATTAAATGGATAAAATATTAGTAAATAACTAGTTCATGATTTATCACTATAAGAAACTATAATTTTATAAATATATTACAAAAACACAAAGTTTTCCAAAGTTAATTGGTCCTTGTTATTATTTCCAAATAACCAAATTAATCGGTTTAATCAACGCACGTAGTTGCGACGTAATCGTTAGCTGTAAATTAATACAACTTAAAACCTGACTAGGACTTATTACTAGAGATTGCAACTAGCACACTTAGCCTGGTTATACAAAGGATCTAAGTCGAGTTCTCAACTGTAGGAACTCGAAGTTACAACTGACGTTCCTCCTCGGTACCGACTCGTCTTTCCAGTCATTCTAATACAAAGGCAAGTACAGTTATGTCTATTTGGTAATTTATCTAGTAATTGTTTTATTGCAATTTTAAACCACATTGCTGCACGGAACTCTCTCCTAGAGTATTGATTGTGGAACTCTTTACTAGAGTTCGAATATTGACTCATTGATTGAATCTGATTGACTCGGGATATTGGGGGAGTAGTGTAGCGTTTATGACCAATACCCCCATATTGTATTGATTGTGCGAGCTGATTCCTCCTATACACGAGGATAGGCCGGACCGTATCATTAGGATATAATTGAATCATCCCAAGCCGGTCATAGTTCGTTGCCTACTCAAATCACATTGTTTTCGATTGTAGAATTGTAGGAAAATATTGTTAAAGTATTTCAAATTGTTTAACATTGCAAATTTCAAATTATTATTTGAATTATTGGATATTCGTAATTGTACTTTGCTCCCTCCTGACTGGAGACCCAACATTTTAGGTATCACTGATGAGGCTTTGTTACGCGATCCCAAGACGAGGAATTCGAGATTGCTGAGTTGTTTGCCTAGAGTTTTCTTTTATTCATGATGTATGTAAAAAAAATGGTTTAAGTTGTATCTTTTATTTCATTGTAAAAGTTTAATAAAGTTTTATTTCCGAATTTTGAGTTGTGACAAATATAGTGTTGTTGTATGGTTATCTGCTACTGAACAGCTTACTGCTGCCATCTCAACAACGGTGCAGGCTGGACATGATCTGATCCGACCCAAGAAATTGGGACCGGGTCGTGACATGTTTTTAGTGGTGGCCCATGCAGGTCTGAACAACAACTTAGGAAAATATACCTAGAAACAATTAGAACACTAGAACATCAATTTGTCACAACATAGGACCGAAATATATTATAAATAAATATTTTTGTTTGATTATAGACTGGTAGGATACCTTGCTTATGTTTGCATCCTAAACCATCCAGAGAATGACCGTTGACCAAATCCTGCTGGCGATGAGGTGTCATCTCCGGATCATACCCCATCTCCTCAACCAAGCCCAGGGTCTTTTCCCTCGCGGCTGTTTGACCGTCCTCATAGTGCATCCAGTGAAGTTTTTCCTACACTGGCGATTCCTACCTCATCTCAAACTGAATTGCATTTCCTTGGTGGAGTATTCATTTTTGTTGCTCCACTAGTACCAGCAATCATCTTCCAAATGGTTGTCCTATTTCAAGAAATCCTGGAGTTCCAGAAAGCTCAAGATGAAGCCCAGCAGGAACAGATGAATATCACGAGAGAAGACATGAAGAACGTCATGATGTAGCCTTAAGCTATCTTAAACCAAGTTGGAGCGGAACCTCACCCTAGGAGGGGTACCCCTGAAATCTAGAAGACATTTTGAGCCCTATCCGGCAGTTATATCGTAAGAAACTATTGGTTTGTGGCTACTGTAAAATGCTTGGTCACCAAACCAATATTTGTCGCAAGAGATTGGAGAAATGTTTGGTATGTGGATCTGCTGAACATCGGGTAAAGGATTGTCCCTTATCTTTCCATCAAACCAGAGCTCTTATCCCAGCAACACCTGTTAGGCCACAACCCAGAGACTCTCTTCCTATCTAGCAGACCTTGCCTCCTACAAAGGCATGATGCAGACTCGAAGTTCATAGAAGATGAAGGACCAGATCAATGAAGGCTCTAGGATTTATCCAAGATAGAACTTCACCTTAGGGAACACCTATCTTGTTTGTGCCCAAGAAGGATGGAACAACTGATGTGCATGGATTACCAGACACTAAAGAACAAGTACCCTCTGCCCGGATCGAGGATCTGTTTGATCTGGTTGTGTGGAGTTAGGGTGTTTCGAAGTTTGACTTAAGATTTGACTTCCATCAAATCAAAGTCAGGAAAGAGGACATTTCCAAGACGACGTTCAAACACCAAGTATGGGTAGTTTTCTTTGGTCAGGACGTTAGACTGACAAATGCTTCTGCTGTGTTCATGAATCTCATGAACAGAGATTTTCATGAGTATTTGAATTAGTTTATCTTCCCCATAGATAACCTTCTGATATATTTGAAGACTGAAGAAGAGCATGAAGAACATCTGAGGAAGTTTTGGAAACTTTGAGGAAAAAGAAGTTTTATGGTAAGTTACCTGAACGTGGATTCTTGACAAGGTAGACTTTTGGCCATGTTGTCAAGAGAAGAAATTTCGATGGAAGATAGCTGTTGTTGAAAAGTGGTACACCCCAAGTTCAATTCGGAAGATTCTTGAACTTGGCCGGCTACTATCAGAAGTTCGTGAAGGATTTTGCCAAGATTGATGAGCCAATGACGAAGCACACTTGGAAGAATGAAGAGTTCATCTGAACGAAAGTTTGCCAGGCGGCATTGAGGAACTGAAGAAGAGACTTACCACTACACCAATCCTTGCGCTACCCGCAGGAACCGGTGGGTTCTCAATTTACAGTAATGCCTCTGGAAGAGGACTGGGCTGCGTTCTTCAACGACATGGGAAAGTAATTGCTTACACATGTAGGCAACTACAGACTCATGAGAAGAATCATCCCACGCCTAATTTGAATTGCTGCAATTATCTTTACTTTGAAGCTATGGAAGCATGATTTTATGGAAAGGGAGTGAAAATATGTACGGACTACCAAAGTCTGAAATATGTCTTCACTCAGGAAGGGCTGAATGTTAGACTAAGAAGATGGTTGAAGCAGATGAAGGTTTTCGACATCAACCTGCAGTACCATTCTGACATCGAGAAGTTTGGACTGGAGGTTATACTACCTGGAGATAGAAGGACGGAGCTGGATGCTGATTCAGTATTGATGAAGTTCGAGGCTGAGGGACAAAAAAATTAAGAGAACGAAGTTTCAAAACAAGGCACTTTGCAGGCTTAGAGATCAAGTGTTGGCAGGAACACTCGAGGGTTTCTAAATTGATCAGTATTGGAACTCTGAAGAAAGGTACGAGATTTTGCGTATCGGCTGACAAACGGAGGAACGAGTTGATGAAAGAAATGCACCAGTCGCAGTATTCCATATATTCAGGAGCTAATAAGATGTATCGGAATATGCCTCCATTGATTGGTGCTATGGAATGAAGAAGGACAATTCCAGGTATGGGATTAGATGTGAATTTGTCAACATGAGGAATTTAGCAAGAGAACAACAAGTTTGTTGCAGCCGCTGGACAATTCGGAGTGGAAGTAGAAGCATATGACAATGAACTTTGAGTAAGGATTGCCTTGTTCCCAAGGAGGGAAGGGCACCAATTGGATTATAGAAAACCGACTGACTAAGTCAGCACACTTTCAAAGTTGGTTTATCCACTAAAGAAGTTGGCAGCATTGTACGAGAGGCACATTTATCGGATTCATGGAGTACAGCGGGACGAGCAATCAGAGAGGTCAATCCAGACGCTTGAAGATGTATTGAGATTTTGCGTCTCGGAATTTGGCAGGTCTTGGGAAGACCAAATTGCATTTGGTGAAGTTTCTCCTACCAGAGGAACAATCAGTTTCGACGGAGCTGGAAATTGAGGCCAGGTACATCAGGCCATTTGAAGTTTAAGACGCGTGGGAAGTAGCGTACCAGTTAGCTCTACCAGCTAATCTTGAGAATGTGCAACGTCTTCTACGTCACAGCTCAGATGTTACATTTCGGATCCGAGTCACATTTTGGATAATTCAGAATTGAAGATTGGAATCAACCTTTCAGTGCCAGAGAAACCAGTTGCAAGTCTAGTCAGAGATGAGAAGAAATCAGAATTTGAGCCATCACTTAAACTCCTATTTTCTTATCTTTTCGTTCTAAACTTGACTGATGCTGACGAAGTTAGCCTAGTTTTGCAAGCTATCTCTTTATCAAGCTTGATCATGACAGTATTTTATTGGGTGCACCCACTAATATATTGTCTAATCAGGACCGGTGCATGATGGTCTGATCAACCTCTGTACTTTGGTTCACTTTTGTATTTTCTACATGGATGATATCATAAATGAAACTTATCCCTAAACCGTCTCATCCACGACTGCTTTGGAAATTCTTATTTTTGGACCTGAGTTACGAGTGTAGTACCCGTACCTGTTTGATTCTCCTACCCTATCTTTTAATTTCGAGGACGAAATTTTCTAAGGAGGAAAGATTGTGAAACCCATCATTTTCGTATTTATTTATTTAATAGAATTTTTGTGTTATTAATTAACGTTTTCAAAATTATTATTATTAAATATTATTATTAATTATTTTTGGGTGAAAAAGAATTTTTAAAAATTATAACAACTTGGATTTTTGGTTTCCGAGCCCAGACCCAGGCCTGAGACCAATTCTTCCTATTTCTTAAATCTGATTATTCTTTGGACTTGGTTAAATCTTGATTTTAATAAAAAAAAAAATTTTAAATGTTAGCTGGTCCCGTAGGACCAGCACTCCATCACACAGAATTGGTAAACCCTTCCTATTCTAACTCCCCACTTAAATCTCATAACCTCCCACCTCTCCATCTCCCTCTATTTACTCACCCCACCTTCCTCCAACGTGCAGACCCTACTTCCCTTATTAAACTCCACTCTTCCCACTTCTCCCCCTCACGAGAACCCACTACTTCCTATTTTCATTCATCAGAGAAAGCATCTCTCCCTCTCTCACAGTAACAACTTCCCCTCACCTAACTCACTACTCAAACCCTCTCTTCCTCCTCCACCCTCTTTCCCGAGCCCTCTCCGGCGAGATCCAGCCCGCGCCCCCGCCGTTCTCCGACCGGCGTCCCCGCGCGCGACCCTCCCTGCCAGCCGAGCCCAGCGCGCGGCTCCTCCCCGCGCTGTCCCGATCCCCGACCGCGGCCGAGCTTCCCTCTGGCCGCCGACCCCGAGCTCGCCCACCCCCGGCGAACTCCGCGCGGCCCCCTCCGGTGACAGCGCTCCGGCCATCACCCCCGGCTGTGCGCCCCTCTCCTCGCGGACCCTCTCCGGGCCGATGTTCTGTTGTCCGGCCGTTGCTGGTCGTAGACCCGCTTCCCGCGGCTCGTCGGCTCCCTGACCCGCTGTCCGCATGTTGCCCGTGCGTTGATCCTCCTGTCTGAGCTTCCCCGTACGTTCGCAGTGCATCGTAACGCTGTCCGGAGACTCTCGAGTCCATGACGGCGCGTCCCGAGTCCGAGGCCACCCTTCGGACTCCGTCATCGAGCCTCTCGGTAAATTTTCCTGTTAATCACAGTAGTTCGTCCCTCCCGTAGAGTCTATGATGATAATCGGTCCCCGGTTTCCCTTTGGGAAATCCGGTTAGCTGCGTAGTATTTTCGGTTAGCTGCGTAGTATTTTCGGTTAGCCGCGTTAGTATATTTTCTGTGATTTTATCTGCTGGTTGTGTGGTTTGGTTTGATTATAGGATTCCCGGGTATTTCGGGAAGTTCTGTGGATTGGAAATTATTTTCTGGTGGCTTGGAAATATTTTGGTGGATAAATTTGCGGGATTATTATTGGGTTGGAATAATTGCAGGTTTTCTGTGGCGCATTTCCCAGTTTTGGGTTGTCCCAAAATAGAGGAAGTGCTGCCCAAATTTTTACAAAACTATATTTAATTGATTTTAAAATTGGTTTTCGGAAATGAATTTTAAACTGATTTTTCGGGCGACGATCGTACCGGTCTGTGGGCCCTGGCGAAATGCAAACGCACCGGTCCGACCGGGCGTTGTGGTATTAGCTGGATTTTGATGATGGACCGAATCTGAGACTCTTAAACATTTATTTTAAATTATTTTATTTAATATTTAGGCTATTTATTATAGTCATTTATTTACTGCACTTTATTTAGTAATTAGATCTTTTCCTCTTATTTGATGTAAAAATAATTGTACAGGGCATAAGCCCACTCTAGGATGTTTAGCTGTGCCCATGTATTGTTTAGCGTAGGTTTTACTTTATTTTTCTGGGTGGATGTTGATCTTGGGTGGTATTTTGATTAGACGTATAAATCGTAGTTAGAGCGTAATTTTATAATTAATCAAGAATTAATTAAATGGATAAAATATTAGTAAATAACTAGTTCATGATTTATCACTATAAGAAACTATAATTTTATAAATATATTACAAAAACACAAAGTTTTCCAAAGTTAATTGGTCCTTGTTATTATTTCCAAATAACCAAATTAATCGGTTTAATCAACGCACGTAGTTGCGACGTAATCGTTAGCTGTAAATTAATACAACTTAAAACCTGACTAGGACTTACTACTAGAGATTGCAACTAGCACACTTAGCCTGGTTATACAAAGGATCTAAGTCGAGTTCTCAACTGTAGGAACTCGAAGTTACAACTGACGTTCCTCCTCGGTACCGACTCGTCTTTCCAGTCATTCTAATACAAAGGCAAGTACAGTTATGTCTATTTGGTAATTTATCTAGTAATTGTTTTATTGCAATTTTAAACCACATTGCTGCACGGAACTCTCTCCTAGAGTATTGATTGTGGAACTCTTTACTAGAGTTCGAATATTGACTCATTGATTGAATCTGATTGACTCGGGATATTGGGGGAGTAGTGTAGCGTCTATGACCAATACACCCATATTGCATTGATTGTGCGAGCTGATTCCTCCTATACACGAGGATAGGCCGGACCGTATCATTAGGATATAATTGAATCATCCCAAGCCGGTCATAGTTCGTTGCCTACTCAAATCACATTGTTTTCGATTGTAGAATTGTAGGAAAATATTGTTAAAGTATTTCAAATTGTTTAACATTGCAAATTTCAAATTATTATTTGAATTATTGGATATTCGTAATTGTACTTTGCTCCCTCCTGACTGGAGATCCAACATTTTAGGTATCACTGATGAGGCTTTGTTACGCGATCCCAAGACGAGGAATTCGAGATTGCTGAGCTGTTTGCCTAGAGTTTTCTTTTATTCATGATGTATGTAAAAAAAATGGTTTAAGTTGTATCTTTTATTTCATTGTAAAAGTTTAATAAAGTTTTATTTTCGAATTTTGAGTTGTGACAAATATAGTGTTGTTGTATGGTTATCTGCTACTGAACAGCTTACTGCCGCCGTCTCAACAACGGTGCAGGCTGGGCATGATCTGATTCGACCCAAGAAATTGGGACCGGGTCGTGACATATATATATATGGTATATGTGTATATGTGTATTTGTAAAAATATATATATTATAAATATACGTATATGTGTGTATATATAAACATATATAGTACATGTATACGTGTATGTGAATATATATATATATATATATATATATATATATATATATATATATATATATATATAATATATATATATAATATATATATGTATATTATAATAGAATAAGTTTATTTGTAATTTATAATATCAAATTTGACCCAGCAGGGACCCATATGTACATATTAAAAGTACAGGGACCTATACAAAATTTGACGTATGGCTAAAACCCGACCCTGTGAAAACAGTTACTCGTATATATATATACAACAGAGTAGAGAGAGAGAGAGATCGAGCGAGAGCAGTTCAAAACTCGCAAAACCCTAACACAAAACCCACGCCGCCATCTCCATAGCATGGGCGGCCACCCCGACGGCCGCGCGTAGCCGGAGGACCGTCGGACGGCCGCCGCGCGCGCGGAAAATAGGGACAGCCGCACCAAGCGACAGCAGCAACGGCAACGCAAGGCTTGTCTTCACGGTACGCGTTCTCATTGCTCCTTCAATGAAATTTATTTCTGTAAGTTGTCGCGTATAGTCTAGTTGTCCCTCTTCGACTCCCTTCAAAGGGAATTGGATGTAACCCAGTTGATCGATCAGAAATTCGAATCAAAGTTGGACGAAAAACTGTCAAAACAGGATAGTATTTCGAGTCCGAGAACCCATTTTGGAAGGAAGAAATTGGGCATTTTATTGAGAAATTTTAGGATCTGTTTGAAGAGATTCATAAGCAACATATACAAGACGGAAATCCAACTCGTAGTTTTATTTTTCATTAATTAGTTTGTGATTATTTCAGTTTCAAACTTTTAGGAAAACTAGTTTCGAAAATATAGAATTTCAATAAAATGCTCCGATACCACGTGCGTCCCGCCAAACCGGGCGACTTGGTCGCGAACCGAAAGCATCGAAAGGTGCGTAACGGCTTCGTGGTCGTATGGTCTTTGGAGGAATTCAAATTGGTCGCGTGTGCACGACGAATTTGATGCGTATCCGTCGAAATTTATCGTATCGGCCTCTGTGCAAATTTCTTAATTATTTTGTGCACGCTCGTCAGATCGAGATGAAACTTACGCCAACAGGACCGTATCATTTTTCTGGTCTTGTATGCCAAGTTTGGTCCAATTCTGAGATAGTTGAATCGGAACGTTGTTTTGCGGGCCCCACGGTCCCACTCAACGGGCAATTTTGTGCACGGCCCGCCGAAACCCACCTTTGGACGTACGGTTGGGTTCGTATCGGAAAACTGAACCTGTTGACATATAGTTTGACGACTTTAGAGACCTTTGACTCTGGCACGCTTTTCGGTGCAAAGCGGGTCCAACGGCGGACATCATTTTTGCCCGAAATTACCATTTTGCCACTTTGTCCAGAATTGGACTTAAGGACAGGCAATCCTAGCTAATTTGACTATTCTGAGAACGTTGTTACTATTTATTTCAGTATCTGGAGACTTCTGCATGTGTTGACTGATTGTGGCTCATTGAGTGGTATGGTATTATTGGTTTCACCAGCTAAGGACCTCAGGCAAGTACACTTTCTGATTACTTTCGATTCATAGTAGTTTTCTCATTTCATGTCTATACATATATCTTGCTGCTTGTTGACACGCTCGTCACACGGAGTAGTCGGGAGGGGAAATATCTTAGTAGACATGTGGACTACCCAGAACTATCCCCATGATGTCTATTCGTAAACAATAGCACCTGTACATGACACGTGCATGTGCCGGATTTACCCCCTAGCCGTTCACATGTCGAAACAGATATTTCACACCATAATAGGTAGATGTCTTTTATTTTTCCTTTTCATCTCCACCGTGCCATGTCATCAGTTTTCTTTCCAGTTTTTATATCTCATATGTTATTTTCATGTCTTGTTAATTCTATTGTGTTTTTGCATTGCCATCGGTTTGTGTACTTGTTCCATTCCTGACTGGAAACCAATATTTTTCAGATTTAGCTGCGATCACTCTTAGCACTGGGAAGACTTGGGTATGCTGAGGTCAACCTAGAAATAGAAAGCAATTGTATCAACTTCATTAATTGTAAAATCTTATATTTTCTTTAATTATAAATGTTGTAAATGTTGTAACAAACTTAGAAATGTGAATGAGCAGCAAATGTGATATTTGAGCATTTATTTCTCGCGGGCTTGACAGCGTTCTACCGTCGACTCTGCGGCGTAAGCTGGCTTGGACACGTCTCGTATCCGAAAAGCGGGTGCGAGTCGTGACAGCGGATGCTTCAGATAGGAGACGTCCATACATTATGTCCCGTATAAGTCCTGACTCTACACGATCGTACGCCTCCAATTGTCGAGGAACTCCGTGCCTCGACGCATCCAAGCGAGCTCCGTGCCATGAGCTTCTACCTTTGCCTGTACATGAAAACTGTGTGGGTGTCAGTACTCAACTGTAATGGTGGTGTGAGCTCCACACCCACCCATACAAAACCGACAAGTTAATTTACTTTGTACAACATAGTCCCTTATGATTGTCTTTCTACTCTTGCCTTAGGATCAGTTTTAAGACAGACGCCATGGCCTATTTTGTGTCTCTAGCCCATCTCGTGCTTGCAACAACAACGTCAACTCAAACTTTGCATCTAGACCCTTCTCGTACCAACAACGATAACCTATTAAATTGTGCTTGCCTTTTGGCCCATAATCAGAGACGCAACTACACGATAGTGTCCAATTCCCATGTAACTGTGCTACCTCTTTGAGGCAGTGCCTCGCCGCTTAGTCTTGCCTATACTCGTGTTGTGACAGCGCGGTCGTGCCTCATATTTCGAGGTCATTTCCGGCAACTCAACGTAACTTCACCAAACTTGCCCTACGGCCCTTTTTGACTTAACTCGAAATAACTCAATCTTACTTACACAACTCTATGTCGATGACCTAACACTCGACGCCACATATCGTGCCGAAGCACGTTGCCTTCGTTGTAGCCAAATCTTAGGCCCAAACTTTGTGTTCTAACTGCACACACATACAACTAGACTCAATCCAAAGGCACACACACGCGGATTGTCGCCATGCCGACTCATCTATATGAAAGGTCACTGGCCCAAGCCATCGTGGACTTAGCCTGGCAAACGGGATCCTTGCACCGCAAATAGCGATCTCCGATGCAAGTCCCCGAACTACCGGTTGCTTCATACCCAGCTCGGCTATTACCCCGTTTCCTCCATGGTCGGATCGGTCCCCTGGCCCAAGGCTTTCCGATCCGAAGAAACGGTAAAAACACCCCTTGTTGGAAAGTCGTCCATGACCACGCACCTACGAGAACATCTAGACTCACGTAAATGTAAGGTCTAATTTGTGGAATAACTCAACCAAACTTAGCAAACCGCGCTTTGGAACCATACTTGCAAATCATGCATCGAAACCATGAGACTCCCAACAAGGGACCGCTTCGACGACTAACCATCGCTCGAACTTTCCTTTGCGACTAACCATCGCTCAGACCTAACAGTCTCTGAACTCAGAGAACGGCTACGGTATAGCCTTCCTACTTAACTTGAACATAACGTGTTCCTTAAGTGCCAATAGACCGTGGCTAACTTTCCACTGAACCAACCGTGGCTCGTGCCTTAAACCGACTCGTATTCTATGCGACGCTATCGCCCAAGTCATAATTTATATGAAGGGCCTTAAGATCGTGGGACTAAATAACTTGACAACTGTAGTGCCCTATCCCGCTCAGTCAATCGGAGGAATAGGAACGCCGACGGGTTCAGACTTAGCCTTGCAACGGCTACTCGAAGACATCGCTCGGTCGAGGCGACCGCTCGCTCAGGTAGGGTAGTTTCAGTGAACTCGCAACTTGCACAAGTAGGCTTTATAATAAAAGAGACGAATCAACATAGATAAGGGAATAATTCCGACGGGTCGAATTGAATTAGAATATGGAAAGGTCCAACGATCGTCTTAGAGTTGGTGCACGGCGTGCTTTGAAAATGACACTCGGTCCTTCGTCCCATGGCTTGGGAGAAGGAAAATTGGTATTCGCCACAAGCTAAGAGTTAGCCAAATTCATAGGCATTGCCCGCATGAATGCTTCATTAAGCATGCACGGTCTCTTCGCCCAAGGTGTGGCATAGCCTCTGCTCGCCGACGGGTTATGTTGTATTGCACGGCTTATGGCATTAGTCTAGGCACCTCAAATACTTGGTTGTTCATGTCAAACGCGTACATGGCATGTTCCCACGATGTAAAGCTTGACGCAGCCTTTGCTCGTCATGTTGTTGCAAAGTAAGTTAGGCAAGTTACGTTAAGCTAGCAGGAGTAGTAGCAGGCACGGCCCTATGAGTTCTACGGCCGGGTATAACCACATAGTCTCACGATCGTAAGGCCCTTCATATAGAGTATGACTTGGGCGGTGGTGTCATATAGAGTTTCAAGTTGGTTTAAGACACGATGGCACGAATTTAGTGTTTTAAGGCACGGGCCACGGTTGAGTCATTGAGTTTGGAAAGTGTTTTGATAGTTGTTCTTGAGTGAGTGAAATGATAGGGCAAGAAAGAAAGAATGCTCGCGACTGGGTCATCGAGGCAAGAAAGAAAGAATGCTCACGACTGGGTCGTTGAGGCAAGAAAGAAGAATGCCCGCGACTACGGGTCGTCGAGACAAGATCTCAGATGTGAGAAGTGTTGAACTTAGCCCTGAAAGAAATGGTAACACTAGAAGTAGCTTTGACTGTGTGAGACATCAGTTTGAGTCGAGTCTTGCATGGTCATTGGACAACTTGTACAAGGTAAAATAAATCTGTTTCTCGAACGGCGACCCCGACGGCCCAGGGGAACCGTTGCGATGGAGACATTCATAGCTGTGCTGGATGACCGTACGGGTTAGGCGAGGACTTGCAGCAGAGCTAGCTACTCACGTTGGCAAGGAGCGTCCGTCTAATCAAAAGCTAAAAGGGAGTCCATTATAGGGCTGGGCCCTAGTGACTAGTTCATATAGATGAGTCGGCATGGGCGGTGATCCGCGTGTATGCCTTTGGATTGAGTCGAGTATTGAGTGTAGTATATCAAGGAAGTTGAGTTGAATGTGTGTGTACAGTTTGAACACAAAATGTTGGGCCTAAGATTTGGCTGCAACGTAGGTGACGTGCTTCGGCACGAGATGTGGCGTCGAGTCTTATGTTGTCGGCATATAAGTTGCATGGTTATGGTTGAGTTGTTTGAGTTTAAGTCAAGAAACCGCCGCAAGACAAAGATGTTTGAGTGACACTAAGATTCACAAGTCTTGATTGGATCAGTTGGTGATCAAAGTAGCAAGGGCCGCGAGGCGGCGATATGGCTGAGTCGCACATAGTTGCGAGGCACGGCACGATGGATTCCTAGCATGATCACATGGAAATGGATCCTCATTACATAGTTGCGTCTCTGATTAAGTGCCGTAAGGCAAACACGACTTGATAGTGTAACGTCGATGTTGCAAGCACGGGATGGTCGTGAAACACGAAATAGGCCAAGGCGTCTGTCCTAAAACTGATCCTAAGGCAAGAGTAGAAAGATAATTGATAAGAAGGGACTATGCTACACAAAGTAAAATAACGTGTCAGTTTTGTATGGGTGGACGAGGAGCTCATTCCACCAGTACAGTTGAGTACTGACACCCACATAGTTTACATGTGCAGGCACAGGTAGAAGCTCGTGGCGCGGAGCTCGCTTGGATGCGTCGAGGCACGGAGTTCCTTGGCGATTTGAAGCGCGCGGCCGTATGGAGTAAAGACTTATACAGGACATAATGTATGGACGTCGCCTTCCGAAGCATCCGCTGGCTCGAGACATGTATTGAGAGATGAGAGAGAGCTGAGTGACTTGTAATGTGAGATGAGTGAGCTTGAGAGACTTATAATCTTGGCCTTGTACCCCAATGTAACCGTTGTTTCAATATCAATAAAGAGCTTCTTTGAATAACTTGCATCTGTTCTAAATTTCTGCTGCTATGATTCAATGTCTCTGCATGGGACTTCTGTGCAACGATCCTGTCGCAGCCGCTGAAATCGGCTGTTATGGAACCCGTCTTGTACGAGCGCAATCTAGGCTCGTGCGGCATCACGCCTTAGCGAGGACGATCGCTCCTACGGGAGTGGGGCGTGAGATAATGGTATCAGAGCACGGCTTTACGTCCTTAGACTATCGATTGAATCCTTTAACTCCATTGTTTTCGTAAACTCTGAATGATTGCTTCCGCAATATTGATATCGTTGGTGCGCTCTCTCTCAAATGTCCCACGGGATGTCCATACAATGAGTCTATCTATTTTGCAAAACGTAGGAGAACAGTTTTTGAATAAAACAAAAAGATGGTTTGCGTAAGCACGGTTGGCTAAGTCGGGCTGGGCATATACACCAAAGTTGCGTCGACCTTAGAAAAGTTGAGTGCGGGAATTGAATAGCATCGAGCAAGGATGGGTTAGACTTGGTTGAGTAAGTGGGATAACTATCGATAGGGATGCTATCGAGCGACGATATCGTCGATGCGTCTTAGATGAGCGTGCTTGGAATTAGAGGAATGGTTCGAACGGGATTCGAAGAAGTCGATTTTGATTCGAATGATAGTTTTGAAGA
Organism: Iris pallida; assembly: GCA_029216955.1. Taxonomy (NCBI): domain Eukaryota; kingdom Viridiplantae; phylum Streptophyta; class Magnoliopsida; order Asparagales; family Iridaceae; genus Iris; species Iris pallida. Next base: position 8,275,305 of record JANAVB010019794.1, read on the forward strand.
TTTATTGAATGACTTCATCCCTGAGTGGTGTATGCGATGGCCTCAGGGATGTCGATCGATTGATTGAGGATTCGGGGTGTCGATGAGTCTATCAGCAAGCATCGCGTATATGTAAAGCCGTAGATTGAGTATCGTGGAACAAGTTGTAGTCTTAAGATTTGACGATGTATGATTCAAACAACTTAGAAATTGATGAGCACGGGACGTGCACGGGATTGAGGATTGCGCAAGTATGAAACGCGAAGATGATTGAGTAGGTGAAATCAAGTCGAGAAAAAGTTAAGGTGTAGCGAACGGATGACTTGATAAAGGAAATCGATATAGATCGTATGTGAAAAGTTAGCACGACAGGTAGGTAGCGTGCATGAGAAAGTAAATTGTGAAGTTACGCAAATGACTCTAAGGATTGGATCGAATGTTGGTCGATGATTTGTGTTAGCAAGAAATGATACGAATTGAGGAAATACGTTGGTCGATGACTTAAGATGGACGGATGAACGATACTTGAGTTTGGTTTGAGGAAATTGATGTTGTGAATGAATCGAGGGACAATAATCGAACTTGAATTTGAATGTCGAAGAGACTATCCAGTCGGACGATAGCATCGTTCGTACGACTCAAAATTCGTTGCAAAGGAAGATCGTCAGGTTACGCATATCATCGATGGTATTGAGGCGTATCAAAGATCGATATGCGATAACTCGGGGGCACTCTAATTCATCGAAAGACGATCGTGCAAGTGTTATTGTTCGATTGGATGCTATACTTAGAATTTTGATTGAGATGAATATAAGATGAAAATGATCGTGTCTTGATGGTTACGTTGATAATCACGACGTCGACGATCTTGCCTTACGCGAGTGCAACTCTAGCCTCGCACATGCGTCACGTCGGATTTAGGGCGATCGTTCTGCGTGAGCGCTGACATGGTGATTCATGTCGCGGGAATGATCGAACTCGAAAAATCAGGACGCAGCAACTTTGATTGTCTTGACTTGTCGGTTTGATACAAAGGAAAACTTGAGGATGTTTGGACTTGCGATTGATGATTGAGTAAACGTGAGGATTGAGTAGGTCCAATCCGCGTGTCGAGAATGAATTAGTCTAGACGCAAAATAAGAGTTATGCCCCGATGAGGATAATTATCCCGCGGGAGCGTGCATGGTGATTCATGCCCACCGTGGATAATCAGAATCGCGTGAGATCGGGGCACAACATATTGTTAAGCTAGACGACCTCATGATCGATTGCGTGAATTGGAATAGATGACTTAGGAAATGTGGAATGTCAAATTTTGGTTAGCGATGAATTGTGTCATAGCGTGCTTGAATTGAGAATGATTGATAGACGAACTATATCGAACGTGTTTGAAGGGATAGACTATACAAGATGACTTATTGAATAAGGAATTTTGATACGTCATGAATTTGGTTGAACGTGAGTTGTCGTAGGATGGCTTTGCTGAATGAATCGGACCCCGTACGACAAATATTGGGATGTGTATAGGCAATCTATGCTCGAAGTTTAGAAATCGGAGTGATGCGAGCTTGGGTAGAAAATTCCGTATTACCAACTTGGTTTGACCTTAGGATGGGGTCAGTGTTGATATTGTTGTTTGGAAACTATGATTCCAATACTGACGGAAAGACATAGACTAGCGGTTAGGCAGGCATCCGAGTGCGAAGTTGTAGGATAGTGGAGGCACCACTCGCGAGTATCGGTTGACATACATATATATCAAGGACGCTTGAATATGTGCACGATCCGACTCGAGTGGTAATGGCAAAATTTGCTATCACGAGGCTTGGCTGAAATACATGTATTTCGGGGACGCCTGGAATGTGTGCACGATCCAACCAAGTGATACATTAAATTCAAGTGAGATTTGAGGAACGGAAAAGTGTCGAGGATTTTGAGATCATAAGTTTTGAAGAAAGGATTGAGGGTAGCACGAGCGTGGCTCAGATTTGAGAAATGCATAAGAAAAAGTGTGTGCGAGAGTCCGTGAATGTTGAGTAAGTGATAAGTCGATGGGTAAATACTCAGTTAGTTTCGAGGACGAAACTTTTTCTGAGTGGTGTATGGTGTAGTGCCCCGTCCCGCTCAGTCAATCGGAGGAATAGGAACGCCGACGGCATTCGGACTTAGCCTTACAACGGCTACTCGAAGACATCGCTCGGTCGAGGTGACCGCTCGCTCAGGTAGGGTAGTTTCGGTGAACTCGCCTCATCTTTGCCTTTACCTAATAAATCGCATGTTTTCAACTTGCACAAGTAGGCTTGATAATAAAAGAGACGAATCAACATAGATAAGGGAATAATCCCGACGGGTCGAATTGAGTTAGAATATGGAAAGGTCCAACGATCGTCTTAGAGTTGGTGCACGGCGTGCTTTGAAAATGACACTCGGTCCTTCGTCCCGTGGCTTGGGAGAAGGAAAAGTTGGTATTCGCCATAAGCTAAGAGTTAGCCAAATTCATAGGCGTCGCCCGCATGAATGCTTCATTAAGCATGCACGGTCTCTTCGTCCAAGGCGTGGCATAGCCTCTGCTCGCCGACGGGTTATGTTGTATTACACGGCTTGTGGCATAAGTCTAGACACCTCAAATACTTGGTTGTTCATGTCGAACGCGTACATGGCATGTTCCCACGATGTAAAGCTTGACGCAGCCTTTGCTCGTCATGTTGTTGCAAAGTAAGTTAGGCAAGTTACGTTAAGCTAGCAGGAGTAGTAGCAGGCACGGCCCTATGAGTTCTACGGCCGGGTATAACCACATAGTCTCACGATCGTAAGGCCCTTCATATAGAGTATGACTTGGGCGGTGGTGTCATATAGAGTTTCAAGTTGGTTTAAGACACGATGGCACGAATTTAGTGTTTTAAGGCACGGGCCACGGTTGAGTCATTGAGTTTGGAAAGTGTTTTGATAGTTGTTCTTGAGTGAGTGAAATGATAGGGCAAGAAAGAAAGAATGCTCGCAATTGGGTCGTCGAGGCAAGAAAGAAAGAATGCTCACGACTGGGTCATTGAGGCAAGAAAGAAGAATGCTCGCGACTACGGGTCGTCGAGGCAAGATCTCAGATGTGAGAAGTGTTGAACTTAGCCCTGAAAGAGATGGTAACACTAGAAGTAGCTTTGACTGTGTGAGACATCAGTTTGAGTCGAGTCTTGCATGGTCATTGGACAACTTGTACAAGGTAAAATAAATTTGTTTTTCAAACGGCGACCCCGGCGGCCCAGGGGAACCGTTGCGATGGAGACATTCATAGCTGTGCTGGATGACCGTACGGGTTAGGTGGGGACTTGTAGCGGAGCTAGCTACTCGCGTTGGCAAGGAGCGTCCGTCTAATCAAAAGCTAAAAGGGAGTCCATTATAGGGCTGGACCCTAGTGACTAGTTCATATAGATGAGTCGGCATGGGCGGCGATTCGCGTGTATGCCTTTGGATTGAGTCGAGTATTCAATGTAGTATATCAAGGAAGTTGAGTTGAACGTGTGTGTACAGTTGGAACACAAAATGTTGGGCCTAAGATTTGGCTGCAACGTAGGTGACGTGCTTCGGCACGAGATGTGACGTCGAGTCTTATATTGTCGGCATATAAGTTGCATGGTTATGGTTGAGTTGTTTGAGTTTAAGTCAAGAAATTGCCGCAAGGCAAAGTTGTTTGAGTGACACTAAGATTCACAAGTCTTGATTGGGTCAGTTGGTGATCAAAGTAGCAAGGGCCGCGAGGCGGCGATATGGCTGAGTCGCACATAGTTGCGAGGCACGGCACGATGGATTCCTAGCACGATCATATGGAAATGGAGTCTCATCGCGCAATTGCGTCTCTGATTAAGTGTCGTAAGGCAAACACGACTTGATAGGGTAACGTCGATGTTGCAAGCACGGGATGGTCTTGAAACACGAAATAGGCCAAGGCGTCTGTCCTAAAACTGATCCTAAGGCAAGAGTAGAAAGACAATTGATAAGAAGAAACTATGCTGCACAAAGTAAAATGACGTATCAATTTTGTATGGGTGGACGAGGAGCTCATTCCACCAGTACAGTTGAGTACTGACACCCATATAGTTTACATATGCAGGCACAGGTAGAAGCTCGTGGCACGGAGCTCGCTTGGATGCGTCGAGGCACGGAGTTCCTTGGCGATTCGAAGCGCGCTGCCGCATGGAGTAAAGACTTATACAGGATATAATGTACGGACGTCGTCTTCCGAAGCATCCGCTGGCTCGAGACATGTATTGAGAGATGAGGGAGAGCTGAGTGACTTGTAATGTGAGATAAGTGAGCTTGAGAGACTTGTAATCTTGGCCTTGCGCCCCAATGTAATCGTTGTTTCAATATCAATAAAGAGCTTCTTTGAATAACTTGCGTCCGTTCTAAATTTTTGCTGCTATGATTCAATGTCTCTGCATGGGACTTCTGTGCGACGACCCCATCGCAGCCGCTGAAATCGGCCGTTATGGAACCTGCCTTGTACGAGCACAATCTAGGCTCGTGCGGCATCACGCCTTATCGAGGACGATCGCTCCTACGGGAGCGGGGGGTGACAACAACCGCAGAAAGAGCGGGACAGTACTTGGAATGACTTAGGTCGACCGGCATAACTTTGCCTAACTTAATCGAGCCTACAACTTAACCCAAGGGACGAGCAAAGGCTAGGCCAAACCTTGCATCGTGGAAGCGTGCATGCTTTATCGAGCATTTACGTGGGCGACGCCTATGACTTAGGCTAATTCATAGTTTGTGTCGAAGACCAACTTTCCTTCTCCCAAGCCACGTGACGAAGGACCGAGTATCAATTTTGAAAGTCATCGTGCATCGTTTCTAAGCCGACCGTGGGAACTTTTCTATGTTCTAACTCAATCGAACCAACTTGGGATTATTTCCTTAGCTATGTAGATTCGTCCCTTTTATTATCAAGCCTACTTGTGCATTTAAAAACTTTCGTTTTATTAGTGCAAAGGCCAAGCTGAGGCAAGTTCACCGAAGCCACCCACCTGAGAAAAGAGTCGCCTCGACCGAGCGGGCCTTCGAGTCGTCGTTGCATGGATATGTCTGAATGCCGTTGGCATTTCGATTCCTCCGATTGACTGAGCGGGACGGGACACTACATCATACACCACTCAGAAAAAGTTTTGTCTTCGAAACTAACTGAGTACTTACTCATTGCCTTATCACTTTGTTCTACATTCAAAGACTCTCGCACACACTACTCCTATGCGTTTCTTCAACTCGAGCCACGCTCGTGCTATGGTTATCTTTCACCTCGAACAACTATATCTCAACTTAGGTAACTTACTCTCGTCGCGCACACGGATAACTCAGTTCTAGGCAAACCATTCGTTCAACCAACATTCAAGTTCGTCTCAATCTAATGATCGTACTACCACCAATCTTTTCCTTGAAACACGATTTCAAAATCCTCGACCCTTTTCCATTCCTCTAGTCTCACTTGTTTCAGCATATCACTTAGTTGGATCGTGCACATATTTCAGGCGTCTCTGAAATACATGTATTTCAGCTAAGCCTCGTGATAGAGATTCCGCCATCACCACTTGAGTCAGATCGTGCATATATTCAGGCGTCCCTGATATATATGCATGTCAACCGAGCCTCGTAAGTGGTGCCTCCATAATTCCTATCACTGCACATCGGGACGTCTGTATAACCGCTAGGATATATCTTTAGGCTAAAGTCATCCGTCATTATTGGAATCATAGTTCCCAAACAATAATATCAACACTGACCCCATCCTAAGGTCAAACCAAGTTGATAGTACGGAATTTTCTACCCAAGCTCGCATCACTCCGATTTCTAAACATCGAGCATCGATTCCCTACACACATCCCAACATTCGTCACACGGGGTCTGAGTCATTCAGCAAAGCCATCCTACGATAACTCATATTTCAACCAATTTCTCGACATATCAATATCACTTATTTATCAAGCCATTTCGCATAGTCTATCTTTTTGAACATGTTCGACATAATTCGCCTATCAATCCTTCCAAGTTAAGCACGCTACGACACAATTTGTTGCTAAGCCATAATTTACATTTCATATTTCCTAAGTCGTTCATCACAATTCACGTATTCAATCATAAGGTCGTCTAGCTTAACAATATGTTGCTTTCCGATCTTACGCGAGTCAGATTATCCACGGTGGGCATGAATTACCATGCACGCCCCCGCAGGATAATCATCCTCATCGGGACGTAACTCTTGTTTTGTGTCTAGACTAATTCATTCTCGATACGTAGATTGGATCTATTCAATCCTCAAGTTTACTCAATCATCAATCGCAAGTCCAAACATCCATGAATTTTTCTTCGCATTAAACCAACAAGTCGAGACCGTCAAAGTTGTCGCGTCCTAATTTTCCGAGTTCGATCATTCCTGCGACATGAATCACCATGTCAGCGCTCACGCGGAACGATCATCCCAAATCCGACGCGACGCATGTGCGAGGCTAGAGTTGCACTCGCACAAGACAAAAATATCGACGTTGTGGTTATCCGCGTAACCATCAAGACACTTCTGTTTTCATACACATTTATTCTAATAAAAAATCCTAAGTATAGCATCCGTCAGAATAATAACACTTGCATGATCATCATTCCTCGAATTAGAGTGCCTCCGAGTTATCGCATATCGATCTTTGATACGCCTCAATACCATCGATGATATGCGTAACCTGACGATCTTCCTTTGCAATGAATTTTGAGTCGTACGAATGATGCTATCGTCCGACTGAATAATCTCCTCGACATTCAAATTCAAGTTTTGATCATTATCCCTCAAATCATTCACAACATCAATTTTCTCAAACCCAAGTTCGCGTATTGTTCATCCGTCTATCTTAAGTCATCGAGCAACATTTTTCTTCAAATCACATCATTTTTTGCTAACTCAAATAATCTAGCAACATCCATCCCAATTCCTTAAAGTTATTCTTAAATATTTGAATCATTTTCATGCACGATATAATCCGATCGTGCTAACTTTTCGTATACGATTCTTATCGATTTCCTCGATCGAGTCATCTATTCGCACACCTTAACTTTTCTTTGATTCAGTTTCACCTACTCAATCATTTTTGCATTTCTTACTCACACAATCCTCAATCCCGTACACGTTCCATGTTCGTCAATTTTTAGGTTGTTTGAATCAACTCGTCAAATCTTAAGACTATAACTTATTCAACGATACTCAATCTACGGCTTTGCATACACGCGACGCTTACTGATAGACTCATTGGCACCCCGTATCCTCAAACAATCAATCAACATCCCTGAAGCTATCGCATACACCACTCAGGGATGAAGTCATTCGACAAATCCTCAAAACCATCATTTGAATCAAAATTGACTTCTTCAAATTTTCCGTTCGAACCATTCCTCGAATTTCAAGCACGCTCATCTATATCGCATCGACGTTATCGTCGCTCGATAGCACCCCTATTGATAGTCATCCCCTTTACTCAATCAAGTACAAATTATTCTTGCTCGACACATTTGAATCCCGCACTCGGCTTTGCCAAGGTTGACCCAATTTTGGTGAATATGCCCAGCCCGACTTAGCCAAACGTGCTACGTGAACCATCTTTCATTTTTTGTCAAAAACTATTTTCCTATGTTTTGCAAATTATATAGACTTATTGTATGGACATTCCGTGGGACATTTGAGAGAGAGGGCACCAACGATATCAATTTGCGGAAGCAACATTCACAGTTCGCGGAAACATCGGAGTTAAAGAATTCAATCGAAAGTCCAAGGACGTAAAGCCGTGCTCTGATACCATTATGTCACGCCCCACTCCCGTAGGAGCGATCGCTCTCGCTAAGGCGTGATGCCGTACGAGTCTAGATTGCGCTCGTGCAAGACGGGTTCCATAACGGCCGATTGCAGCGGCTGCGACGGGATCGTCGCATAGAAGTCCCAAGCAGAGACATTGAATATGCCAGCAAAAATTTAGAACAAAACACAAGTCATTCAAAAGATGCATTTTATTGATATTGAAACAAAGATTATAATGGGGCGCAAGGCTAAGATTACAAGTCACTCAAGCTCACTCTTCTCACATTACAAGTTACTCAGCTCTCTCTCATCTCTCAATACAAGTTTCAACCAGCGGATGATTTAGATAGGCGATGTCCACACATTATGTCCTGTATAAGTTCTGACTCTACGCGATCGCACGTCTCGAATTGTCGAGGAACTCCGTACATCGACGCATCCAAGCGAGCTTCGTGCCACGAGCTTCTACCTGTGCCTACACATAAAAATTGTGTGGGTGTCAGTACTCAACTGTACTGGAGGTGTGAGCTCCTCGTCTACCCATACAAAACCGACACGTTAATTTACTTTGTACAACATAGTCCCTTTATGATTGTCTTTCTACTCTTGCCTTAGGATCAGTTTTAGGACAGACGTCTTGGCCTATTTTGTGTCTCTAGCCCATCCCGTGCTTGCAACAACAACGTCAACTCACACTTTGCCTCTAGACCGTTCTTGTACCAACAATGTTAACCTATCAAGTCATGATTGCATTTTGGCCCATAATCAGAGACGCAACTACACGATAGTGTCCAATTCCCATGTAACCGTGCTACCTTTTTGAGGCAGCGCCTCGCCGCTTAGTCTTGACTATACTCGTGTTGTGACAGCGCGACCGTGCCTCATACTTCGAGGTCATTCCCGACAACTCAACGTAACTTCGCCAAACTTGCCCTACGGTCCTTTTTGACTTAACTCGAAACAACTCAATCTTACTTACGCAACTCTATGTCGAGGACCTAACACTCGATGCCACATCTCGTACCGAAGCACGTCGCCTTCATCGTATCCAAATCTTAGTCCCAAACTTTCTGTTCTAACTGTACACACATACAACTAGACTCAATCCAAAGGCACACACACGCGGATTGCCGCCATGCTGATTCATCTATATGAAAGGTCACTGGCCCGAGCCATTGTGGACATAGCCTGGCAAACCGGATCCTTGCACCGCAAGTAGCGATCTCCGATGCAAGTCCCCAAACTACCGGTTGTTTCATACCCAGCTCGGCTATTACCCCGTTTCCTCCATGGCCGGATCGGTCCCCTGGCCCAAGGCTTTCCGATCCGAAGAAACGGTAAAAACACCCCTTGTCGATAAGTCGTCCATGACTACGCACCTACGAGAACATCTAGACTCACATAAATGCAAGGCCTAATTTGTGGAACGACTTAACCAAACTTAGCAAACCGTGCTTTGGAACCATACTTGCAAATCATGCATCGAAACCATGAGACTCCCAACAAGGGACCACCTCGGCGACTAACCATCGCTCGAACTTTCCTTTGCGACTAACCATCGCTCAGACCTAAAAGTCTCTAAACTCAAGGAACGGCTACGGTATAGCCTTCCCACTTAACTTGAACATAACGTGTTCCTTAAGTGCCAATAGACCATGGCTAACTTTCCACTGAACCAACCGTGGCTCGTGCCTTAAACCGACTCGTGTTCTACGCGACGATATCGCCCAAGTCATACTTTATATGATGGGCTTTGAGATCGTGGGACTAAATAACTTGACAACCGCAGAAAGAGCGGGACAGTACTTGGAATGACTTAGGTCGATCGGCTTAACTTTGCCTAACTTAATCGAGCCTACAACTTAACCCAAGGGACGAGCAAAGGCTATGCCAAGCCTTGCATCGTCGAAGCGTGCATGCTTTATCGAGCATTTACGCGGGCGACGCCTATGACTTAGGATAATTCATAGTTTGTGTCGAAGACCAACTTTCCTTCTCCCAAGCCACGGGACGAAGGACCGAGTGTCAATTTTGAAAGTCATCGTGCATCGTTTCTATGTCGACCGTGGGACCTTTTCCATGTTTTAACTTAATCGACCCAACTTGGGATTATTCCCTTAGCTATGTGGATTCGTCTCTTTTTTTATCAAGCCTACTTGTGCATTTGAAAACTTTTGTTTTATTAGTGCGAAGGCCAAGCTGAGGCAAGTTCACCGAAGCCACCCACCTGAGCGAGGAGTCGCCTCGACCGAGCAGGCCTTCGAGTCATCGTTGCATGGCTATGTCTGAATGCCTTTGGCGTTTCGATTCTATAATTGACTGAACGGGACGGGGGACTACAGCATCCACAATCATCTTCGGGCCAAGCAAAGCTGTCTTACCAACATCGTCCCAAGACAAAGGAGTACGACACCTCCGACCATATAGAGCCTCAAATGGTGATATCTCTATACTAGCCTGGTAGCTATTGTTGTAAGCAAACTCTACCAGGTGGAGATGGTCCTTCTAAGATCCCCCGAAATCTAGCACACAGGTGCGAAGCATATCTTCGAGAGTCTGAATAATCGTTTTCGACTGCCCATCTGTCTGAGGGTCATATGCAGTACTAAACTTGAGCCGAGTACCCAAACTAGCCTACAAGGCTACAAACTCTTTCAAAAGTGAGAAGTGAAATGACTATCCCGATCCGAGACTATACTCACAGGAATCCTATGCAACTTGACGATCTGTCTCACATACATCTCATCTAGCTTCTCCGTAGACAAACCCACATTGAAAGCAAAAAGTATGCCGATTTGGTCAACCTGTCAACGATGACCCAAATTGCGTATTTCCTTTCTGGAGATCATGGAAGTCCAAATACAAAATCCATGATAATGTACTCCCACTTCCACTATGGAATAGGCAATGTCTGAAGCAGACCTCCTGGCCTCTGCCTCTCTGCTTTTACCTGCTGGCATAGTAAGCATCTAGATACAAACTGTGCCACCTCTTGCTTCATTCCATACCACCACACGTGCTTTCTCAGATCCCTATACATCTTGTTGGTACTAGGATGTATAGAGTAATGAGAGCAATGTACCTCCTGAAGAACCTCTTCCCGCAGCTCTCCACTAGACACACACAATCTAGTACCGTGCCTCAACGACCCATTCTCGGTAATAGAGAAGTCATCCAACAATCCTGCCTGAACCTGCTCTTTGATGCTCCTCAAAGTCACATCATCAAACTGTGTTGACCTGATCTTGTCCATCAGCTCAGACTGAATCTGCAAGTCCCACATCTGCATCTCAATCCCAGGAACTACCACCTCGATGCCCAAGCTCTCCAGATATACTAATAAGTGATGGTCTAATGTCAAGTACATAGCTACCGGATACCTGCTCAAGGCATCGGCAACTATGTTTGCCTTTCCTGGGTGATAATGCAAGGAGATATCAAAGTCCTTCATCATCTCTAACCACCGCCTTTGCCTTATATTCATCTCTTTCTAGGTAAACACGTACTCCAAGCTCTTATGATCTGTAAAGATCTCCACACTCTCCGTACAAATAGTATTTCCACAACTTCAGAACAAAGATGACCACTGCCAACTCCAATAGAGTCGGATAGTTCTTCTCATGAGGATGTAACTGCCTGGATACATAGGTAATCACCTTCCCATGCTACTGAAGAACACAACCCAAACCCTTCCCTGAAGAATCACTATAGATAGTGAATCCTCCTGACCCAAATAGCAACATCAAGATAGGAGCTAACGTCAACTTCTTCTTCATCTCCTCGAAGGCAGCCTGGCACTCCTCGGACCACACAAACTCTACATCGTTCCTGGTGAGTCGGGTCATCGGCTCAGCAATCCTGGAAAAGTCATGTACGAACTTCCGATAATAGCCTACCAGACCTAGGAAACTCTGAATCTCTGCAACTGAGCTTGGGGTAGTTCAGGACTCCACTATTGCGATCTTCTTCGAATCAACTAAGATTCTAGCCCTATACACAACATGCCTCGAGAAACTCTACCCTATCCTGGAAGAACTCGTACTTCGACAGCTTTTCATACAACTGTTCCCTCCTGAGAGTTTCCAGCACAATCCTCATATGCTCCTCATGCTCCTCTAACATCTTCGAATAGATGAGGATATCATCAATAAACACCACCACAAACTTGTCAAGGTATTGGTGGACTACCTTGTTCATTAAGTTCATGAACACTGCCGGGGCATTAGTCAACCCAAATGACAAAGCAATGAACTCATACTGCCATACCGAGTTCGAAGAGCAGTCTTTGGAATGTCGTTTACCTTCACCTAATGGTACCCTGACCTAAAGTCTATCTTCAAAAATACCTTTGTGCCACTCAAATGATCAAATATGTCATCGATCCTCGACAGCGGGTATTTGTTCTTGATAGTGATCTTGTTCAAAGCCCTGTAATTTATGCACATGCGCACCGATCCATCCTTCTTTGGTACAAACAATACCGGAGCACCCCAAGACGAAGAACTGCATATGATAAACCCATTATCCTGTAACTCATCAATATGCTTCTTCAGCTCTGCCAACTTACTGTTGTTCACCCTATATACATGCTGCGAAATAGGCTCTGCACCAGATACCAAGTCTATGGAGAACTCAACATCCCATTCCGGCAGCAATCCTAGCAACTCATCTGGAAACACATCCATAAACTCTACAATCAAAGGATGAGCCAACTCCTTTTCTTCTACCAAAGCTCCATAGATAGCTTTACCACCTGGCTCAGCTGCCCCTCTGGCAAACTCAAACTCTGGCTCTCCTGGCGGGCTGAACAAGACTCTATCTCCTCTACAATCTATACTAGCAAAGTGCATACTCAACCAATCCATCCTGAGTACAATATCGTAGCTCGAAAGTAGCATTACGAGTAAATATGCACTCAAATCCCAGTCTTCTAATGAAACTCTCCACCCTTACAAAGATCATTGACCAGGATAATGCCTCCCCGGTCATGACCTTGCAAGTCCTACCCAAAGATTCAGCGAGAATATGATGCTTGCGAGCAAATGAAACAGATATAAAACTATGATAAGCACCACTATCAAATAATGATGAAGCTGGAATGAATCAAGAAGAACAGAACCTGCAATAACATCACCAACAGGCTCAGCCTCCTCGACTGTCAGAGCAAATTCCCTGTCCTGAGCACACCACTGCTGCTGGTGCTGAGCAAACCACTGCTGGTAAGTCTATAGTAGAGGTCCCATCAGCTGTACCCAGGTGGCCTTGTCAGTGCTCTCGGAGCTGCACCTGCTCCCTAAGCTGCACCTGCTTCCTGAGTTACACGACGAGGATTCAAAGGACAATCCTTCAGCTGATGCCCTTTGGCACTGCAATATAGGCACACTCCCAATCGCTTCCTGCAAACCTCTCAAATATGGCCGAACTTCTTGCAGAAGTGGCAAAAATGAGCGTGTTGCACCGGTCTCTACTGCTGTTGTGATACCTGCTGAACTGGTGCCCTAGCTGGAGCCTGAAACTACTGCGACGGCGACTGAAATGATCGATGCTGAAGTTGGAGGCACTTAGCATGCCCTGCGCTGCTAGTAGCCCCTGAAAATAAGTTGCGATCTCTCTTGGGCTTCAAGCCCAACTCCCGCTCTATCTGGTGTGCTTCCGCAAGGATCTCCGTATAAGTCTCATAAAAAGAAGGAATACGGATCTTCACTTCTCAGTTCAGACCCTCCTAGAAGCGACTCGATCTGATGTCTGGGGCCTACACCATATACTCCGCATATCGGCTCAGCCTATTGAACTCCGTGACGTAATCCTCAACTAACGTACCTCCCTGCTGGAGGTTCTAAAACTGTCTGACCAAGTCTAATTTATCAGTAGGCGAGAAGAACTTCTTTTGAAGAGGTCCTTGAACACCGCCCAGGTCTGACCCTCTCCAGCAAGAGTTAGCTCATTCCTGAACCAGGTACGAGCAATATCCAGTAGTTGAAGCCCTACTGCCTCAACCCTCAAGTCATCAGCAAGACGAGACACCCTCATAAGTCACTCGATATCCTCGAGTCAGTCATCTGCATAAATGATTCCCTCTGTCCCCCTAAAGTCTCGTGGTCCCAGCTTCCTGAAATCCTGGATGTTACCCGGCCTAAGCTGGGCATCCAGCTGCTGGGCCGGAGCTCCCGCTCTACTGTAGCTAGAGCGAGCTGATGAGCGCTCTCCATGCCATGTCTCATCATGTCTGTATGCCTCTGGTGCACCTCGGACTGAGCCCTCTGCGCCTCTAGCATCTCACTGAATAAGGCAAACATTTGCCCCATATCAGTAGGTACTGGAGGTGGAGGAGCAGGATCTCCTGGAATATATGGAGCAGTCCTCTACGTAGGAGGAGAAAGATCACCAAAAACAACCTTGGGTACAATCCTCTGCACTGGAGGAGAAACACCCCCAAGGTGTCACGACCCGCACCCTGATTAGGGGCACGAGAAGTGGTTACGTCCAGCCTACGCCGCAGCATCGGCGGTAGAACGCTGTCTAGGTTGTCTACAAAACTACACTAAACAGATAAAGGTACCTGTACAGTATATACACTCCGAATGGAGGTGACATAGCAATACTGTCTCAATCACATAAACAAACTAGGATAGATAGCACGAGAGAAAATATGATAGATGAAGCAGGAAATAAGTTCGAGATCCACACAAGTCCAAGACTAAACATAACATCACAGAATATAATATAATACTACAGTCTGAAAAGTACTAGCTGGCTCGCAGGCCAGGCAAACCTAACTAAACTATACTACTCAGGGTGAGCAAAGTCTAGTGGCTCTACTAACAAGCCACGGTCCAAGTCTACTCTATCTAACCCGACCCCATAGTAGGTCGGACAATCAGCCTCTGAATCATCTGTAATATATCATAACGGTATCCTGTCAGGAAAATGAGCAAGTACAAACACCAACAGCAGTTCCATGTGAATTGACAAAAGCTATAAGAGACAGCATAATGAAATACAAGACAAAATCAACTGGAAATACATATCATGATGAGAGTACTGAAAAGGACGATAAAACATAGATATAGGATGACTTGGGAACTATTCGGAAGCCGAGTTACAACCCTTAAACCAAACAAGGACCGGGGTTGTAACCCTTCTCCCGAACAGAACCTAGTCACCCAAGATAATAAATATAAAAAGGTGCCTTGAATTATTAGTACGTCATGTGATCGGCTTGGGAAAGGCTTTCCATCTGACCGACTAAGAACCATAAAATAAAAACGATAAGGCCGGTCACCATGGAAAGCCATAACCGTAGGGTGAGGCTTTACCCGTCGTGAGGTGAGGGTATAGCTATTAACCATGAGTACCATAGAACCATGTGGGAATTGATCACACAACCACTAATAACTCCCCCATCCCCGAATAGTACAATGGATCTGGACATGACACGTTATGACACGGGATTCCACAAGAGGGTAGCAAGTCCCCTTTTGAAATCGGTGTCTATACCAATACACTGAAATAAGACGGAATATGTACCAATATACCATGTAACTCTAGGAATAACATCCCATGTCATGATCCAACATATACTAGTCCGTGAACTGTCGTGACTGGAAATCGAGTATAACACTACAACTGAATCAGATATAGCAGATATCAAGACAATGAAAACTATCAGTGAATGTACTCGCCTGTCGTCCTGAGCTGTATGGTATATCAATGCTCAGAGCGGTATCAGAAGACCTAAATATGAGATACTGTAAGTTAATTTAGGTTTAAACAAGTTTAGGAATGATTTACAATGAATGATATGCAATCTAGGTCAAACTAGGTCTCACTGAGTCACACTAAGTCCTGTCAAGTCAATCTAGGTCAAATCAAGTTATATCAAGTCAATCTAAGCCTAACCAAGTCAATCCTAGGTCATACCAGGCATCATGGGTCAAAACAAGTCAAAGAAAGTCAAACGGGATCAAGAGTTGGCCTACAGTTGACTTTTGGTCAACTGGTCAACTCTGGTCAACCCTAGGTCAACTATGGTCAACCCTAGGTCAAACTGGTCAAATGTTGACCAACAGTTGACTTTTGGTCAACTGGTCAACTCTAGTTTGGATTTGGTGAAATCTAGACAAAGTGTTGACTTACGGTTGACTTTTGGGTAAAAAGTCAACTCTGGGTCAACCGAGCCAAAAATCGGCTCAAATATGACATTTGTGGGGTGTACCCAACATGCCACCCAAGTTTCAAGTCAATCCGACTACCCGAACTCCGATTCATTCTCAAACTCCTATTCTCCTCCTCATTCTCCTTCTCATTCTCCTTCTCATTCTCCTTCCTATTCTCCTTCCTATTCTCCTTCTCATTCTCCTTTCTATTCTTCTCATTCTCCTTCCTATTTTCTATTCTCCTTCCTCATTCCTATTCTCCTTCCTCATTCTCCTTCCCATTCTCCTTCCTATTCTCCTTCCTATTTCCTATTCTCCTTCCTCATTCTCCTTCCCATTCTTCTCATTCTCCTTCCTATTTTCTATTCTCCTTCCTCATTCTCCTTCTCATTCTCCTTCTCATTCTCCTTCCTATTTCCTATTCTCCTTCCTCATTCTCCTTCCCATTCTCCTTCCTATTCTCCTTCCTATTTCCTATTCTCCTTCCCATTCTTCTCATTCTCCTTCCTATTTTCTATTCTCCTTCCTCATTCTCCTTCCCATTCTTCTCATTCTCCTTTCTCATTCTCCTTCCCATTCTTCTCATTCTCCTTCCTATTTTCTATTCTCCTTCCTCATTCTCCTTCCCATTCTTCTCATTCTCCTTCCTATTTCCTATTCTCCTTCCTCATTCTCCTTCCCATTCTCCTTCCTATTTCCTATTCTCCTTCCTCATTCTCCTTCCCATTCTCCTTCCTATTCTCCTTCCTATTTCCTATTCTCCTTCCTCATTCTCCTTCCCATTCTCCTCATTCTCCTTCCTATTTCCGATTCTTCTTCCTCATTCTCCTTCCCATTCTCCTCATTCTCCTTCCTCTTTACAAAAACACACACACATATATATATATCTATACATATCTGGACACTCACACACACACGCATACTTACAGTCAACACAACACACACAAATACATAAATAAATATACACACATAAATACACATGTATATATATATATATGTATATATATATATATACCACTCTCAAAAAGATTAAATCCTAATAAATCCTTAACCTATTTTCCTATGGAAAACCTACAAATTTGTGGGCAAATGGAAGAGAATCTTCTCCTCTCCATTTAATGTGGAAGAACTATATGCAAAAGAGAATTAATGGAGGAAATAAAATCATACCTAAGAGGAGGTTGGAGGAAAAGCTTGGAAAGAAAGAAATGAATTTGGAAGAGAGAGAGAGAGTGTAGCTTAGTGAAGAAGAAAGAGAGGGGGGGGGGGGCTAGTCATGGTCGGCCAAGCATGTAGGTTTTGTCCTATTTGGATAATTACAAGTTTGCCCTCCAAAGGTTTAAATAGCTATTAAATATGAAAGGGTCAAGCCGGGGGTAGTTTAGTCAAACCGAAACCACTAATCTATAACTAAATATTAACTAAAATAATAGTCTAGTCTCTAACCAAAATATCTAACATGTGGGCCATGGCTAACTAGTGTGTGGGCCCGCTAAGGTCAAAATACCCCGGGTCCCCGAAACAAGTCAAAACAAGTCGGAAAGAGTTGAAATTCGAACCCGATTCCTATAATAATTAAATAATAATATTCATGAAATAAAATTCCCAAAATAATAATAAAATGGAAAATTATCATTTTACCCCTAACTGGAAAAAGTGAGGGTGACACAAGGGCAGCTTATACTCCAACCCCTGGAGAGGTAACTGGAGTTAGCCCACGAGACATTACAAATCCACCAGTAGCTGCTAGTCCCGAACGCTGCGATCTGGTCTTAGGCGGCATCCTAAAGACGAATTGAAAGAAAGAAATCAATATGACACAAGATAGAATATATTCAAGGAGTGACAGTTATAGTTCAAAGAATCAATATCAAAGAAAGGACAGTTGCATTGAAACAATATATTAGAAGTTTTTTCTAATTGTGATTGAGTATCCCTTAGCCTATAGCCTATATCCTATATATAGTAGGCTCGTAATAGCACTCTAAGTCGATGTCACGACCCGCACCCACTATGAGGGTACGAGTACGTAACAGCGCCCAGCCTACGCCACAGTGTCGGTGGTAGAACGCTGTTCTAGGTCATGAACTATAACTAACATTATATGAAATAATCTCCAAAAGGAGGCCAATCACAGAAGGTACAACTCAATCACAGTCTAAAGGTAGAATATAGCATGATGGAATAGATAGGGAAATCCTCAACTGAGGTACAACAAGTGAAATAAACATAAGTCTCAACATCTCCATAAATACAACTCAGAAATCAAAGACAACAACTAACATAAAAAGAAAGAACAGTCTAGACTATCTATACTATGCATGGGTATCATCCTCAGCAGCTGCCTGAACCTCCCCAGGGGTCCAGGTCGCGAGTGTCATCTAGGCAAGCTCCATAGTAAGGGGTGCAGGGTTCCATATCATCCTCTGTAAATTTTTTAACAAGTCCAGTCAGGACGGGAGCGAGCACAATACATCTCACGCAGATTATAACAGGTTAGAAAATATAAACATGTAAGAGAGTACGATACATAAAACTAAAAGAAAGTACATGATGTAAATAGAGAGAGAACTCTAATGGAAATATCTACTATAAGTAGAGAGCTACCAGTGACTAGTGATTTAGAGTACAAAGTCGACATATGAACGACTGGATTTGCACATGAATATACTAAAGAGGCGCACATGGTTATACTACTTTGGAATTGTTCACATGACTATTTATACTCCCCCATACCCCAATCAATACACAAGGATCCAGACAAGTTATGTTACACACATAATTTTCACATAAAAGCCCATAGATGAGTGTACATTAAGTATACATGAGGGCTCAGAACTGAGTGCACATGAATTCCATATGAAGGCCCATGAAGGGGTACACATGAAGTATAGGTTACACATGAAGTACATGAGAAACATGACTGTATATTAGAGCACATGAGAGTACACGAGCGTACATGAACGTACATGAAGCACATGAGAAACATGAATAACATGAGAGCGAGAAATACATGATGTACATGAAACACATGACATGAAGTATCCGATGCTCCCGAGGGAGATAACATCTCAATGTAGGGATCCATATAGTACCAATCCGTGATAATATCGTGACAGCATCAAATAAGGTAATCTAGAACAGGAATATAATCATAAGCAAGTTATGAAATGATCAGAGAATGTACTCGCCTGGTATCT
Source organism: Iris pallida (assembly GCA_029216955.1). Classification (NCBI taxonomy): domain Eukaryota; kingdom Viridiplantae; phylum Streptophyta; class Magnoliopsida; order Asparagales; family Iridaceae; genus Iris; species Iris pallida. The sequence continues at coordinate 8,294,462 of JANAVB010019794.1, forward strand.
GAATAGCTGTGAGAATATATTGTCCGAGATGAGGTACTGACTCCTATTTAGAGTAACACAAGTCAAGATGTATACAGGAGATGATAAATAAAATGTACAATGCATCTGCATGCTGTCTAGGTCAAACTAGACTAAAGTCAACACTTGGTCAACTCTAGTTAACTACACTAGTCAAACTAGGTCAACTAGGTCAAGTCCTAGCCCAAACAAGTCTAACAAGTCTCACTAGGCCTAGCCAGTCTATCCTAGCAATCCACACACAATACAGGGCCACACAAGTCATCAATGCACATCATTGGTGTATACATGCCTTACACATAGGCTTTATGCCATATAGACTACATCACACATATCACATACATTATATATATCTATCTATATACTAACTTAATATAGGCAGCTTATTTATCACATATAGGCCATTAGCATATATTATACATAGAGAGATAGACGTGTGTGTGTTTACAAACTAACTTGTGTGTGTGAGCTCAAGTGTCAATGTGTATGCATGAGTGTGTCCATCACAGGTTTGTGTGAGTGTGTGAATGAACATTATGTGAGTGTGTGATTAACATGTGGGTGTACAGGTCAGCCATGTGTGTGTGTATGTTTGAATGTGTACATAGCTATAGCTAATAGGGTGTCAATGGAATAACACATTTCAGATTTTATAGAGGTTGTATCTATGTGTGTTCATGATAGTTCATGTGTGTCTCAGATTTTGCAATTGTGTGTGTGTACACATGTGACTGGAAAACAGTGTTCAGATTTTCAGATAATGTGTGTATAGGTAGCAGTTATAGTAGTGAATAATGTGTCAATGTGTGTGTCAATATGACTGAAATAAGTGATGCAAATGTGTGTGTGTATGAAAATCTGAAATCAGTGAATGGGTGCACAAATCTCAGGTCTCAGTGCAGCAGTGGACTATGTATATGAGTGTCAATGACAGTAAGACGGTGTCAAAACATATGAAAAACAGTGTGAATGTTATGTGGAACAATGCATACAACTGTTCTCAGTTTTCAGCGTTCCTGTGTACATGTAGGTGTATATATCTCAATGTGTGTGTGTATCCTAGATATAGGGTGTCAAGTGTCCTCAGTTTTGTGTGTGTGTCTACATTGTGGGAGTGAACAGTGCAACATACATCAGTTCTCAGGTTTCCAACAGTGAACACAAAACAGTGTATATGTGCAATGGGAGTAGAGTGTGGCATGTGTTGTGATGTGTGTGTGTGTATAAGTGACAACAAGGGTGCAAATCTCAGGTTCAGGAATTGAAGAACTCTCATACAATGCAACCACACACTCTCAAGCCAACCTTATTTACATGAGCTATATAACCTAACATGATCTCTAGTCATTTAGCTATTTACAGTTTCATTTACACCTTAAATCGGGAAGAGCTACATATAGGAAAACAAAGAGGACATGCAACATGTACACAGTTTACATAAATGAACTTCAATAAAACTCAGTTAAACATAGGACTAAACATAAATGAACTTTCAATAAAACAATGAACTCAGTTAAACAATGAACTAAACATAGGACTAAACTCAGTTCACAGATTTTGATTAAGAAGGAAAAAATTCTCAGGTTTTGGTAATTAGGGAAAATCTCAGTTTTCTATCGAAAACCCAAACTCAGTATACATTTATCAGCAAAACAAAACTCAGTTTTAAACCCAAAAACAAATTCTTATTTTAATCTCAGTAAACATATACAAAACTCAACTCAGTGTAAATTATTTGAAATCTCAAGTATCTATATAAAACTGAGAACATCTTAGGAATGAACTCAATTCAATGAAACTGTACCAAAATCGAAATCAATGTAATCCCAGGTATTAGCACATCATGCAGTATGTTATTTACATATAATTTGATATTTTAAACAATTAAACTGATTTAAATCTTAAAACCCAATTTCAAAATACCCAGGTATCAGAACATTGCAAACCCGAGCATTCAAGCCTCAAATTCGTTTTAAAAACCAATTTAATCAACAAATTAAATGTGCAGACATAAGGGGCATATCATACGTGTCATGGGGGGTTTCTCATGTCCAAACAACTGGACACGAGGTGTCCAAACGAATCGAACACACAGTGACAATAAAACGTAAAATACAGCATCGTGTTGCCATGTCGTGTCCAATAGGACACGACACAGAGCTCGATGGAGCTTGAGCTTGGGTACACACATAGTGGAGGTATAGAGCTAGACATTAGACCCCCTGAATCGAGTCCAAGTTGTGTCAGGACGCGACACGAAATGCGTATCCGACGCGTCTGTACCGTGCGCATAGTCAGTGTAAAAACCAGTGCGGGTCAGATCCCGTGTCCGATGCGACACGAGGGTGTCTCAAACTTGGGGAGGGGTCTGTCAGAGGTGGCCCCCACCTCTGTGTCGAAAATGAGGTGTCTACGTGGCGTGTCCACAGAGAAACAGGACACAGGTAGCAGGGCACCCGTGCGCTGTGTCGTGCAGCGTGTCCACAGCCATTTCCGACACGGAAACGATACAAAATCGTGTTCAGTCAGTGGGGGTTTGAAAACACACATCAAGGGCTTCCCAAATATGTAATTTGTTTTAGAAAATACAAAGATTTAATCCATTCAAGCATTTCATCAAACACCTACATAGACACAGTGATACGTGTCCGATACAAACACGAAATGGACACGATTTCTACCCAAATTCTAGGGACAGCTAGGAGACACCTACATCTAGCCCTAAATGTAAAGAAAACAGAATATTAGATCAATTTAAGGAGTTTTACCTACAGGTGCAAATAGCAAGAAAAAGCCCCAAATGAAGTGTTCCTCCTTGCTAGCTCAAATTCCCAAATTGATCCCAAACTGAAATTCCTCTCCATGAACAGAAAGTAGGGGTTGATTAGATTCATATGCAAAAGATTTGGGTCAAAAAGGACTTGAAATGAGAAAGTTATAGATTAGAGAAGATGGCTCATAACCTCTTTCTTCAAAATGTTGAAACAACACAAAAGAAGCAAGAACAACTTAAGAGATTATTTATAAGGAAGGGAATGACCTAGTGGCTGGTCATAAAGTGAAAGTTAGGGTTAGGGTTTAGTCTAATGGGCTATGGGCCTAGTTGTACTAGTCATGGAACCAATTTCTAAGTCTCAAGCCTATGGACCAAATCACCAATCCTCCTATTTCAAACTTGATCCTAAGTGACCTAACTTGAGTTGATTTAAGTTAGACTAGGGTCTCACCATGCTAATCAAGTCACCACAACCAGGGTCAACATCTAGGTCAGTCCCTTAAGTCACAACTAGTAAAAGTCAAATTCAACAACCATCAATCCAATAATTAATCAAATAATTCTAATAAGTCAAAATGACCAAATTACCCCTAGGCTAAAAATGATAAATAGATATTCCAAATCACAGGGTTAGGCTCTAGGTCAAACAGTCTCTACGATTTTACTAGTTACACATCAAAATCATAAGTCATGATTTTTAAATAGTTTTAAAATGATTAAAAATCACCAAAAATTATATTATTATTTAAATATCATAATTAAATAATTAAATCACAAAATTTTAAAATTACCCTTATTTAGAAAATTGGGTGTTACAAGTCTACCCACCTTAGAAAAATTTCGTCCTCGAAATTTAAGATGGTAGTACTCCTTCTAGGTCAAACACCCCCACAATCATAGTCTCAAAATCACACAGTTGATAATCATATGCGTCTGTCCAAAATCATGATACTCAGAATCTTCGTCATGCTAGTGAGCAAGGCTACGATAATTACAAAGTCCTTGACTAAGGCACATACCTCTAGAATTATGGTATTTAAAAATTTTGCATTGTCATATGCTTGGCAGCGAAAACCTTAAATTCCTACACCCGAGAAATACGTCCTAAATCCGACTATATGTCTTCACTATGCCAGCTAACACGACTATCGAAGATTCTAGATCCTATAACTCAGGTGACCTAGCCTATATAATTTATCTCAAAAAAGAAAAAAATCAAACATAACACAAGGACAACAGAAAAAAATTGATCAATCAACAAGGAACAGAGGGAATCGAATTTTTAAGACAGTTATAAGCGGCAATTACGAAAATAGAATCGAAAAGAACGAAACCTGTAGCAAGATGTCCAATGGCCTGTGCATCCTCGACTGTCCTGGCGAAAGCTCGCCCTTGCTGGCCTCCCCTGGCCTGCTGCTGATGCTGTATGTACCTCTGCTGCTGAGTTGGTAAGGGTAATCCCTTCTGCTTGCCTACCGGAGCCCTAGCTCCTGCTCCCTGAACTGTCTGTCCAAATGACTCAGGACACTCTCCCAGCCGATGATCGGATCCTCCGCAAAGTAAACATCTGCCAAGCCTCTTCCGACATTCGCCCCAATCGTGCCCTGGTCTCTTACAGAAAGGGCAAATGATAACAAGCTGCTGTCTCGGGGCCTGCTGCTGCACCTGCTGAAAGGGTACACGGTCCTGAAACTGCTGCTGCTGAAAGTAGACCCTCGACTACTGATACTGCTGCTGAATCTGTAGGTGTGGCATCAGATACTGCTGTTGAATCTGCAAGCGGGGACTCTTGGCCGGGCCTGCGCTGCCACTAGCTCTCTGAGTGTCTCGCGTCCTCTTCTCCTTCAGCCCAAGGTCGTCCTCCGCTGTCATGGCTCCTACCAGAACCTGCTCGAAAGTGGCGTCACGGCCGCTCTTGGTATACGACCTGATCTCCCTGATCAAACCCCTGCAAAACCTCCTCGCCTTCCCGGCCTCAGTAAGATCCTCAATGAATCTACCCAAACGGCAGAACTTCCTGGCGTATTCCTCAACGGTCTGGTTCCCTTGAACCAAACCCTCGAACTGTGCCTCCAAGGCACCGAGTGCTGTATCGGAAAAGAATTTCTCCTTGAACAGTTTCTTGAACGTTGCCCAAGTCTGACCGGCTATACCAACCCTCGGGTCCATCTGGTACCAAGTACGGGCCAAGTCCTGTATCTGACTGGCTGCAGCCTCGATCTGTAATCCAGCTGGTATCTGCGCCAATCGAAATATCTTCTCAATGTGCTCTATCCAATCGTCAGCGTATATGATGCCCTCTGTACCCTTGAAGTTCCGGGGTCCCATCTTCTTAAAGGATTGGATGTCTAGAGTCCTCGGCTGATACGGCTGCATCTGACCTTCCAGTGGCTGAGCAGCCACCAGCTCTACTGTCGTCCTGACCAACTGGTGAGTATCTTGTATGCTCTGTCAGAAATCAGCAGACTGGCTCTGTTGCATCTGCTGCTGAGTCTCCAGGAATCGCTGGAAAAGGGTAAACTTCTGAGTCGCATCCACTGTCCCTGAAGGTAATTACTGCTGATACATATCCGAAACGATGGGGGAAGACCTCCGGACAGGTGGAGGTGCACTCCCAAAAGCTACAGATGCTCCTATATAAACAAAAATATGGGGTGATGTGGTCCCAGCATCCACAATCCGGCGAGGGGTGGTAGGCCTCTCACCAGCGTCTGCTGGGCCAGAGCGATGCGATCGTGTCTCAATCACCATCCTGGAGACAGACCAAACAAGGAATCAATACTGAGATAGAAACGATAATTCAAGGGAGGACAGTTATTTCAAGGAAGCAATCTTCAAGAGGAATTTAGATGGCAGAAATTCAGTTAAGAGTTTTTTCTAATATGATTGAGTACCTCAAGAATAAACCTAATCCTACTACAGGCTGTAGTGATACTCTAGTTCGAATACCACTACAGAAACTCGACCTTTATGGGCCACCACTAAAAACGTGTCACGATCTGCACCTACTGTGAGGGTACGAGTATGTAACAGCGCCCAGCCTACGCCGCAGTGTCGACGGTAGAACGCTGTTCTAGGTCATGAACTATAACTAACATAATACAAAGATTTAATCCATTCAAGCATTTCATCAAACACCTATATAGACACATTGATACGTGTCCAATACGGACACAAATGAACACGAATTCTATCCAAATTCTAGGCACAACTAAGGGACACCTAGTTCTAGCCCTAAATGTAACGAAAATAGAATATTAGATCAATTTAAAGAGATTTACCCATAGGTACAAATAGCAAGAAAAAGCCCCAAATGAAGTGTTCCTCCTTGCTAGCTCAAATCTCCAAATTGATCCCAAACTAAAATTCATCTCCATGAACAGCAAGTAGGGGTTGATTAGATTCATATGCAAAAGATTTGGGTCAAAAAGGACATGAAATGAGAAAGTTATGGATTAGGGAAGATGGCTCCTTACCTCTTTCTTCAAAATGTTGAAACAACACAAAAGAGGCAAGAACAACTTAAGAGATTATTCATAGGGAAGGGAATGACCTAGTGGCTAGTCATAAAGTGAAAGTTAGGGTTAGGGTTTAGTCTAATGGGCTATGGGCCTAGTTGCACTAGTCATGGAACTAATTTCTAAGTCTCAAGCCTATGAACCAAATCACCAATCCTCCTATTTCAAACTTGATCCTAAGTGACCTAAATTGAGTTGACTTAAGTTAGACTAGGCTCTCACCATGCTAATCAAGTCATCACAATCAGGGTCAGCATCTAAGTCAGTCTCTTAAGTCACAACTAGTAAAAGTCAAATTCAAGAACCATCAATCCAATAATTAATCAAATAATTCTAATAAGTCAAAATGACCAAATTATCCCTAGGCTAAAAATGATAAATAGATATTCCAAATCACAGGGTTAGGCTCTAGGTCAGACAGTCTCTACGGTTTCACTAGCTGCACATCAAAATTACAAGTCATGATTTTTAAATAGTTTTAAAATAATTAAAAATCACCAAAAATTATATTATTATTTAAATATCATAATTAAATAATTAAATCACAAAATTTCAAAATTACCCTCATTTAGAAAACTGGGTGTTACAGTCGAGCACCACTACGACATCGCACTAATTGCGACTTCTAAACCGGTAAGTCCCCAAAATTTCATAATAGATTTTTTTATTTTTTGTGTATTTGTATGACGAGTACGAATACATATATAAGAAGTAATTAATTATTTTTATAAAAAAATTATTATTGGATTTTTCATAAATATAGAAATAAATATTTTGATTCGATATAATATAAGGTAAATATTTTCTATATTTGTTCGCGTATAAATATGTCATCCCGAATTTGCCAAACTTTTTATTTTTATTATTTTTATTATTATAGAAATACTTTTTATTTGATATACAAGTATAGGTACTAATTTTGAAAGTAATATTTATGTAAATAATTTGTACTATTTACGTTCGATGTACATGAAAATAAATTCATGTATATTTTGTAAAACTTTGGATTTAGAAAAAAAAAAATTTGGAATTATTTTAAAGTATTTTAAACTAATTAGAATTATTTTTTATTTATAAAAAAAATTAAAATTTATTTGCTGTAATCTAAATTGGGGGTAGATTTTATTGGATTAGATTTTAAATAGTTTTAAATTAAAGATGAGATTTATCTAGTTTTAAAGTTGGATTTAGATTTGGATAAATTGTTTTAAATAGATACTAACATGAGATTTATCAAGTGAGAATTAAATCGTTCCTAATCCTTATCTAATTAGGATTACTCCACCCTATTTATAAGGGAGCCTTTCCATTGTTTTCTCTACAAGTTTTTCCACCACCATTGTGTGTGCACCGTGTCGGTGTTCACCCTCTTCGTGTCAGCCTGTGTTGACCTCGGGTCCGACCCCGGGTGTCTTTCCACTATGACAATTCCTCTCTTGTTCGTCTAAAATACCCAAAATTTGTCACAAAAATTAGCATCAACTGTAGCAACTTTGAAGAGCCATAACTCCCAACTTCGTACTCTGTTTTACCTTTAATTTTTTTGTTTGAACTATGTTGAGGTTAGCTTGGATAATCTATAATTTATTTAGCAAATTCGTAATATATTTTTTGTAAAATTACTTGAGTGCTAGTTGTCCAAAAATCGACGCGTCGTACTATTTTTGAGATTTCGGGAGATCCCGAACTCAGTTTTGTGATCCATTTGATGTTTTGAAAAGCTGACATGGTGATCTATAGCATGCAAATTTGTTTATAAATTAATTTTAGAAGTTTAAATTTTATTCTGGGCTAATGTATATTTATATTATTTCTTGGTATTTAAAATATGCTTTTGACCTAAAAATATTATTGTAATATTTTCTACCTAATTAAATTATTGTTTTTCCTCTAAAAATGATATTCCTAAATTTTTAAAGTACTTTTCTAAAATTATTTTAAATAATAAAAAAGGTAATTTCTAAATTAAAACTTATTTTCAAGTATGTATTTATCTAAATATTTTGAGGTAATAAAATAGAGTTTCCAAGTATTATAAATATTTTTCTAAAAAGAGTATAAGTATTTTCTCCATAAAATCTCATCGATTATCAATTCTTGGCCATGACTAATCGTATTTCATATTCTCTTATGAAACTGAACTTCCTTGTGTCAACCCTAGCTAACTGGACTGTTCTAGACTCAATGGGACAGTTTGTCCCATCATCGGAGGTCATCTTTGTGATGTTTTAACGCCAAAGTTAATTTTGTGTCATCACGATTATCGTACCACACCAGGCCCACTACCAAGCAAGTATACCTTGTCGAATTGTACAGTATATTTTGTGCGTGTTCCTTATTTTTCTGTTGTTTTTCTTCATTATATTGTTGATGCTCATGTTGCTTACTTTCTTTCCAAGTTTTATATGCATGTAGAATGTTTCTATTTCATATCATTACTCGTCATATTTACTTTCTTATTTATGTGAGCGTCTCGTGATAGAGTAGTTTAATTATATGCTATGTTCCTTGACATTGAATTGACAATGTTCCATGTATCCTTTGGACTTTACTTGACCTGAGTTTACTTGATTGACTTGACTCGTAGTTTTAGGCAAGGACCTTGTTATAGACGTGACTATACTTGACCACTCTTAATCGTTAGCAACCACCGGGCGGCGATAGAGACTTATTATAGGTTGTTAGCAACCACCGGGCTGTAATTTATAGGGTCGTTAGTAACCACCGGGCTGCGGTTTACCTCGATTTACTTTTAGTCGCGTTTATTAGCACGATTCTCGACGGCATGCCATTTCTTCCACGTTTCATTTTTGTACTGTATTTTGACCAGTCTTTATTCTTGTATCATGTCCTTCCATGCATATTATTTACTATCATTATATGCATGTTTATATGTATCTTGCTACGTCTCTCTAAGGACTTGGTGATCTCTCTAGGTGTGTGTATTTTCTTGACTTTCTGCAGGAGTTACCGCCATGATCGTGATCTTCTCCTTCTTATTGAAGAGGACATGCTCTTGGATCACGCTTGCTGCTATCTTTCTATTTTTTCTATTTCCTTCTTTCTAGTTTCATGTTGGTAGTGGATTTGTCTCCACCCAGCAACTTGAAAAATGATAATACATATTTGTTTTATAATATCTTTGTTTTCTTTTTTTGGATGAGATTAGTTAGTCATGATTATACTGCATTTTACATCTTACGTATATTTATTATACGGCTGGTATGTGTACGTACCTAGTCCTCCATATTTTGGGAGTGGCGTTACAAGACCTGTATAGGCCACCACAAAAAATATGTCACGACCCGCACCCGATATAGGGACACGAGTACGTAACGACGCCCAGCCTACGCCGCTGTATCGGTGGTAGAATACTGTCTAGGTCTACTATGCTAACTAGCAATATGTATCATAACCTGTAAAGATATCTCAACTCCAAACGGAGGACAAATAATGATAATATTCATACTCAATCACAATGACTATAAGAAAGATAAATAGCACGATAAAGATAATAACATGATATAAAATATCCAGAAAAAGTCTAACATAAACATAGCACAAGTCCAAAGAAAGGCTAAGAGTCAACTATCTCAAATACAAGTATCAAATAATAACATGCCAAGAGTCATAAAGCTGGAGACAAATCAAGTACAACTCTGGTCTAATTGAGTCGCTAATAAAGCCTCCTCAACTGGAACTAAACCCTCATGTATCAGTGTCTCCTGGTATATGCCTACTACATCATGCGGGCCGTAGTAGGTAGGGCAACCGTCATCTAAATTATCTGGAAAAAATATATCCAGTCAAGATTGGAGTAAAGTACACCTCTAATAATAGTTCCAGTAAATGATAAAGACTATATAACAGTAAAAAGAGAGGATATACAAGATAACATAACAGGTACATGAATATAGCAAGACATGAGTAACGTTGTGATTAAGTACAAGAATAAGAGAACATGCTATATCATTTACAAGAACCAAGAATAATGCTATCTATGTGAGTGAGCACTAGTTTCAACATGTGATCGGCTTGAAAACTTGTACAAGGATATATAGCCTAGTTAATCATACGTACGGTGTATGATCAACACTCATAAGGAACAGTAACATGCACAAGGAGGGTATGATCACATATCTACACTAATACTCCCCGTCCCCGACTGGTATAGTGGGTCCAGCCATGGTACATTACGACACGAAATTCTCTGAGAATGTCGCGAGCCTTCACAGGAACCGGTGTCCATATAATGCACAAGACCAACAATATGGCTTGCATAAGGTATACCAAGATATACAAGGAATAACATCTCATGACGGGATCCAGAAACTATCAATCCGTGTAACCAATGTGTCAAAAGATCAAGGATATCTATACTAAATACAGGAAACATAGAAGATATCATAAACGATAAATTATCAGAGAATGTACTCGCTTGAGATCCGGTGTGAAGTATCAACAGTATCTGATACGGTGTCTCGAAGACCTAAATATGGAATATCAATGTTAATTTGTGTTTTGAATCATAAATATGCTATACTAGCTCAATACTAGGTCTCCAAGTCATTTCTAGGTCAAACTAGGTCAACTAGGTCAATACCTTGCTAAACTATGTGAAACTAGGTCCTACCTAGGTTTTTGGGTCCATACCTTGTCATACCAAGGTATTCTAGTCTATACTAGGTCAAACCCAATGTATCTATCTAATTGTATATGCATATACTCTATATGTCAATGTCCTAACATTTAACCCAATACCCTATCATATTACCTAGGCATCTAACATGTGGGTAATACCCAAATCCTATTTATCCAATTACCTATACAATACCCTATACCTATCACATAACTCATTACCCTATATACATTATCCTAGTTTACCTATATAGACCAACATACCCATATGCAATATCTATGTACATGTCCTTGCCTATTACCTAACAATACCTTAATACAGGGTAACTCAATTACCTATTTCTTCCTAGACACTACCCACATTCACATAGGTAAACCCAATTACCTAAACTCATTCTAATCCTTACATACACAACTCTCATAAAAGCACACACCCTTTGTACTTCACACATTATGTAGAGTGCAGATGCACATTGCACATGTGCCCCCACTGATCAGTGCACAATATGTACAGATCCTGTACAGGCCCTTGGCCAACTCTGCTACAGACAGGTTCAAGCTAACCCCTGTACAGGTGCTCTTCACTTGATCCCCTGCCTGCTGCCTAGTACAGCAGGGATTGTGTCACCTACACCTGCTATTGCTGTTGTTGTTTATGATTGGCCTGTGTACACCTATACATAGGCCCCCTATCTAGTGTACTTTGCACAGGTGTAAGTGCCCCCACTGCTGTTACCAATCAGCATGTGTGCACAGACCCTATGGTCCCCTGCTCTCACAGTCATGCACACTTGTGCACAGATGCAAGTGCACCCCTCACAACAGCTCACCTTGTTGCCTTTCGGCTTTTGTTGAGGCTACTGCTATGCTCCAAAACAACAGTCCCTACTGCCTACCATCCTTCAATTGCTACCCCCCTTACCTTTTGCTGCTGATGCTGCATCTCATTCCTTTCTGCTTGTACAAGGCAGGAATTAACCTGGCTAAGCCGCTGTCACGACCCGCACCCTAGGTAGGGGTACAAGTGCGTGACAGCGCCCAACCTACACCGTAAAAACGGCATAGAACGCTGTAGGTCTACTAGCTAACAAACAGTATATAATAACCTGTCATATCCGTACGGAGGAATATAATATAAAATACTGATAAACTCAATCACAATCTAGAAGGAAGAATAATGGCATGAAAACTAGATAGATATAAATCACAAAGTGCAATATCCAGCTCAACAGAGAGAAAGAGAGTCACAAAGTAATATGGTTATATAATCCCAAAATATAATATCATAAGTGACAAGCTGGCGACAAAGTCCAGTCCAAAATAACTCTAACTAAGCAATAGGTAAAGTCTCGTCAGGCGGAGCTAAGCCCTGCTGAACCAAGGTCTCCAAGTCTATGCCCACTACGTCATCCGGACCGTAGTAGGTACACTAATCCTCCTCATCAGCATCTGTAATATTTTGTCAACATATCCAGTCAGGATGGAACGAGCACAATCAACTAACAACAGTTCACAAGATATGACAAAAGCTATAAGACTGTAAATAGAGAGTATATACAAGAAATCATGGGATATACATGTGAGTATCATGGCATGATAAGCTGTAAATCTAGAGCTAGAATAAGGTAAGTAAAACTGATCATGGCATGTACAAGAATCAAGAATCATCTATCTAGGTGTGTGAGTACTAGCTACAATATGTGGCCGGCTTGGGAATTTACACAATAGTAACAGGCCTGGCTAATCATACGTGGGATGTATGATCAACACTCACAATCAATCAATACACAATGGGTGCACAATAGGCATTGACCACATATCTACACTAATACTCCCCGCCCCCGACTGGTAGAGTGGATCCAAGCAAGACACGTTGCGACACGGGATTCTGTGAGAAGGGAGCAAGTCTCCTCGAGAATCGGTGTCCATATACTGCACAAGAACTACAAGGGGGCTTGCACAATATATACCAAGATAACCAGGAATAACATCTCATGTCAAGATCAATGAATACCAATCCGTGTGACCAATATGTCGAGAACAAGCATATCTACACTAATAACATGAATTATAACAATTATCGTAAATTGGAAAAGTTATCAGAGAATGTACTCGCGTGTGATGTGATGGATAAGTCGACTGAGTCCAAGAACAGTACCTCGAGGACCTATAGATGGAATACTGTATCAATATAATGGTTTGGAAGTGAAATCAAGTCATACTGAGTCAAACAAGGTTAAGATACGTCAAACTAAGTCAAACTAGGTCAAGACACGTCAAACTAAGTCAAACTAGGTCAAACTAGATCAAACAAAGTCAAACTAGATCATACAGAGTCAATCTAAGTCATATTAGGCCTAACAAAGTCGAACTAGGTCAATGCAAGTCAAACAAAGTTAAACTAGGTCAATTTAAGTCAAAGGTTGACTTACATTTGACTTTTGGTCAACTGGTCAACTCCGATCAACCCTTGGTCAACTCTAGGTCAAACTAACGTTGACTAACAGTTGACTTTGGGTCAACAGGTCAAGTTCGGTCAAGTTCTAGTCAATTTTAGGCTACGGTTGACTTTCGGTTGACTTTTGGTCAAAAATAGTCAACCGTGGTCAACCAAGGTCAAAACTAGTCTAAGTCCACTATTGCTAACCATTACCAACCATAAAATCCTAATTACAACTATATCTTAAGGTATTAAACCCATATGTTATGAAATGGGTATTATCCTAACATGCCCCGTTTACCCTTTCTAAGGTAAACCCGATCCTTAGCCTCTAACTTCGACTCTAGACCTTCCTACCCTCATTCTAAGTATTTCCCCACTCTCTAATATGGTATTTCAATCCTCTCCTAGAATCTCGATACCGTATCATGGTATCTTGATATCTAAAAGTCAAAAAAGGTAAAATCACATTACCTAAAGGTAATGGAGATTCATGAGACACCAATTTGGTATCTAAGGGATACCACATAAATCTAACTCTAACCCTTGACTAATCTAACTAACTCTAACTAGAACTTACTCACTAACTTATCTAACACCATCAAACTCTACCATCTAACTCACTATCCCACTATCTTCTAACTTATCTCAATAGCTAACCCATAACTTGCATTCTAACTCACCAAAATCTCACTCAAACCCACACACCTATAGGCCATTTAAGGGGGGTATATATATGGGTATATATAGGTATATATATGGGTATATATATGGGTATATATAGGTATATATATGGGTATATATAGGTATATATATGGGTATATATATAGGTATATATATGGGGTACTTAGGGGGGTAAATGGGGTAAATGGGGGGGTGCTTATTGCAACTGCTACCGATGCATATGCCTGCTGCTGCTGCTGCCAGCATGCTGCTGCTGCTGCTGTTTGGGGGGGTGGGGGGCAGCCCCTAATCCCCCGTGGCTACTGTGGCTGCTCTTCTTTCTCCCTCTCCTTCTCCCTCTATTCTTCCCTTCCTCTCACTCTCTAATATCTCTTCCTCTCACTCTATATATATCCCGATATATATATAGCACTCACACATACTTACATATATATATGTAGGGACACACACGCACACACACATGAATATATAAATACATATATATGGACACACACACACACATATATATATATATATATAGACACAACACACACACACACACACACACACACACACATATATAAAAATATATATATATATATATATATATATAGACACAACACACACACACACATATATATAGACACAACACACACACACATGGATACATACATATATATATATAGACACACACACATGGATACATAGATATATATAGACACACACACACACATATATATATATAGACACAACACATACTGTAACTCCCCAGAACCAGAATACTGGAGAGCGGGGGCAAACATAGCCAGCTACGTATATTGAAGTGCAACCCACCTCGCTATACGGTCACGGCTGTCTAGATACATAAGGGTTTAACAACAAGCCATCAGTCTCTTAAGGTTTAACTACAAGCCATCAGTCTCTTAAGGTCATGAACAAGCCTATTGTCTCAATCTCAAGCAAGTAATAACAGTTACAAGATATCAGAGCACCAAATATACAATAGTAAGGCGTCCCATACATTACATATATGGATGATCATGAAGCTAGTCGTACAAAATGTCAAGACTAGCAAGAGTTTCAGTCATACATGATCAACCCTAGGATTTGTCAATCATGTTACAGCCCGTAGGCAGACAGTAAATAAAGGTACAATACGAGCTAACACGTGCTCGTCGGCTAAACGCCTCAAAAGAATATTTATACAATAAAGTGGGAGAACAAAAGAACCCACTCGTTGCCAAGGTTACACCTGGTGGTCACCATCCGGCTGGAAGATAGGTAGATCCTCTGGAGCTGCTCCGATATCTGGCCATACAAAATCAGCTGGGTCAGATCCCAGAAAGAGCAAGTGCCACAAATGAGGCTTCACTTAGGAACTAAAACCAGCATATAATAAATGGATATTAAAGATAATTATATATAAAGTAAACTGATAATAACAGAGCCAACAACAGTGAATTGAGTACGAGGAAACCATTCAGGTAGCCAGGTCGCAACCCTTAAACCAAACAAGGACCGGGGTTGTAACCCTTCACCTGAATAGAAACCCGTCTCAAATTCTGGTTGGTAAAGTAAAACATGACGAGCATGACATGGGGTGTAATAAGACAATAAACGAAGAGAGGACACAGAACTGTTCCGGGATCCAGGTTACAACCCTTAAACCAAACAAGGGCCGGGATTGTAACCCTTCGCCTGAACAGAACTTGGCCCCTGATCATTATTGTTAAGGCAAGCATAAATACTCATGTTATTGAAGTAACCAGGTACCGGAACAGGGCAAGACTTAGACTCCATTCAACATTTACGGCCAAGCAAACAAGTACGGCTTGATACTTTAACTAACTAGGGTTATCACAGGCCTAGTTACTAGCAAGATGCAATGAGATTATTCCAACAGCCACAAACCCTGCAAACCATCCAGGTTATCCAGACGCAATTAGGGGATTGAATTCATATGGGTACATCGTCCAAGAAACGCATGTACCCTTAAGTAGCTTGGTGGGTGCAACACATGACAGTGTGCTGGAAATGTGCCCTACTCGACGGTAGGCTACAAATCCCATGATGGGGCGCCCAGATAACGAGATTGCCTGTAGCTGGAAAATCTCTCCATGACTACTGGATTTTCTAGTTATTAGCCTTAGTCTATTTCAGTAGCTACCCTTGACCGTGGTACTCAGGGGTTTCCGTCCTAGACATGATGCAAGATAATACTGGTTTATTTGTACAAATACAATCGTCCACGGTGTCCAGGCTAATCATTCTTGTCATGTCAAGTTAGCCGTCGCAACAACATATCAAAGTACATCATGTCAGGTTTACTTGTCAGGAGTGTGCTACGACGGACCACTAGCATGTCATGTTACTTGTCAAGAGTGCACCCCTATGGGTCACTATCGTGTTCATGGCGTTCTATCAAGGGACCCAAGTACACAGAGGGTCAAAAGACAAAAGTATAAACGTAACAACTCAACATAAAATATAAGGGCTATGGAAGAGTCATGCGACTCAGGGGTTAAGGCCATGCAGCTCGGGCTCATGCGGCTGGGAGGGGATGGGTCCCATGCGGCTCGGAGGATCGATTTCATACGGCAGAGAAAAAACTGGGTCTTATCGGTCAGGAAAGGAAATGGGTCTTATGCATGCGAAAATGAGCCAAGGATAGCTATTCGGCCAAGGCCAGCCATGCGGCTGAAGGATCATGCGGCCAGGAGCGCTTATGCGGTTGGGATATGCGGGGCGCATACGGTAAGAAGGGAACGGGCATATGCGACTGGAGAAGCAGAAGTTCATGCGGCTAAAGTCGGACAGAGCCATACGGCCAAGGCCATGCGACGGAAACTGCCATGCGGCCAGGGAAAACTTGCCGCATGAAAAGCCATACGGCCAGTCACTGTTCTTCTGCTCCATTTTTCGAAAAGAAGAACTAAGGAACGCCATAACGTCAAAGCTCCATTAAACCTTCATCTAAAGTCAGAATCTGGACTTTCATAGGTCAAAATAGGGCCGAAAGAAATTCTCTACAACATGGGACCATCAAAAGTTGAAAATAACAAGGTTAGATAGATCAAAATCCAAGAAACTCGAAAATGCAACAAGCTTAGATCTACACAAATTAAACCATAAAAATTAAAAATGCTAAGTATTAAAGTATCTTAGAATCTCGTGGAGAAGACAATAGAACAATAAAACTTGAGTTCCGCCATAAAGTAAGTTGCACTTGCCTAAGCCTCTCTCTCTGGTAGGTGGAGAGTAATGGTGAGGAAGAAGAAGAGTAATGAGGATTAAATGAAGAGAGAGAGAGAGTTGTTAGGTGGCTTATAAAGGAAGAGAGGGGTGGGTGTTGGTCCATATGCAAAACCGAACCAAGCCGAACCAAGCAATGAAATACCAAAATAAACCATGCAATGAGGCATGCCATGAATCAAAATACGTACATATATACCAGAATACGAAATACGAACTATGGTCGTTACAACTCTACCCACCTTAAAAGAATTCCGTCCTCAAAATTTAATTAAGAGTCTAGAGAGGCAAGGACAAGCTATACTAATCACAGACAAGCTATAACAAGACAATCAATCAAGCAATCATTCATTCAAGCAAGGAACTGAGAGCATAAGGCATAAGGAAGACATTATACCTTACGAGTCAAACAGGTCGGGATATTGCGATCGAATATCATCCTCACGTTCCCACGTTGACTCACCCAAAGAGTGATGACCCCAAGCAACACGGACTAACTTAATAGTCTTGTTCTTGAGAATCTTCTCTCTTCGGTCCAATATAGACACGGGCCTCTTCTCATACGAAAGGTTGGTACCAACAACCAATTCCGAATGATCAAGGATATGGCTCGGGTCCGGAATATACCGTCGTAGTTAGGATACATGGAACACGTCATGCACCTCATGTAACGACGACAGAAGAGCGAGGCGATAGGATATATCACCTACTCGCTCCAGGATATCAAATGGCCCTATATACCAGGACTAAGCTTTTCCCGTACGCTAAAACGAATGACGCTACGGGTAGGCGAGATCCTCAGGAATACATGGTCGCCGACAGAAAACTTAAGGGGACGCCGATGAGAATCGGCCCAATGACGCTGGCGATCTTGAGCAACTCGAAGATGATCTCTGACTTGTCTGACCACCTCAAAAGTCTGCGTCACCATCTCTGGTCCAAGCATTTGCCTCTCGTCTATATCATCCCAAGCTAAAGAAGATCTGCACTTCCTACCATACAGTGCCTCGAACGGTGCCATCTGGATACTGGCCTGGAAACTGTTGTTGTACGAGAACTCCACCAGGTACAGGTGATTTTCCCACGAACCACCGAAGTCGAGTGTACAAGATCTCAACATATCTTCCAAGGTTCGTATGGTACGCTTTGACTGACCATCTGTCTACGGATAAAAAGCTGAGCTAAACTGGAGGTGAGTTCCCAAACTCTCTTACAGGCTGCGCCAAAAGTGCGACATAAATCTTGAATCTATGCCCGAGGTGATACTGACTGGTAAATTATGAAATCTGACGATCTGCCTGAAGTACATCTCTGCTAGCTGAGCCGTCGACTGACCAACTCTGAACGGGAGAAAGTGAGCCACATTCGTGAGCCTGACTATAATAACCCAAATAGCATCTCTACCGGCCGAGGACCTCGGAAATCCAGTCACAAAATCCATGGTATATGCTTCCACTTCCATTCTGGAATCGGCAAGGGCTGAAGAAGTCCAGCTGGCCTCTGATGTTCAGCTTTAACTTTTTGGCAAACTAAACATCGAGAGACAAACCGGGCTATCTCCCTCTTCATGCCATTCCACCAAAAGTGCTGACGGATATCACGGTACATCTTCGTGCCACCGGGATGAACGGAATACCGCGAACTGTGGGCCTCTGCCATGACTTCCTGTCTGATATCACCACTAGGTACACGAAGATGCCTCCCATGTCGAAGTGTACCATCTTCATGAATACTCAACTCTGGTCTTCGTCCTGCCTCACACTCGGCTTTGAGTCGCTGAAGCTTGAAATCTGTCGACTGTGCCATCCGGATCCTCTCGACTATAGTGGACTGAACTTGCATGCTGGCCATCAATGCCACATTGGTAGGAAGGACAACTTTTATACCCATCTTTTGAAGATCTGACAATAACTCTGGCTGCGCTGTAA
This sequence comes from Iris pallida, assembly GCA_029216955.1. NCBI lineage: Eukaryota > Viridiplantae > Streptophyta > Magnoliopsida > Asparagales > Iridaceae > Iris > Iris pallida. Next base: position 8,313,695 of record JANAVB010019794.1, read on the forward strand.
AGAAATAAATTTTGGCTCTTCTGCTCAATGCATCTGCAACAACGTTGGCCTTCCCAGGATGATACTGCAGGTTGACATCATAATCCACAAGTAGCTCTAGCCACCTTCTCTGACGCATATTAAGAACCTTCTGAGTGAACACATACTTCAGGCTCTTGTGGTCGATGAAAATCTCCACCCTATCTCCATACAAGTAGTGTCTCCAGAGCTCAAGTGCAAACACTACTGCTGCCAACTCCAAGTCATGGGTTGGATAATTCCTCTCATGATCATGAAGTTGACGTGACGTATAAGCTATTACCTTCCTATGCTGCATCAAAACACATCCCAAACCTCTGCCTGAAGTATCACAATACACTAAGAATCCTCCGATCCCATCTGGAAGCGTGAGAATGGGAGCCGTCATCAAACCTCGTTTCAACTTCTCAAAAGAATTTTGATACTCTGCTGTCCAAGCAAACTGCACATCCTTGCGGGTCAACTGGGTCAATGGCTCTGAAATCCGAGCAAAGTCTGAAACAAATCGCCGGTAGTAGCCGGCCAAGCCAAGAAAACTGCAAACTTCTACAACTGTGCTGGGTACTGGCCATGTCTTAATAGCCACGATCTTCTGGGGATCCACTTCTACTCCTCCTCTGGTGATGATATGACCCAAGTACGAAATGTGATCGAGCCAGAACTCGTATTTACTAAACTTGGCGTACAACTAGTACTCTCTGAGAATCTGGAGGACAACTCTGAGATGTTGTTCATGCTCCTCTTCACTCTTGCTGTAGACCAGGATGTCGTCTATGAACACAATCACAAATTGATCCAAATAAGGCATGAAGATACGATTCATGAGGTCTATGAATACAGCCGGCACATTGGTTGCTCCAAATGACATAACAAAGAACTCCCAATGCCCATATCTAGATCTGAAAGCTGTCTTTGGGATGTCCTGCTCTCTGACTCTGATCTGATGGTATCATGATCGCAAGTCGATCTTCGAAAATACTGTTGCCCCCTTGAGTTGATCAAACAAGTCATCTATCCTCGGGAGAGGGTATCTGTTCTTAATTGTCACTGAATTCAAGGTACGATAATCTATACATAACCTGGACGTACCATCCTTCTTTTTCACAAGAAGCATCGGGGCTCCCCAAGGAGATCCACTAGCACGAATGAATCTCTTGATTCTAAGTTCTTCAATCATCTTGTACAATATTTCCAACTCTGACGACGCCATCCTGTAGACTCTCTATGACACTGGAGCTGTCCCTGGGATCAAGTCGATGGTAAACTCGATCTCTCACTCTGGCGACATTCCTGGAAGCTCTTCTGGAAAAACATCTGGGAACTCCTCGACTATTCGGGGTAACTGCACTGCTGCTACTTTTATCCGCAATACTGGAGGAGAAGGTTCAACTTCGCCTTTGGAAAAGAAAAACTCTGGCTCGCCTGGAATGCTAAAAATAACCCTGCCAATATGGCAGTCTATTCTAGCATACTGATTCCTCAACCAATCCATCCCTAAGACCACATCATAATCGGGAACTCTATCAATCTAGCGAGGAATTCTCTACCACTAACTACGATCCGACACGAAGAAAACACTCTATCTACTCCCACAAGACCGTTACCAGTAATTATATTGAGCCTTACTGATAATGACTCGGGCTCCAGTCCTATCCGTGTCGCGAATCGTTCAGACATAAATGAATGCGATGCACCAGAATCAAATAACGCTGGTGCTGGAAAGGGTTGACGAGAATAGTACCTGCCACTACCTCACCTGGTGCCAATCCTTCTTCTTCCATGGTCAAAGCCAGCACTTGAACATGTCCTCTGGGTGCGGGTCCCCTATGCTGAAAACCTCTCTGGCAATTCTGGGTCTGAGCTTGAACTTGGGCAAACTGCTGCGGTCTCTGCTGCTGGAATGCCTGGGCCTGAGGCAGTAAGGGCCTCAGAAATGGGTACTACTGCTGCTGGACTGATACTGGAACTGGTCCCCTATCCGAGGGACTAGAGAAGGTTGATGAAGATGAACTCCCCCTGTTCGGGCAGTTCCTAACCCTGTGGTCCAGAGCACCACAAACCAAGCACAAATCCTGTGCTCTACGACACTCTAATACCATATGTCCTGGCTTTCCGCAGTGTGAACATCCCACTGCGGAAGAGTGCTTCTGCTTCTGCTGTTGAGGGTATGTCAAAGTTGAATGTTAAACCGACGTCACTGAGGCCGCCCGCCTCAGAGCTCCAATAGTCAAAGCCCTAGCTGCCGGGACTGGTGCTGAAGACTGATTCATCTGGCTGTAGGATCGTTTTCGACCCCCGATCCTGTCCACGATCCTCTGGGAGGTATACCCATGCCTCTTCGCTGCTCTCAATACTGCATCAAAAGTCTGATGCTCAAACTGCTCCACTGCCAATAAGATCTCTAGATGGAGCCCATGTTAGAACCACTGGGCTCTGTCGGACTCGGTCGCTACCAAGGTGGGAGCAAACCGACTAAGTCTCAAAAACTTGGCCGTATATCCATCGACCGTCCTGTCCATCTGCTTCAGATTGGTGAACCTCGTCTGGAGGTCGTACCGAGCTACAGCATCGAAATATTTGGTCTGAAATCTCTCACGAAATACTGTCCAGGCAATAGGTGCCACTAATCCAACGGCGTGCGCCTCCCACAGCTGTGGGCAAGATCCAATAACTACAGGTGCACCACGGCCATCTTCTCGTCTTCTGGAGTCCTGGCTGCTTCTGGAATGACCTCAGTGTCCTGAAGCCATGCATCAGCAGCAATAGCATCTTCGCTGCCATCGAAGAAGGGAGGGTTCAAGCGCTTGAAGCTGTTGGCCGTACTGTTACCTTGATGACCTCCTCTGGTTAGAGCATCTGTCACTGTCTGGTGCAATACATCGCCTCGACGATCTTGAGAAGCTAACAATGTTCTGACGAGACCCACCAAGGTGCATCATCCGGCTCTGCAGGCTGGACGGGCTAAACTGGTGGCTCTTAACCCCCAGTAGACATGACTCTGGAGGCTACTCCTGAATGCTGGGCTTGATCTCCAGGTTGCTGCTAGTCCACGGGAGGTGCTCCGCCTTGCCGATCGGTAGGACCAGGAACAATGCCGCTGAAGAAGACGACGTAGGGAACAATAAGAAAGGACCAGGACAGATCAAAGATACAAGCATGTGATCAGGTCAAGAATTCAGGGATTTAGAGGATACGAGCATAGATCAAGGGCGAGTACCGATTGAGACATCTATTCGGTAAACTCTCACATATCTTGATTTACAAGACCTGCATGGGCCACCACTTAAACCATGTAACGCCCCAGAACCAGAATACTAGAGAGCGGGGACGAACATAGCCAGCTACGTATATTGAAGAGTAATCCACCTCGCTATACGGTCACGGCTGTCTAGATACATAAGGGTTTAACTACAAGCCATCAGTCTCTTAAGGTCATGAACAAGCCTATTGTCTCATTCTCAAGCAAGTAATAACAGTTACAAGATATTAGAGCACCAAATATACAATAGTAAGGCGTCCCATACATTACATATTTGGATGATCATGAAGCTAGTCGTACAAAATGTCAAGACTAGCAAGAGTTTCAGTCATATATGATCAACCCTAGGATTTATCAATCATGTTACAGCCCGTAGGCAGATAGTAAATAAAGGTGCAATACGAGCTAACACGTGCTCGCCGGCTAAATGCCTCAAAAGAATATTTATATAATAAAGTGGGAGAACAAAAGAACCTACTCGTTGCCAGGATTACGCCTGGTGGTCACCATCCGGCTGGAAGATAGGTAGATCCTCTGGAGCTGCTCCTATATCTGGTCATACAAAACCAGCTGGATCAGATCCCAGAAAGAGCAAGTGCCACAAAGGAGGCTTCACTTAGGAACTAAAACTAGCATATAATAAATGGATATTAAAGATAATTATATATAAAGTAAACTGATAATAACAGAGCCAACAACAGTGAATTGAGTGCGAGAAAACCATTCAGGTAGCCAGGTCGCAACCCTTAAACCAAACAAGGACCGGGGTTGTAACCCTTCACCTGAATAGAAACCCGTCTCAAATTCTGGTTGGTAAAGTAAAACATGACGAGCATGACGTGGGGTACAATAAGACAATAAACGAAAAGAGGAAACAGAACTGCTCCGGGATCCTGGTTACAACCCTTAAACCAAACAAGGATCGGGGTTGTAATCATTCGCCTGAACGGAACTTGGCCCCTGATCATTATTGTTAAGGTAAGTGTTTTCCATAAAGAAATTCTCTTTATTTGTTGTGTTTCTGGGAAAATTACAACTGTAGGAATCCGATCTAGAAGACGATCGCTTTATCCCTTAGACTATGCGAAGAAGAAAAGCTCTCAAAATTTTGACAGTAGATATCAATGTATCTGTACAATGAATAAAAAAAGAACTCTATTTATAGAGTCAAAACAGTAACTGAAAAGATAACTACCTCACCACTGGTGCGTTTGAAAAGTCACGCAGACTCTAAATACACGCAGGGTTAATGAGTAGTTACTGGACGTGGCCCGTAACTGTTGGACACATGGCATTAGTGCATGGGTCGTGTGCAAGTTACTGGACACGCGAGAGAGAGATCGGTGGCATGGCTGCCACGTACTCCAGTTGAAATAAAATCCACGCTGTCTTGCTGAAGGCAAAAATCCACGCAGTTTCGTTGACGCAGACTCGTTGAAGGCGAAATCCACGCAAGCTTTGAAGAAGAATACTTCAGAATTCACGCAGGCTTTGAGAAGAATAACTCAAAAATCCACGCAAACTTGAGGAAGGAGAAGGTTCAGAATCCACGCCAACCGCCAGCTGTCTTGATTTGGCATGCTTCGTCTGACACAAAATCTCTGACATTGATTATAATATTGTCAGCCGCATTAAATGAAGATAAGACCCAAAGTCACGCCAACTTGGTGAAGAGTGAGTCTTGCTTAGGAAGATTTCGAAAATCACGCAAAAGACGGCGATGATCTCTCGAGTTCTGTGCATACGTGGCATACGAGGAGACGTTTCTCGACTGCTGTGTTGTCAGTCATTATGATTCTGACGTATGGCTGAGCTGTCTCTGCGTGATTTCTAAAGGATATGGACAGGCAGAACTTAGCGTATCTTTTGTGCTGCTTCTCGGATCACTCTGCGTGACTTGTTCTGATCAACTCAGCGTGACTTCATTTTTGAGGCCTACAAAACCCCCTTCAAAGTTTTCGAAAAATGATAAAATATTTTCGAAATACTTTGAAATAGAGATGATGAAATGAGTTAAAGTCACGCTGAGATGGCTCCAAAATTTTTCGGAAGTCGAAAAGACTTCGAAGTTCTTTAAAAACATCCAAATGAACTTATTAAATGTCATAATGACTCTTCATTCTTCGAGACTGATTGCGTCCAATTTATGGTGGAATATGAACTGTCGACGAGATCTGTTATATAAACAGGAAGAGATTCTCAGCTTTGACATTCATCTCTCGAAAATATGACCCCAAAGGAAGCAGCCGAAGAGGAAGCACGCAAGTTGGGCTTTTGTTCCCATGGTGACCCCACTTTTGGGGGCAAAGAACCCAAACCTGTCGTCATCGAGCTCAAGGACGACTCCACACAGCTAGCCAAGAATCTCTTGAGCTACTTTGGATTGGATGGCTCGTCTTCTTCTGATGGACGGAGCCTTATGGAGAAGCGTGAAATGCTCGAGACTCTATTGCATCGCCTGGGAGTTAAGAGCGTAGAGGAGTTAGGCATCAAACTTAGCCGCTCTGGAAAATAGGGCGTAACTTTCTACGCTTTTGTTGCACTTTTTTTTTGTAAGGCCATCAGTGCCTGTTTAAAGAATGAAGTACAACTTTTGTGTTTGATCTGCGTGCCTTTTAATGAAGAATATTAATTAGCACTCTTTGATTGTTTCCAATGTTGCACGGTCTCCCGAAGTACACGTGACACTCATTCCACAATTTACGAGCGCTATTTATGCGGATCTTTTCCAAGAATAGACCTGCACTTGACCCTTTAAATAGATGGATGAACTCCACGCAAATTCATCTTCCCATTCTTCTTCCTCTCTTCTGAGAATGAATTTTCTATGAGAAGAAAATAGGAAAGCCATGTTGTCTGATGTCAAATCTCTGTGCACGCTACCAGACATGGATCTGTCAATCCTTAGCAGCAAACTCAGCGGTAAGTTCAATATACACGTATCGAATTTTTTTTTTATTTGCTAAGGACAAATTCATCTTCCTGAAATGAACAGAATGTATCTGTCTTTGCTTGGCCAGTTTCTGTTGACTGATTTTTCTTTACTGTTTCTTGCAGAATTTTGGCTGAAAACCTTCTTCAGAACTGGCATTGGTGATGTGGATGCTGTGGACAATGTTCTTCTGACATCTACATCAGGGAGCTCATACGCTTTTGACGCGTAAATCAGACAACTCAGAACTCTTCGTGAGATAGAAGGGTCTTCCTTAGATGGTAGGAAGAGCCTTTATACACGAGAGTTGGATGGTGGAGTTAACTCTACTACCGAGAAATCGGGTAGTAGAGTTCCTTTGACGGCAGAACTAGGAATCGTATTCCAATGCTGGATACATTCCTACCTGCTTGAGGTGCCGCCGTTCCTCCACGAGCTGTATTGGCAGCAACACGCCGTCGGGCTGCCATACTCTGTGGTTCTCCTCTCGTCTGAAAGAGAAGACCAGAGTTTGATTCCTGCTGATCTGGTCGTGACTGAGACCCAGACAGTCAGGAATTGCAACCAACAACGAACCTGACGGAGAAGATCCAAAGAAAAAGATAGATCTCTATTAGGTTATCGTTGTGGTGTAGAATGAAAATCCAAGATTTGTAATAGATTTCCATTATGATTTGTAGGAAAGTCTAAGAAAATATAATAGACTTTTTGTGGTGAAATGGGAATGGAAATGACACTTCTTCTATGCTCAATGATTTGTATTTGTGGATGAATTGTGGACATGATAGATAATAAAATCATCTTTTCTGTTTTTTGAGTATATAATATTATCAGAGGTATTATGGACATGATAATATATAGGAACTCGAAAGAAAATAGATTAATTTCTATGCAGAGGTCAAAACATGACAAATGAGTGAGCAGATTCGGAATTGATTCAGAGGTTATGAAAACATGATAAATAACGAATCCCCACTTAATGAACTGATAGAAGATTATGAACGGATGAACCGTTAAGAAACGATGAACAGATGAACTGTCGAGTGAATGTAATAAATGAACGGACGAACCGTCAAGTATTAATGAACATGTGAAACGTCGGATGAATGTGAGAAATGAATGGATGAACTGAATATCGGGAAAGAATACGTCCCTTCGATCCTTATAACCATATGCCTATAAATAGAGCATATATTTGAATAGAATGATCGCATTTTATCCACAATGTCTTTTGAAGAGAACATAAAGAAGGCTGAAGTCGCCCTTGAAGCTACTGAAGGTGTTAAAGAACATCCACCTCCGCAGAAGAAGGAAATGGGCGAAAGCTCGTCTACTCCCAAGCCGCCAAAAGATATCCTGGACTTCCTGGTCGAACCAGGAGAAACCGAAGAAGAAGAAGCAATGAGGCTGGCTGCCTGTCAATTCTTGGTGCGGTCAGGAAAAGATGTATTCAATTCTTTTGCTGATTATGTATGTGGTCCTCGTCCCAAATATGAAAGGGATCACAGTGATCTTCCATGATGATGTACTTTTTTTTTCTTGAGGGATTTGTCTCAAATAAACTCCGTTTAAGGAAACTTTGTTTACGATATATCCTTCCCACTTTATATTTTTGCCTTTATTCATTGATCTTTTGACTCAGAAATCAGAAAGACTAAATATCATTTTCATAAATATGATATTGAGATAGAAAATTCAGAGGTAATGTGGACATGATTTTCTGGATATCAAATTTGTTGAGAAAGCGATACAAAGTAGAATACCTATCTCCACTGGGGATAATAGATATCAGAATGATTCTTCGGAAAGAACAATGAAACAGCTGGAGAGTGATGGGAGGACAATCTTGATAGAAATATCAGACGTAGTACTTCTTCAAGAATTTGCCGTTGATGGGCATCATAGTGGCTTTACCATCTAGAGTAGTGAGTTGATAAGCCCCATTAGAAAAGATCTTATTGACAATGAATGGACCTTCCCATTTTGCATCAAACTTGCCCTTACTCATGTGTGTCATAGTCATCGGGCGTCTGACAGTAAGCACAAGTTCTCCTTTCTGAAATGTTCGAATTCTGACTTTCTTGTTAAAAGCCCTTGAAATTCTAGCTTGATAGAATTTAATATTCTGTTGAGCAGATAACCGTTTTTCATCCAGAGCCTCCAATTCTTGAAGTCGAAGACGATCATTATTTTCAGCAGTAAGTTCATTAGCGATTGCTATCCTTAAAGAAGGAATTTGAATCTCTAATGGGAGAACAGCCTCAGATCCGTACACCAAAAAGAAAGGTGTACACTTAGTAGCATTACGGACTGTAGTGCGATAAGCCCACAAGCATTCCCCGAGCTTGTCACTCCAATTACGTTTGTTAGTGGAGACAAACTTCTTTAGGAGTTTGATGATAGTCTTGTTGAAAGCTTCTGCCAATCCGTTAGCTGCTGGATTATATGCGGTAGAAGCAACATTATTGATCCGGTGATCGTCACAGAATCGAGTAAATTTCTGGCTGACGAACTGTGGTCCGTTATCATGAACAATGCGTCGAGGAACACCAAATCTGTAAATGACGTGGTGCTTAATAAAGCTGATGACATTAGACGTCTTAACTTCAGATAAAGGAATAGCTTCGGCCCATTTGGAGAAGTAATCGGTTATTGCGAGAATGAACCGATGACCTTTAGATGACGGTGGATTGATCGGGCCGACAATGTCCATGCCCCAAGCTTCGAAGGGCCATGATGCTGCCGTCCAATGTAGAAATTTCGAAGGTTGATGTATAAAATCCGCATGGATTTGGCAAGCTTTGCATTTCCTTGCATATTCAATGGCATCTGATACCATAGTTGGCCAATAATAACCCATCTGTCGAATACGGTCTTGAAGTTTTGGCCCAGGTTGATGCGCTCCACAAATTCCATCATGTGCTTCACGAATAACTTGTTGGGCTTCATCACCGGCAATGCACCGAAGGAGTAAACCATCATAAGCTCGACGATATAAGGTTTTTGTTGTATGATTGTAATAGAATCTGAGTGATCGTCGTCTGATAGATGCTGCCTCACTCGGATCATCCGGAAGAATATCATACAATACAAGATCTAAGAAAGGAAGTCTCCAATCTGTATCCGTATTCTGATTCTCAGTCGAGTTACTGAAAATGAATTCCATGCTGGAATCGGATGAAGATGATATCGATTTACGACTAAATCTAAATCCTCTTGTTGTGTTGACGTCATGAGATGTTGATTCTTCAATGTCAACTGGAAGTCCTAGAGTCAGGTTATTTTCAAGATGAAATAATTCTCGACTACGAACAACAATCATTTGTTGCCGTCTGATTGGGATAGCCAGCACCGCTGCAAGATTAGCAAGGGCATCAGCTTCTGTGTTATATGCTCGCCTAACATGTTCAATAAAGAATTCCTTAAATGATGAGGCCATAGATATGGCCACTCTATGATAAGGAACCAGATCTTGATGGCGAACTTCATAAGTACCCCTGATCTGATTGACAATAAGTTTAGAGTCTCCATACGCCTCCAAATGTTGAATATTCAGATGTTTAGCGAGTTGAAGACCAATAAGCAATGCGTTGTACTCAGCTACATTGTTTGAACACGACTGATCGAGAGAATAAGCTCTTTGGATGGCAAGACCTTCTGGCGATACAAGAACAATTCCAACTCCAGCAACAATATCGCCATTAGGACCAATTCTTGATGCTCCATCAAAGAACAGACGCCAAGTAGGATCTTCTTCAGCAATTTGATTTGAATCTAGGACTTCATCTGGGATTTCATCATAGAGTTTTGAATTTTCTGGAATTGAGTGAGCAGCCAGAAAATCAGCTAAAGCTTGTCCCTTGACTGATTTCTGAGGAATATAGTGCATATCATACTGAGCAAGTAGGATTCCCCAGTTAGCCAATCGAGAATTCAAAACACTGGGTTTCTTCATCATGATCCGTATAGGATTGATCCTGGAGATGACATGAATAGTCTGGCCAATGATATAATGACGTGTCTTTTGGACAGCAAACATCAAGGCTAGACATTCTTTTTCAACCGGTGAATATCGAGGTTCAGCTCCGGTCATAGTGCGGCTGAGATAATAATGGCCTGTTCATGGCCATTTTGATTCTTTTGAGCGAGTAATGCACCCAATGAATGACTCATTGCTCGAGTATAGAGGAGGAACGGTATTCCTGAGACGGGAGGTACCAATACTGGAGGGCTCATGAGATACTGTTTAATATCGTCAAATGCTTTCTGACATTCATCATTCCAGACAAAAGAGACACCTTTCTTCATAAGTTTGTTGAATGGTCTGCAGCGTCCTGATAAATTAGAGATAAATCTCCTGATATAAGCGATTCTTCCTTGAAATCCTCGTAGCTCTTTTAAGGTGCGTGGAGGACGCATCTCTTGGATGGCTTTGATCTTCTCGGGATCTACGTGTATACCCTTAGAGGTAATGACGAAGCCGAGAAATTTACCACTAGAGACGCCTAAGAAGGACTTAGTAGGGTTCATCTTTAATTGATGCTTACGCATTAGATCAAATATAGTCTTCAAATCTTGGATATGATCCTCCTTTTGTCGACTTTTGACTGCAATATCATCAACATAACATTCGACTATTTTTCGCAAATGTTCACGGAATATAGTGCTCATCGCTCGTTGATAAGTTGCTCTTGCATTCTTGAGACCGAATGGCATAACTTTATAACAGTATGTACCAATCGGCGTTCTGAAAGAAGTGTGCTTCTCGTCTTCTGGGAACATTTTGATCTGATTATATCCAGAATACCCGTCCATGAATGACATTCGTTCAAATCTACAGGTATTATCAACCATGACATCAGTGATTGGTAGAGGGAATTCGTCTTTAGGACATGCCGCATTGAGATCGCGAAAGTCTATGCATACTCTGATCTTGCCAGTCTTTTTAAGAACAGGAACAATATTAGCTACCCAATCGGGATGTTGTTCCTCTCTAATAAACTCAGAGGTAATGAGTTTATTGACTTCAGCTTCAATTGCATCCATGATGTCCGGACGAAATCGTCGCTGTTGTTGTTTGACCGGTTTAGCATTCGGCAAGATATTGAGCTTGTGAGTTGCAATTTGAGGATCAAGCCCTGGCATATCTTCATAACTCCAAGCAAAGACATCGATGTAATCACGAATGAGTTTGATCATGTCTTTCTTATCAGTTTCTGAAAGACTTTCACTGATAAATATTGGTTTGGGAGACCCCTCTTCACCAACATCTATTTGAACAAGTTTATCTTCAGTCGGAGGTTCTTTTTGCTCGAAACGGAACTCCCATTGATTATCTAATCTTTGGGCCCACTGTTCTGATTCAGGTGAGATTTCAAAATCTTCTTCGTCTTCATCACTTTCTTCAGAATGGTCAATGGAAACCATGTTAGAAGACAGAAGGTTGCAATAGAAGTCACCGATACTCGTATCGGAATCCCAAGAAGTGGTACTAGAAGAATCAGATCTCTTATCTTCGTCAGACTCAAGATCTTCATGGATAATGTTGATGAAAGGAGTAGGAGCAGTATAACCCAATCCGCATTTCGTTCTTCCATATTTCAAAGGAGGAATCCGGACAGGCATTTTTCTTCCTTTTCCATTATTAAGGCCAGTCCTGAAGTCATAGCCCATATTTTTGATGATGTCTCTAGATTGCTGACTATAACGACGTAGTTGTAATCTTCCAGTATCATCATTTTTGTCATCATCTTCAAGATCAGAAGAATTTTGAGGCCCTTTGTAGAAGAATATTGGAATGTCTCCTGGCTTTCTGCTGGGAACTAGAAAGTATGAAGATTGTACAGGTTCTAGAGATACATCTGTATGAACAGTCTGTACAACTCCTATGGTTATTGTGTTCAAGTCATCTAACAGATGTAAATAACTATGAACATAATTACACACATCAACGTACTGCAAAGGTGGAGACTTTTCATTAAATGTAAAAGCAGCAATATTTACATTAGGAGAAGGCTGAGCCTTAGAGATTTTAGCCAAGTCAATGACTAAAGGGGGAGAAGAAGAAGAAGCTTTGTTTCGATTAAGATCGATAACAAATGGCTCAGAAGAGGTGAGCTCCCTTGAAGTTTGAGTAGGAAGAGTAGTCCGCCCTCCAACTGGAATTAGCAGAGTATCTTGTGAAGGTACAGGAACTGTAGTACGCCCACTGACAGGAATGATCAGTGTATTCTGAGAAGATGACTGAGGTAACGGAGAGATCCGTCCACTTACTGGAATGATGAAAGAATCTTCTCCAGAGGGTTTAGAAGATTGTTGCTGAGTAGTTCGACATTTAACAGGGATTATTAAAGTCTCACTTTGTGCATCTTCTTTCTCCATAGCTTGTATGATCCTTGTATACTCTTCTTTGTACATTCGGGAATCATTGAAATAAGCTTCAACCCCATGGAAGGGATTTATATCAGCGACTTCTTTTTGTATTCTTCCATTGCTATCAATGTATTTAAAACATTGATGAAGAGTAGAGGGCACCACATTATTTTCATAAAGAAAGGGCCTCCCCAGAAGAAGATTATAGGATCCCGCAATCTCGATCACATAGAAAGTGACTTTAGATCTGAAATCACCTATCTGAAGCTTCAGATGAATCTTTTCCAAAGGCTCACTTCGGCTTTGATTGAATCCCAAGATAGTAGTAACCGTCTTGGAGAGCTTGTGAAGAGGGATTTTTAGTTCATCCAACAAACTCTTTGGCATTATGCTTATAGCAGACCCTGGGTCAATGAGAATACGATCTATCTTCATCGTATCAATATAACCAGTGTAGTAGAGAGGTCGGTCATGTCAATTATCCTCCAGTAATATGTTGTCTTGTGTAAAGGTGATATTTGGGATAATCTCCAGTACACTGTTGCAATGTAAGCAAGTGGCAGGTTCCGCATCCGGCTTCTTCAATTGTGTAAGACAAGAGTCAGCTTGTAGAAGTGCTTCACTTAACGTCTCCCGAGTCTCTTTGGAAAGACGTAGAAGTTCAAAAAGGGACATTCTAGCGGGAGTATTAGCAAGCTGAGCCAAAATGTCGAAGTTGTAAGGCTTCTGAAGTCCAAGAGGAGAAGACTTCTTGATTGGCTTATCAAACCGAGCCTGTTGTTTGCCTTTCTCCAGAGCCGTAGGCTTGGGAGGAATAGGTTCAGTAGATGGTTCTTCTTCGGGAGGAACATTAGGAGCATCTTTAGCATCTGAAGGGATATCAGTAGGATCTTCAGGATTTTTAGAATAATCCTTTAGGTAAGGTTTCCCCGTTCGAGTAGCACTAACAAGTGCTTCTTCTTTGTCTTTTGGCTCTGTGTCAGAGGTAGACCCAAGAGAAATCATATGACATGACTTGATCTTTCCAGCCTTCTTGGATTTTTGAGAAGAAATCTTTTGAGGAGAAGGCGATTCAAAATCTGCCACTAGATCATGATGGATCCACATGATTTCCCCTGTTTCCAAAGTGATTGGCACTAATCCTTCAGACTGTGGAGGAGGAAGATTCACTATGTCAAGAGTTGCCTTGGGAATAGGAACAATCCCACTTTCAAGGAGTTGAAGAGGGAAATTTCCAAATTGCATAGAGACGACGTTGGAGGTGACGGTCTTCTCTTTTGGAGTAAGAGAGATAGCTCCAGATTTAATCATTTCTTGGATCTTTCCTTTCAATACATAACATGTACGAATTGTATGACCCAGCATTCTGTGATATGGACAGTATTTAGGATGATCTGTCTTACCAGCTTCATCAGGTTTCTTGATCTCTGGTAATTGTATTTTATTACCTTTCAGCAGACATTCAAAGATACCAAGGACATCGTCGTCATCAAAAGAATATTCTTCTCTGGGGCGAGGTGTTCTTGATTGTTGAGTTGTAGAGGCAGGAGTTTGAACATTTGATGCATCTTTGCTCTGAAGATTAACTTCAAGAGTTTCTTTTCCTTTGCGAGCATTATTTTTATTGTTAACACCTTGTCCTGTTTCTTTAGGAGTCATCTGCACTCCTAAACCTTTAAAGGTTTCAGCACTGATTTCTGCAGCTTTAGCACTGACTATGAAGGAAGGCCAATCTTGAAATTGAGTGGACCCTGTCCACATACTGATGATTGGCAACAAGTTTGATTTGCACGTGTCAATGGTGACAGCATCAGGAGTTCCAAGAGGCATCTTCAGAGCTTCTCTTCGAAACCGTTCAATGTATTCCTCTGTAGATTTATTATTTTTCTGCTTGATTCTAATAAGAGCAGACATAGTCATGTCATTAAGCCCTTCATAGAACCTTTCAAGAAACATCTGTTTGAAACCAGCAAATGAGGTAATACTCCCATCTGGGAGACTTCTATACCATTCATAACCCGTTCCCTTGAGACATCCAATAAATACCCGAGTAAGGAGGGCATCACTTGGTTGTAGTTGATCAGTCATCACTTCAAAGTGATTGATAAACTGACTTGGAGAAGTGGTTCCATCATAGAATGAGATAGTATGAGGCTTGTATTTAGGAGGATATGATACTTGCTTCCATTCTATCGGATAAGGCTGCTTGATGTCTAACCTTTGTAAACCATCCTTCTGTTTGAATGCCTCGAATTGAGTTTTGAGATTTTTCAATTCTTCAGAGACAACTCCCGAAGATTGTGGAGTTGTGGCTTGTAGAGAATAGTTGGGAGGAGGAACAGCATTGTAAGCACTACCCCCAGCTCCAGAGAGACTAGGATTTGGTTGAGCAGGTCCAGGAGTATTGGATTGTACTGCTGGAGGAACTTGTACTGCACTTATATCAGTATCAACTGGTATGGCATCTGATACAGTCTGTCGATTTTGCAACTGAGCTGTCATGAGTTCATACATTGACTTCATTGTGTCAGTCATAGACTTCATTTGCTGTTCCAAAGAAGCAATTCTTTGATCTTGAGGAGTCAGGGAAGAAGAAGGTTCATCAGTATTCCCATCAACCATGTAAGTCGTGACTGTATGAGGGATTATTGATGAACTAGTAGATGTTGTATGCTCTGAATCATTGCTTCGTGTATCAAAGTCAACTATAGGAGAATTACCCCCAGTAGAAAGAGGTGGGAAGTTAGATTCTCCAAGAAATTCAGAATCAATTTCAGGGATCAAATTTCTTTGACTAGAAGCCAGGACTCTTGCTCTGGTGTTTTTATATACTCCATCTGGACTATCAACTCTACCCCCAGTGTCCCGAGAAGTCATGTTGACAGAGGCAAACAAAGGCTCATCTTCATCAGGCATAGGTTCATACTAAATCCTATTAAAGACAGACTGTCGTTTATTTTGACATCTGCATTGCATTGTGACTCTTGGCTGGAAGTCACATTCATGATCACCATGGTCTTGAACTGTTGATTCACATCTGCACTGAATTATGACTCTTGGATAGAAGTCACATTCAGCATGTTCCTTTGATATAGAATTACTCCTTCTCTTCTGTTGAAGATATTCCCGTAAATCTGTTTGTGAAGATTGAGGAATATACTTCCTGTTCTTGGGTCTTGATGGCTCTTGATTATACAAAGAGTGATTAATGTGAGCCACATAATTTCTTGCATACTCTGCATCTGGATCTTTTATCTTCATATCCAATTGGTATGGTTTCTTAACACCAGAAGTACTGAGTTTTGTTCTTAAGTCAGTGGAAGGTAACATATTAATTTTGGAAACATGGAGTTTTCCTTCCATTGATCTGGATATTTGCAGAGAAGGAAGAGTTAAACCACTCCCTTGATTAGGAGTTGGTAACAGACCCTCTTTAATAGACAGATTCTGTACCCAATTTGAAGAAATCAAAGAAGAAGACATTAAGGAATGTTTCTTCTTAGACTCATTCAGATGTTGAGACATAGAATGTCCAGAAGGAAGAGTAGTCAAAAGACCATCTCCTTTCCTTTGACTAACAAAAGTATCAGTCAAAGCTGTTCCTGGAGTAAAAACTACAGGAGCAGAAGAAACAACTAAAGAGTTATTCCTTTTCGAAGGGACTTTGTGTGGAAGACCACCCCCAGTTCTAGTAGAACTCGGTGAAGAAGAAGAGATAACTAAGGAGTTATTCTTCTCTGATGAAATACACGCTGAAACAGACTTGGTTAAAGAACCAGAGCTGTTAGCATGATTTTTGATTTTAGAATTACACGCTGGAACAGATTTGGCTAAGGAGCCAGTACTGTCAGCGTGACTTTTGAATGTGGGATTGCACACTGGAATAGATTTGGCTAAGGAGTCAGTACTATCAGCGTGACTTTTAGAGTTGAATTTGCACACTGGAACAGATTTGGCTAAAGAGCCAGTACTGTCAGCGTGACTTTTAGAATTGAATTTGCACGCTGGAACAGATTCGGCTAAGGAGCCAGTACTGTCAACGTGACTTTTAGTTACTGTCATCTTTGAGCGCACAAGAGTGTACGTGCTTGCAGTGGAGTTCTTGCCAGTGTTAGGAGTAGACACTGTGGCAGAGACTTCACCATTGACTGCCAACTGATTCTTAGGGACATAGACAGAGTGTTCCTTCGACTTGGCAGTGATGATGGAGGCTGGAATGGGCTTGCCACCCTTAGCCCGCTGCATTTCTTCATAGGCGAGTTGATCGAATTTGATCGTCATCACCTTCTTCGTCGAGCCGATTGACGAAGTGTCGCATTGAGTTGTTACCATCTCAGAAGAGGAGATGGTTATCCCCAGCAGAGTCGCCAATTTGTTTTCCATAAAGAAATTCTCTTTATTTGTTGTGTTTCTGGGAAAATTACAACTGTAGGAATCCGATCTAGAAGACGATCGCTTTATCCCTTAGACTATGCGAAGAAGAAAAGCTCTCAAAATTTTGACAGTAGATATCAATGTATCTGTACAATGAATAAAAAAAAGAACTCTATTTATAGAGTCAAAACAGTAACTGAAAAGATAACTACCTCACCACTGGTGCATTTGAAAAGTCACGCAGACTCTAAATACACGCAGGGTTAATGAGTAGTTACTGGACGTGGCCCGTAACTGTTGGACACATGGCATTAGTGCATGGGTCGTGTGCAAGTTACTGGGCACGCAAGAGAGAGATCGGTGGCATGGCTGCCACGTACTCCAGTTGAAATGAAATCCACGCTGTCTTGCTGAAGGCAAAAATCCATGCAGTTTCGTTGACGCAGACTCGTTGAAGGCGAAATCCACGCAAGCTTTGAAGAAGAATACTTCAGAATTCACGCAGGCTTTGAGAAGAATAACTCAAAAATCCACACAAACTTGAGGAAGGAGAAGGTTCAGAATCCACGCCAACCGCCAGCTGTCTTGATTTAGCATGCTTCGTCTGACACAAAATCTCTGACATTGATTATAATATTGTCAGCCGCATTAAATGAAGATAAGACCCAAAGTCACGCCAACTTGGTGAAGAGTGAGTCTTGCTAAGGAAGATTTCGAAAATCACGCAAAAGACGGCGATGATCTCTCGAGTACTGTGCATACGTGGCATACGAGGAGACGTTTCTCGACTGCTGTGTTGTCAGTCATTATGATTCTGACGTATGGCTGAGCTGTCTCTGCGTGATTTCTAAAGGAGATGGACAGGCAGAACTTAGCGTATCTTTTGTGCTGCTTCTCGGATCACTCTGCGTGACTTGTTCTGATCAACTCAGCGTAACTTCATTTTTGAGGCCTACAGTAAGCATAAATACTCATGTTATTAAAGTAACCAGGTACCGTAACAGGGCAAGACTTAGACTCCATTCAACATTCACGGCCAAGCAAACAAGTACGGCTTGATACTTTAACTAACTAGGGTTATCACAGGCCTAGTTACTAGCAAGATGCAATAAGATTATTCCAACAGCCACAAACCCTGCAGACCATCCAGGTTATCCAGACGTAATTAGGGGATTGAATTCATGTGGGTACATTGTCTAAGAAACGCATGTACCCTTAAGTAGCTTGGTGGGTGCAACACATGACAGTGTGCTGGAAATGTGCCCTACTCAACGGTAGGCTACAAATCCCATGATGGGGCGCCCAGATAATGGGATTGCCTGTAGCTGGGAAATCTCTCCATGAATACTGGATTATCTAGTTATTAGCCTTAGTCCATTTCAGTAGGTACCCCTGACCGTAGTACTCAGGGGTTCCCGTCCTAGACATGTGCAAGATAAAACTGGTTTATTTGTACAAACACAATCGTCTACGACGTCCAGGCCAATCATTCTTGTCATGTCAAGTTAGCCGTCGCAACAGCATATCAAAGTACATCATATCAGGTTTACTTGTCAGGAGTGCGCTACGACGGACCACTAGCATGTCATGTTACTTGTCAAGAGTGCACCCCTATGGGTTACTATCGTGTTCATGGCGTTCTATTAAGGGACCCAAGTACACAGAGGGTCATAAGACAAAAGTATAAATGTAACAACTCAACATAAAATGCAAGGGCTATGGAAGAGTCATGCGGCTCGGGGGTTAAGGCCATGCGGCTCGGGCTCATGCGGCTGGGAGGGGATGGGTCCCATGCGGTTCGGATGATCGAGTTCATACGGCAGGGAAGGAACTGAGTCTTATGCGGTCAGGGAAGGAACTGGGTCTTATGCATGCGGCAATGAGCCAAGGATAGCTATACGGCCAAGGCCAACCATGCGGCTGAAGGATCATGCGGCCAGAAGCGCTTATGCGGTTGGGATATGCGGGGCGCATGCGACAAGAAGGGAACGAGCATATGCAGCTGGAGAAGCAGAAGTTCATGCGGCTAAAGTCGGGCAGAGCCATACGGCCAAGGCCATGTGGCAGAAACTGCCATGCGGCCAGGGAAAACTTGTCGCATGAAAAGCCATGCGGCCAGTCACTGTTCTTCTTCTCCACTTTCCGAGAAGAAGAACTAAGGAACGCCATGACTTCAAAGCTCCATTAAACCTTCATCGAAAGTCAGAATTCGGACTTTCATAGGTCAAAATGGGGCAGAAAGAAATTCTCTACAACATGGGACCATCAAAACTTGAAAATAACAAGGTTAGATAGATCAAAACCCAAGAAACCAAAAATGCAACAAGCTTAGATCTACACAAATTGAACTATGGAAATTAAAAATGCTAAGTATTAAAGTGTCTTAGAGTCTCGTAGAGAAGACAATGGGACAATAAAACTTGAGTTCCTCCATGAAGCAAGTTGCACTTGCCTAAGCCTCTCTCTCTGGTAGGTGGAAAGTAATGGTGAGGAAGAAGAAGAGTAATGAGGATTGAATGAAGAGAGAGTGGTTAGGTGGCTTATAAAGGAAGTGAGGGGTGGGTGTCGGTCCATATGCAAAACCGAACCAAGCCGAACCAAGCAATGAAATACCAAAATAAACCATGCAATGAGACATGCCATGAATCAAAATACGTACATATATACCAGAATATGAAATACGAACTATGGTCGTTACACACACACATGGATACATACATATATATATCGACACACACACATGGATACATACATATATATAGACAAACACACATGGATACATATATACATATGGACACACACACACACACATATATATATATGGACACAAACACACACACATGGATACATGGACACATACGTACAAGGATATATGGACACACACACTCATCCTAGTTCTCCTAGGAGTCTCTCATAGGCCTCTAACCTTGACACAAAGGGACACAACCATGGGGTAAATCCTATGGGTTCCAAAACTAATTAAAATTCATGGGAAAAAGATTTAGAGGATAGGAAATTACCTATTATGAGTGAATCCCTATGAAATTCTCTCCGACACGAAAATCCTTGTAGAAAGGACACTTCCACCTTACACTTTTCTTCCAAACTTTGGTAACACCCTCCCTTAATGGTGTAGAGAGGATCTATGGAAGAAATTTTGAAGAAAATAGAGGATTTGGAGATAAAAATCAAGGTTTTAGGTCTAGGTTTTGGGGAAGAACTCAAAAGGGAGAAGAAATGAGAGTGGGGAAGAGGTGAATGGAGAGAGGGAGACCCTCATGTGGCCGGCCATGTAAGGGGATTTGGCAGCTTTTGAAAAATGTCCAAAATGCCCTCCAAGCCTCCTTTAGGTCAAAATTGATTTAAGTGATAAATCGGGGTTAAACGGGCCGAGTTAAAATCTATAAATTGACCGATTAAGTCATGTGGGATTTGTCTAAAAGTACTAGACTAATTAGTAAAATTTATGGGCCATGTCTAACTTGGGATTTATGGGCCATATCTAACTTAAGTTTGGGTTCCATCTAGAGTCTGAGCTACCCGGGTCTCCGATACAAGTCGGATTGAGATGAAATTCGAACCCGACTTAAATAATTCCCAAATAACATTATAATTAAATAAAAATTTCTAAAATTCTCAAAAATACAAAATGGCCATTTTACTCCTATTTATGAAAAGTGGGAGTGACAAATCTACCCACCTTAAAAAAAATTCGTCCTCGAAATTGAAGGCGAAACTATCACAGCAACATAAATAGAACAAGGAAAGAAAAAGAAATTTTTTACCTCAAGGCTCAAAGAGATATGGAAATCACTCCCGCATGTCGTCCTCTTTCTCCCAGGTAGACTCACCTGGAGAGTGGTGCCTCCATGCAACGTGAACCAAGGGAATGACATGGTTTCGAAGTACCTTCTCTCTTCAGTCCAAGATCTCAACCGGCTTCTCTGGATAACTGAGAGTCGGTCCCACTTTGATCTCGAAGTGGTCCAAAATATGACTGGGATCAGCCACGTACCGTCTCAACTGCGACACGTGGAATACGTTGTGCACTCCCTCTAGTACGGGCGGTAACTCCAGTCGGTAAGTCACTGCACCGACCCTGTCCAAGATACGAAAAGGTCTGATGTATCGTGGACTAAGCTTTCTGCCTCCACCAAAACGAATCGTACTACGCGTCGGAGAAATTCGCAGAAACACAAGATCACCAACCTAGAACAAAAATACAAGACTTAAAGCTTGATCTAAAACAATCACAATCAGACTCAAATACTAGAAAAATCTAAACTATACCACAAACACCAACGACCTCCGGTGGCTATCGGCCCAATGCTGTTGCCTGTCCTGCGCCACCCGAAGTCTATCCCTGATGATCCTGACATTCTCTGCAGCATCCACCGCCATCTCAGGGCCAAGCAAAACCCTCTCGTCGACATCATCCCAAGACAAGGGAGTACGGCACCTCCGTCCGTATAGAGCCTCAAAAGGTGACATCTCTATACTGGCTTGGTAGTTGTTGTTGTAAGCAAACTCTACCAAGTGAAGGTGGTCCTCCCAAAATCCCCCGAAGTCCAAGATACAGGTACGAAGCATATCTTAGAGGGTCTGAATCATCCTCTCCGACTGCCCGTCTGTCTGGGGGTGGTATGCGGTACTGAACTTGAACGATGTGCCAAGCTAAGCTATAAACTCCTCCAGAAGTGGGAAGTGAATCGGCTATCCCGATCCGAGACTATGCTCACTGGAACCTCGTGCAATCGGACTATCTGCCGTACGTACATCTCGGCCAGCCTCTCCGTAGACAAACCTACCTTGAAAGGCAAAAAGTGGGCCGATTTGGTCAATCGATCAACAATGACCCAAATCGCATCCTTTCCTCCTGGAGAACGCGGATGTCCAGTCACAAAGTCCATAGTGATATGCTTCCACTTCCACTTAGGAATGGATAACGGCTGGAGTAAACCACCTGGCCTCTGCCTCTCGGCTTTCACCTGCTGGCACACCAAGCATCTAGAAACGAACTGAGCCACCTCGCATTTCATGCTATACCACCAAACATGATGTCTCAAGTCTCTGTACATCTTGTTGGCCCCAGGATGCATAGAGTACTGAGAACGATACGCCTCCTGAAGAACCTCCTCCCGAAGTCCTCCGTTCGGCACGCACAATCTGGTACCATGCCTCAACGATCCATCTCCCGCTATAGAGAACTCATCCAACAGTCCTGCCCAGACCTGCTCCCTGATGACCCTTAGAGCCTCATCCTCAAACTGAGCTGCTTTGACTCTGTCCATCAGCTCTGATTGTACCTGAAGGCCCCACATCTGTTCTTCAAACCTAGGAACTATCACCTTAATGCCCAAAATCTCCAGATCTGCCAGAAGGTGACGATCCATCGTCAAACACATGGCTACTGGATACCTGCTCAATGCATCTGCAACCACGTTGGCCTTCCCTGGATGGTATTGTAAGGATATATCAAAATCCTTCATCAGCTCTAACCATCGCCTCTGCCTCATATTCAGCTCCTTCTGGGTAAACACGTACTTCAAGCTCTTGTGGTCAGTAAAAATCTCCATATGCTTTTCGTACAAATAGTGTTTCCACAGCTTCAAGGCAAATATGACTGCTGCCAACTCCAAATCATGAGTCGGATAGTTCTTCTCATGTGGCCGTAACTGTCTAGATGCATAAGCAATTATCTTCCCATGCTGCTGAAGAACGCAACCTAGACCCTTCCCCGAAGCATCACTGTAGATCGTGAATCCTCCGGACCCAAATGGTAACGTCAAAATAGGAGCCGACGTCAACCTCTTCTTCAGCTCCTCGAAAGCAGCCTGACACTCATCAGTGCAGACGAACTCCACGTCCTTCCTAGTGAGTCTAGTCATCGGCTCTGCTATTCGAGAGAAGTCCTGCACGAACTTCCTATAATATCCTGCCAAACCCAGAAAGCTCCGAATCTCGACAACTGAACTGGATGTCGACCAAGACTCCACCGCTGTAATCTTCTTCTGATCCACTAAAATCCTATCATCAGATACAACATGGCCCAGGAACTCTACTCGGTCCAAGAAGAACTCGTACTTCGATAGCTTCTCAAACAGCTGCTCCCTCCTCAGAGTCTCCAGCATAACCCGTAGATGCTTCTCGTGCTCCTCAGGCATCTTCGAATAGATAAGAATGTCATCAATGAAGACCACCATGAACTTATCAAGGTATGGATGGAATACCTTATTCATCAAGTTCATGAATACCGTCGGGGCATTAGTCAACCCAAACGGCATGACGGTAAACTCATACTGGCCATAACGGGTACGAAAAGCAGTCTTCGGAATGTCTTCCCGCTTCACCTTCAGCTGATGGTACCCAGATCGCAAGTCTATCTTCGAGAACACCCTTGTCCTGCAGCTCGTCGACTTTCTTCTTCAGCTCCGCCAACTCGCTGTTGTTGACTCGATAGACATGCTGAGAAATAGGCTCAGCACCCGACATCAAGTCTATCAAGAACTCAACATCTCTGTCCGGCGGCATCCCCGGCAATTCCTCGGGAAAGACATCCAAGAACTCTACAATAAATGGATGCGGCAACTCCTGCCCCGCCAACAAGGCTCCACAGAATCCATCTTTCGGCTCTGCTGTTCCTCTGACAAACTGAAACTCTGGCTCTCCTGGCAGACTAAACAACACTCTGCCTGCTCTACAATCTATACTAGTATGGTGTATGCTCAACCAGTCCATACCGAGTACCACATCGTAACTCGGAAGTGGCATTATGAGCAATCACGCGCTCAAATCTCGGCCTTCCAGAGTGACACTCCGTCCCTTACAAATATTATTAACCAGAATAATACCTCCCCCGGTCATAATCTTGCAAGTCCTACCCAGATACTCAGCAATAATGTTGTGTCTAAGTGCAAAAGAAACTGACACAAAACTGTGTGTAGTACCTGAATCAAACAATGCTAAAGCAGCAAAAGAATCAAGAAGAACCGAACCTGCCACAACATCTGCAACT
Source organism: Iris pallida (assembly GCA_029216955.1). Taxonomy (NCBI): domain Eukaryota; kingdom Viridiplantae; phylum Streptophyta; class Magnoliopsida; order Asparagales; family Iridaceae; genus Iris; species Iris pallida. Next base: position 8,337,665 of record JANAVB010019794.1, read on the forward strand.
GGCTCGATCTCCTCGGCTGCAAGAGCAAAAGCCCTGCCCTGAACACCCCGCTGCTGGTGGTGCTGAGCAAACCACTGCTGCTGGGTCGGAAGTGGACCCCTCAGCTGCGCTGCAGGTACTCTTGTTGGCGCCCTCTGAGCTGTACCAGTAACACGAGGGTTCACTGGACACTCTCTCAACTGATGGCCTGCACCGCGGCAAAAGAGACACACTCCCAGCCTCTTCCGGTAAACCTCCCAGACGTGACCAGGCTTCTTGCAGAAGTTGTAAGGAGCCCCATTCTGTGCCTGCCTCTGCTGAGTGTGCTGTACCTGCTGAACCGGTACACTGGCCTGAACCTGCGGCTGGTGATGCTGGAAAGAACGATACTGAAGCTGAGGGCGTTTAGCAGCCCCCACGCTGCTAGTAGCCCCCAAGAAAAGATCGCGATCCCTATTGGGCTTCAAGCCCCACTCCCGCTCAACCTTGCGAGCCTCCGCATAGATCTGGGTATAAGTCTCATAAAAAGAGGGAATGAGGATCTTGATATCCCAGATCAACCCCTCTCTGAAATGGCTCGCCCTGATCTTCGGGTCGCGAACCATGTACTCTGCATATCGGCTCAGACGGCCAAACTCTGCGACGTACTCCTCCACAGACAAACTGTCCTGCTGCAGATTCTGGAACTGCCTCACCAGGTCAACCTTGTATGTAGGAGAGAAGAACTTCTCCTTGAAGAGAAGCTTAAACTCGGCCCAAGTATGGCCCTCCCCAGTAAGGGCTGGCTCATTCCTGAACCAGGTGCGAGCAATGTCTAACAACTGCAAACCCATTGCCTCGACCTTCAGGTCGTCTGCGAGGTGGGAGGCCCTCATCTGCCGCTCGATGTCCTCGAGCCAGTCATCGGCATAGACCACACCCTCAGTCCCGCTAAAGTCACGAGGCCCCAACTTCTTGAAATCTTGAATGTCGCCCGACCTCGGACGCTCCCCATGATGTGGAGCCCTCTGCTCCACGGCTGCTAAGGCCAACTGATGGGAATCCTCCATGCCCTGATGCATCACGTCTGTCTGCCTCTGCTGAGCCTCAGACTAGGCTCTCTAAGTCTCCAGCATCTGCTGGAAAAAAGCAAGCATCTGCCCCATGTCTGTAAGCAGAGGATGCGGAGGTAGAAGTACATCTGCAGTTGACGGAGGAATCCGCTGTGCAGGAGGAAGAAGAGTGCCCATATCAACTACTGGTACTGCAGCCGAAATACTCGTAGCAACCCCGGGGTCAGTCCACAAAACTGGTGGAGGAGCGCCCCCAAGAGCTGCTGCCGACACCCCGACTGCGACAGGAGTGTCTGGATCAGGTCCGCGAGTCATAGCAGACCTCTCCATATCTGCGGCCTCAGGATGCTGGAATCTGGTCTGCACCATCCTGAAGATAGATTAAAAGAAGGAAATCAATATGGCACATGAAATATTATATCAAGGAGGACAGTTAGAATGCAAGAATCAATATCAAAAAGGACAGTTAAAAGATCAGCAAGTGGAAGTTTTTCCTATTTTGTGATTGAGTAACTTAACCTATAGCCTATCCTAGATACGTACCACAGGCTCGTAACAGCACTCTAAGTCGAGCGCCACTATGACATCACACTAATTGTGACTTTCGACCTGCATGGGCTACCACTAAAAACGTATCACGATCCGCACCCTAGGTAGGGGGACAAGTGCGTGACAGCACCCAGCCTACACCGTAAAAACGACGTAGAAAGCTGTAGGTCTGCTAGCTAACAAACAGTAAATAATAACCTGTCATCTCCGTATGGAGGAATATAATATGAAATACTGATAAACTCAATCACAATCTAGAAGGAAGAATCATGGCACAAAAACTAGATAGATATAAATCACAAAGTACAATATCCAGCTCAACAGAGAGAAAGAGAGTCACAAAGTAATATGGTTATACAATCCCAAAATATAATATCATAAGTGACTTAAGTTTGGGTTCCATCTAGAGTCTGAGCTATCCGGGCCCCCGATACAAGTCGGATTGAGATGAAATTCGAACCCGACTTAAATAATTCCCAAATAACATTATAAATAAATAAAAATTTCTAAAATTCTCAAAAATACAAAATGATCATTTTACCCCTATTTATGAAAAGTGGGAGTGACAGCTGCCATCACCAGCTATTCTTCTACTGCTGTGTACATCCTGTTAGTCACCTTACTGTTAATAGTCTAATATTTTCCCTCCCTCACTCTACCTACTGTTTCACTTATCTATCTATCTATTAACTATACACTCAAACTTATAATTATCAATCCATCTAACTATGTACTAATAGCCATATGTATCTAATCCTCACATTAACGCACATCCTAGGACAGTTCCATCTCCTTCCACCTCCCCTACACACCTTCACATATATATATACATAGACACACACACACACACACACACATATATATATATATATATATATATATATATATATATATATATATATATATATATATATATATACGCGCGCGCACACACACACACACACACATATATATATATATATATATATATATATATATATATATATATATATATATATATATGCGCGCGCGCACACACACACACACACACACACACACACACACACACACACACATATATATATATATATATATATATATATATATATATATATATATATATATAAATATATATATATATATATATATGCGCACACACACACACATATATATAGAAAAAAAAGTATATACGCGCACACACACACACACATAATATAGAAAAAAAAAAAATATATATATATATATATATATATATATATATATATATATATATATATATATATATATATATATATATATATATACTTTTTTTTCTATATATTTGTGTGTGTGTGTGCGCGTATATATATATATATATATATATATATATATATATATATATATATATATATATATATATATATATATATATATATATATATATATATATATTTTTTTTTTTTTTTTTTTTTTTTTTTATATATATATTTGTGTGTGTGTGTGTGTGTGTGCGCGTATATATATATATATACCCACTTAGATACATACATAGATAGGTGCACATTTTCCTATACATATAGTTACACACCCATATGTATAATGAGGGTACATACACATGTGTATCCACAAGACACACACACATAGGTCCAAACACAAACACTTGGTGTGCATCACCCCCCATATCATACCAATTTACGATATGTTTGTGATACGGCCAAGATACTTATACCAAACCTTGTTCGAATCCTACCAAATCACATAAGCAAGTCTAAAATACACATATGAATATAATTAAAGCAATGTAAGGCTAGTGTCAAATGTCATGTGCAATTGGACATGTGTACCACAAGTGTCGAAGGGAGAAAAAACCCCCAAATTGACCCCATATCCTACCGTATCGTGATACGGCCTACATGTATCCAATTGTAGACACGAATCTAGATACACACACAACCAAATCTAATCCAAATAGATCTAATAAACCAAATGACAAATACTTGGTGCACCATTCTCAAAATTCTCACAAAATTGGCACAAAACCCAATATAACTTTCACATAGAGAGTTATTAGTCTCAAACTTCTTTCTATGGGTAGTCCTAGTCCATAGGTGAATTCATAAGGTTCAAATAGCACAATCAGAGTCTAATTAGAGAGGAAAATGAGATATATACCTATTGGAAGATGGATTCCTAATGAAAAGCCAAATAGACACGATTCGGATATGTAGCTCCTAGCAAATGGACTCCTCTTCTAGTGCTCCTAGTCTCCAACCTCCTAGGCCCCTTCAAATGAAGAAAATGAGAGGAATGGATGAGAAATTGAGTGGAACTTAAGAGGGATTGGTGGAGGAATGGCTCAAATTGGGGAATAACACCAAAATGAGAGGAATGGGCTTAATGAATGAAATGAGAGACTAAGCCTCTCTCCATTACATGAGCAGCCAATATAGGGCTAGGTTTGCTAATCCAAAATGTCTAGCATGCCCCTACAAGCTTGTTATGAGAACTAATTAATACATGGAAGATTCTAAACCTATTTCGGTAAATAGTCTAATCTTAATTTAATTAAATGGTCATAGCTAATGAGTCTAAATGGGCCTAGTCCAATGAGTTGGTCAATGAATCATGTCATGCTAATTGTTTGGTTCTAATATAGTGTCTAGTCTAATTGGTTCACTAACACAAGTCTAACAAATAGGCTAGCCACTAACCGTAATAACTAACACAATATTAATAAATAAATAAATATACACAATATAATATTATAACATGATAAAATTATTCCTATTTGGAAAAAGTGGTAGTAACATTTAATGAGTGTGAATGAAGGAAGTCATAAGCATAAAGGGTTCTAGAATAGAGGGACACTCTTTTGTACCACCAAAACCGACAAGCATAAAGATTCATGTATCTTATTAATCTCTCTATACTTTATTCATTTCCTTTTTGTATTCCCACTCACCCATGACTCTATACACACACATCATACGCTTGAACTTCTTCATGCCATATTGCATCCTCCGTACCGAACCCAACCAAGCCTTAGAAACTATCTACATGTATTTGTTATCTCATCCTTTTGATTTCGAGTACGATTTCTTGTACTTAGTTTTCTACCGCTTTACATTTTTATTTCTCAAATCGTGCTTTAGTTTTAAATTTCGAGGAGGAAATTCTTGTAAGTTGAGTAGAGTGTAAACCTCCTAAAATTTTCTATAGATTTTTTCTTTTCTTTCTTATACATCGAGTACGAATACGTATATACATTATATTTATTTATTTGAGTATATAAAAGTTTTTATTATAGATTTTAATAAATAAATATTTCTAATATAATATAAGTTAAATATTTTTATTTTGTTTGAATGTGTAAAATGGGTCACACCATATTTTAGTCTAACCATATTTAAATATAAAAATACTATTTTATTTGTTATACATATAATTGTACTAGAAAAATAATGTCTTTTTAATATGTACTATTTTGCATGTGATGTACATGAAAACAAATTCATGTATATTGTGTAAAAGTTTGATTTAGAAAGATATTTGGAAATATTTTAATGTATGGACAAGTATTTTAAATTAATTAGATATTTATATTTAAATATTTATAGTAATTTAAAAGTTGGATTAAGATTTGATTAAATTATTTTAAATATGTTTAAATAAATGTGAGATTTATCAATTGGGAGTTTATGGGATTACTAATTCTTATCCAACTAGGAGTTTTTATCCCTTGTTTAAGGGGGGGAAGCTCCCTTTGCCCTTTTCTCTAGAAACCCAAATAACTCAATAACAAAATCCTACCCATCCAAATGTGTCCGTGCATCGTGTCCGTCTCCACCATTATCCGTGTCAGCCTATGTTGGCCTCGGGTCCAACCCCGAGTGTCTTTCCCGCAATATATGTACAATCATGTGTACAATCATCTTTTCTGTGTCCGATGGGGTCGCGCAGGACCCGTCGACACCCCGACACTTCACAATTCCCTAATCCTAATCCTAATCCTAATCCTAACCCTAACCCTAATCCTAAACTAGCCGCACCCAGCCCTGTCACCGACAGCCACCTCATCGGAGCACCCCACTGTGTCGATCATCAACCCTTCACTCCTGGACCCCGACCCTCCGCCACCGAGCATCTAGCGTTGTGGTCGATACCGGTTGTCCTCGTCCACCGTCGCACCGCCGCTCACTGCCATCCCAATCGCGGACTTCCCCACCAGAATCCCCACCACCATCGCGGCCAACACCAGTAGCCAGCCTTCGCCAGATCCGACCGCTAGACTCCTCCTTGGCCATCACGGCCACTGCCTCTAGTCCACGACCGCCTAGATCCGATCACCACCTTCCACCACGAGCCGCGCCTCTACCGTTGGCAACCGCTAGGGAGCCATAAACCCCCTTTCGCGGCTGCAATACCACCATCACCCGTACCCGTGCTCGACCAGCCAGTGTGACCTCCGATCCGGCGGTGGCACTAGACCACCGCCTCACAGACTACCCCAACTGGTCTCCTACTCCCCTGACCGCCACTATCTTCGGTAACCTCCATAGATCCCCTCAGCCGTTGTGCTCCTCTGAAGCAGCACCGTCCTCACCATGGTCAGTCGAGTGCCTCGACTCCGGTGACCCCGTGGAGTATATCAGCTCCGTCAGCGCCGGTCGGTGTCGAGCCCTCTCTGGTGGTGAGAGCCTACTCCCACTCTCTCTCTCTCGTTTTCCTTCTTCTCAACACCTCTACTCTCCCTCTCTCTCTCTCTTAACACTTTTTTCTCTTTTGATTGTATATTTCCTTTGATTTTTTTTTTTTACTTTGGGCTGCAATATGGGGTATGTGCCGAATGGATGGGCTTAAATATTTTTAAAAGTTTAGAGTAAATAAATTTTGGGCTATATAGTTGGGATGATAAATAATAATAGTAAGAAATATATTTTGGGCTGGGTCTGAATTGGATCCTATTGGTAAATAGGGTTTTAACAAATTCTTATAAGGTACATACATATATGGTTTCTTAGTATTATATACATGAATCATTAATTTTTAGTAAATTAATTATTATGGGTTGAAATCTTTTTTTGTAAAACAAGTATTTCCTTCAATTAATTTTGGGCTTCCACTAAATATTTATTAGGGCTTATTTTATTTTTGATTAGATTTAATTGAAATTGGGTTGTGGGTTTTTAAGCTAAAATAGATGGGTTTTATATTTGGGTTTATAAAAGGTTTATAGATATATGTTTAGTTATTTTAACTGTAACAATATTGGGGTTTAGAAGCTTAAATATATTAATATAATATTTTGTTGTTTTAAATAAAGCTTTCGATCTAAATATTATGGTAGTATTTTCTACTTACTAAAATTATAATTTTGTCCTAAAAACATAACTTTCTATATTTCAAATAATTATCTAAAAATATTTTGACTTATAAAATATATTTTAAATATTATAAATAGTTTTGAAAAATAGTTATATGTAATACTTATGCGATTTTTCTTCGATTATCATCATGACCGTAACTAATCGTATATCCATATTTTTCGGCAAATTCGGACTTCTACACATTGACCCCGACTAGTCGAATCAACCTGGACATTGTCATGATCGCACCACCCTCAAGCAAGATACATTGCCGTCACTGTTTATTTACTTTAGCTCATCATATTGCATGTATTTATTTATTATTTATCCTCTGTAATATTAAATTGTTCTTCCAAATCATATTTAGATGCAAATTACTATTCAGTTTTGTTTTTCGCTACTTATTTATTTCTATGCACATTTGACCAAGAAATAAGAGACCATCATTTGTTTGTGCCGCATTCATTGGCTTTGACACCTGTGTGCCACGAAGTTGCGAGTCGCATATAGATACGGACTTGTATATTGACTGATCATCGGTGCGTGCAGGCCTTACGTTAGGATGTAACTGCTAATAGATTGTATAGAAGACTTAGTAGATATTAAGGATACAACAGTGTTGTGGAGACAACGCATGTTTGTGTATCGTAGAGACGACGCATGTATAGTATTATGGAGGGAAGAAGACAGCTATTAGGTGTAGGGGCTACTATTTACTTTTACACACATTTATGCGTTGATAGTGACTCGGAGGAGCGCTACTTACTGTCCCTTGGATGATAGTGACTCGGATGAGCGCTACTTAATGCCACCCTTTGCTTATTTTTGTTTGTTTGTTCGGAGAGCCCCTGCATGGAACGTTGTCTTCAAAAGTGCATTGTTTTACATAGAATGGTTTAGGTGGCATTTATCTGTTTAGGCATTGTTTCACATAGAATGTACTTCCCTGTTTGATTTATGTACTTATGCTTGATCATGACATGGGACGGTATTTTATCACGGATTAGGGTGCCACCTCATGTCCTTGTTAGGTTTGTGGGGGTGGTGCACTAATTCGTGGATGAAATATTGGACCATGTTATGATCCGGATTAATGTTGAGTAGTTTATATTCAGTTATATGGCATATTTTTCTGCATCTTGTTACGTCTCTCTGAGGACCTGGTGATCTCTCCAAGTATAGATGATCGATAGTATCCCGATGTCACGACCCACGCCCGCTTTTCGGATACAAGTCCGTGTCCAAGTCCAGCCTACGCCGCAGTATCGACGGTAAAACGTTGTCTAATATATATACAAGTCACAGAGTATATAGAATTAATAAGGCAATCTAGATCTCATCCACAGAAAGTAAAGTCACATCTGAATCCAATAAATACAACTGAAATAAAGGACTGAATAATATAAATTAAATTTAAAGTATTTCAAGTCACGTCCGGTGGACACAAATCTACTACAAATAGACGATAATAAAATAGAAACATGAAAACTAAGTGACTGAGTCCAAACTGCTAAATATCAAGAGTACCTTCAGCTGTAGTGGTATTGTGATCCAATGCTGGCTCAACCTGCTCGTGTGCACCTGGCTCAATACTCGGCTAAACCTGAAGAGATCATCAGGTCCTCAGAGGACTTGCAAGATACATAAAACATGCCTACTAATATGACAGTAAATAACATGTATGGAGGATAAGAACGGTGCCAGAAAGATATCTAAAATATGGAAATATAATACTAGACTTGGCTATCAATCAATCGATTAACCCCCATAGCTTGTAGTACAATGCAAGATACTCCCAATCTATAGTAGGTTTCGACGGTAGCACAATGCAAGATACTTCCAGTCAAGATTATCCAATTCTAGTATCGATTTTCTCTCCTAAAGGAATACAAGAATACACCTATAAACCGTAGTATAATGTAAGATACTCCTAATTTATAGTGTCGCAAGTCAAATCAATCTATCAATATCAAGGTAGAAGAATCTGCTATAGGTCGTAGTACAATGTAAGATACTCCCAATCTATAGTATGTCTCAACTGTAGTACAATGCAAGATACTCCCAGTTAAGATTAGTCAAGTCAAGAACAATGTGTAGAACTGGCAATTCTATCATAAGACACAATAACATGAAGAAGATTAGTAGACAAGCAATATCCTATACGTGCACATAATCTAGAACAAGACAATCAGGGACACCAATCACAATATGGAAATATGAAAGAAAAACAATAGAAAGAAAACAAGGTAAATACTGCATATGTTCGGCAAGGTATACTTGTCTGCAGTCCTGAGCTGTTGGCACGGGCCAAATGTTGACTCAGAAGTCTAATGAACCTGTTTATAAATTAATAGAATTAATTTATAGTTTAGAGAGTACAACTGAGCCTATCTATTTGGTTATTAAGACTCTAGGTCAATTCTAGGTCAAATATTAACTCAAGGTTGACTTTCAGTCAAATTAGTCAACCTTGGTCAACCTTGGTCATTCTATGTCAAGTTTACTTATATCGAATCAGTACCTACCTAAATACCCAAACTTAGCTAACCTTAGCCTAACATTACCATGTATGTATGAATATAGGATATGTCTACTTGAAACCTTAACCCAAAGGGAAGGCCACATAAGAACTAGTTACTTGCAATTCATCTGAAAGCATTTGCCAATAAATTCTATGGTCAAGGAAGTCTCATGTCATGATCCCCATGACTCTTACTCGCAGGGTTTGGGTTTTGATTGGTTAGGCTTTTAGTAGTTCAATTTACATGCATTTGGATGAAACGAATGATTCCCTTGGTAATATATATGAGCCATCAATTTGAGCACATTGAAATATATATTACTATAATTGTGTGAATCTTCCACAGTATACTAATAGCTTTGCTACATAGAGAAGTTGGAAGCTCAAGGGATACAAACAATCTTCATAAGTGAATATCATCCAGAAGAGAATGAGGAGAGTAAACAGTTATTAACAACCATTACTGTAAGAAAGGTGGAGGTAAAAACTGTATCTAGAGCTTATGCGAGACATCATTGTAACATGAAACCTGGTTTACCATTTCAGCTTTTTGGAATGAAAGCACCGTCCTCCTTATGTTGGAGCAGGAATCCTCGGATTAGTTTTGCTAGACTAAACTGTGGATAGTTTCTTGAGTATCTCTCTCAAAACACACACTCTCAAACTAGTGTGTTACCAAACACAAACAACACTTGTCACCCTCATTTCCCGTATTTCCTGTATTTCGTATTTATACTCGTATCTGGATTTTGGCAGGTATTTTTATTTTTCTCAACTTGTGGGATTTCGATATTTCCCGTATTTTGGGTTTTGGCATGGCTCGGTTTTATTTGGATTGGTTCGGTTTTATGTGAGTTGGATCACCTTAACCTATGCTACCCCTCAACCCACCACAACTCACCCTCTTTATAACCCCTACCTACCACTCTCTCTCTCTCCTCATAACTTCCACCATTAATTCCTTCTTCTTCTTCTTCTCCTTCCTCTACACAACTCTCCCAACCCTAGGCAAGTGCATCTTGCCACTACATGAGAACCCTCTTTTCCTTGTCCATTTGCTAGATTAGGACATGGTGATCAACATTAGAACTTGGGTTTTTGTGATTTAGAGCCTCCATTGTTATAGATCTAAGTTATTTCTATTTTCGGATTTTGCATGGTTTGAGCTACTTAAGTTGGATTTTATGGGTTTTTGATGTTTCCAAGTGGAAGAGCATTCAGTTTCACTCCAGTTGGAACTTTAGAAATATGGATTTGGAGTTCGGATGGCCAAGTTATGAGGTTTTGAAGTTTTGGAGCCATTGGAGCTTCTTCTCAGCCATGGAGAAGAAGACCCAGACCCTGCGTGCGTGTTTTTACGCGTACGCAGCTCCCTTCAGCGTGCGTGACTTTTCACGCAGCTGCTTCCTTGAGCGTGCGTGACTTTTCACGCAGCTACTCCCTTGAGCGTGCGTGACTTTCACGTACACTACTTCCTTGAGCGTGCGTGACTTTCACGTACACTGCTCCCTTGAGCGTGCGTGATTTTCATGCAGCTGCTCCCTGTAGCGTGCGTGACTTTCACGTACACTGCTCCCTGTAGCGTACGTGACTTTCACGCAGCTGCTCCCTTGAGCGTGCGTGACTTTTCACGTAGCTGCTCCCTCAGCGTGCGTGACTTTCACGTACACTGCTCCCTTGAGCGTGCGTGACTTTTCACGTATGCAGCCTCCCTCGAGCGTGCGTGACTTTCACGCAGCTGCTCCCTGTAGCGTGCGTGACTTTTCACGCAGCTGCTCCCTTGAGTTTGCGTGACTTTCACGCAGCTGCTTCCTGTAGCGTGCGTGACTTTCACCTACGCTGCTCTCTCAGCGTGCGTGACTTTTCGTACGCTGCTCCCCTGACCCCTTGCTTAACCCACAGGCTCTTGGAGTTTGGTCTTATTTCTTTAAGCTTGGCTCTTCTATAGCCCTATATATTGATATTTTATTAGATATTTTACGCCCATTTTATATCCTTACGCCTTTTGTCATGAACTTGATTTTACTTAATATGTTTGGAATGACTATTGTACATGGCATAGTATGGCAAGGAACTAGTATAACACGACAATGACCCGTGGTGGTGCACTCCTGACATGACCAACCTGACATGATAGTGGCCCGTCGTGGCGCACTCCTGACAAGTACCCTGACATGATTTATCTTGATAATTTAACTTGACCTGCCTTGACACCGTGGGTGGTTCTTCTTGCTTGCTTGTTAAATCCACTTGTCCTGTCTTGCATCATGTCTAGGAGGGGACTCCTGAGTACCACGGTCAGGAGTACCTACTAAAATGGATTAAGGTTAATAACTAGAATAACTCAGTAGTCATGAAGAGATGACACAGCTACAGGCAATCCCGTTACCTGGGCGCTCTTGGGATCTGTAGCCTGTCGTCGAGTAGGGCACATTTCCAGTGCACCGTCGAGTCTTGCACTCTCTAAGTCACCTAAGGGTACATGTGTCTCCTGGACGATGTACCCACCTGAATTCAACCCCTAACTTTCGTCCTGGGTAGCCTGGATGGTCTGCAGGGCTTGTGGCTGTAGAACAATCTCACTGCATCTTGTTAGTAATTAGGCCTGTGATAACCCTAGTTAGTTAAAGTAGTAAGCCGTAGTATCTGCTTGGCCGTGATTGATTGAATGAGGTATAACCAGTCTAGTCATGTCTTGATCCCATGCAAGATTGCTTCCTGTCTTGATTACTTACATTACTTATCTTGCCGATAAATGGTGGAAAACCAAGCTCTGTTCAGATGAAGGATTACAACCCCGGTCCTTGTTTGGTTTACGGGTTGTAACCTGGCTATCGGAATAGTTCCATGGTTATCTCGTCGTATATCATCCTGACATGTTTTCGTAATTCTAGTTTTAATATTAGATTTTCTTGTGTTGATTGCTGGCTTTTGTTCTTATTTCGTGGCCCCCCTTGTGACACTTGCTCTTTCTGGGGTTGACCCAACTGGTTTTGTGTGGCCAGATTTCGGAGCAGCTCCCGAGGATCTACCAAGCTTCCAGCCCGATGGTGGCGACTAGAAGGAACCCGGGCTACGAGTGGGTTTTCTATTTGTTTCGCTCACTCTATTGTAAATTTATTCTTTTGAGGCGTTTAGCCGACGAGCACCTGTTAGCTCGATGCACTTTTACTTACTGTCTGCCTACGGGCTGTAAACATGATTAACGAATCCTAGGGTTGATCATGTATGACTTAACTCTTGCTAGTCCTCGCATTTTGTACGACTAGCTTCATGATCAGCTGATATGTAATATTTGGGACGCCTTCTATTGTATATTTGGTGGTCAAACATCTTGTAATTATATTACTTGCTTGAGATTGAGACAATAGGCTTGACCTTAAGAGACTGTTGGCTTGTAGTAAACCCTCATATCTAGACAGCCGTGACCGTATAGTTGAGATGTATTCTATTTCAATATACGTAGCTGGCTATGTCTGCCCCCGCTCTCCAGTATTCTGGTTCTGGGGCGTGACAACACTCACTCTCAGTCTCGAACACACGGGCTAATGGCCAATAGTACGATGTGTGCTCCTGATACTGCAACCTACCAACTCCCCTATACCATTGCCTACTGCAAGGTGCAGAAGATCCATTACCTGCTACTGAAACTCGGATATGGGTTTCATAGGATACCCAGGTACCCCATGATATAGTTGCACCCTGGCTCGCGTGTCCTACTTTAAGCAGTGAACCAATGCTCTGTAAGACATCCTATGTGAGCATTCACACGTGACTGAACCCAGGAAATGCAGTGAACCTACATAGATTACAGTAGATGGAGTCAAAGTGGACAGATGAAAGTCAACCTGGGTGTTAGGATAACAAGACAACCCACACACATATGTCCAATGGTCTGAACTCGAAGTTCATTCTCTAAAATGAAGTTCAATGACTGGACTAAATTGTAATTTGGGACTATACAGTGATCGTTTGAGTAATGGGATAAACCTAAATGAATTAATCAACATGAGAGGACTGAACACCAAGATAATTCCAACTGATACCAAACCATAAATATGGATTGCAACATAAGAATGGAGTAAACTGATATAAGCTGATATCTAAACTAAATACATAGGGTTAACTGGACAGAAACTAAAACTAATGCTAATTCTACTGTCCCTAACTGAAATAAGGGAGTTCACATTAAGGGCTGAACACTGGGATGCAGGGGACTGATGCAGTAAGTAATATGGACTGCTACTCCATTATGTAGACTGAGCAAGATTTCTTGGACTGAACATCCAATGTGGACAGTATATTAAGAATGCAGGGGACTGAATATTAAGCTAAGACTGAACAAATACTGAAACCAATAGGTATTTGGACTGACACAAGGAGTCTCGAGTGATACTCCATATGCAATTTGATACAGCCAATGCAACCTGACACTTACATCTCCACTCTACAAGTTGGTCTAGGCATCAGATGTTAGGGTCCTAATTTGTAAGGGTCGTGAGTTCAAGACTCATGAGCTATCAGTCTCATCATGGAATCAGAGAATAGACTCTCTTGTTTACAAAGGATTTCTCTAACCCTTTCCCTTTGCACCCAGGTTCTGTTACATCCATTGCCTTAATAGCTTAAGTTTTGATTTTTATTCCTATTTACAATAAGTTACTGCAGCATTGTCTCCCTCCCTGGAATCCCTTTATGGAGTGTATCGCTTTGCATCTCCTGGGTGGGAACACATGCACTAGATATCCTTGCACTTATATTTTCCTTGTTCTAACATTCCAACTCGTTAGCTCCCATAATTGATCTGAACTTCCAACCAACTGGACTGATATAAACGGTGTCCTAATCTCTAATGCTCGAATTGACTGATCATATGTAATACCAAGGGACTGAACCTCAAAACGAACTGAGCTAAGGGAAACATAAATATATAGGAGATCCGGTTAAGTTGAAGATGGTAATTCGGTTATGATCAACGAGAAACAAAATCATCTTTGTGCAACCCCAGATAACATTATATGCACAAAGCAAGGTAGAGATACAATCGCAAGTGTTGACTGTAAAGTGCATTACATTTCCTTAGCATAGAAAGTGCAGATAACTAGTTGATACAGAGGCTCTGTTGGTTCAACTAGATCACTGTACAAAATTGAGAAGCCCAATCTAATTCCTTCACCCGATCTTGTTATTTGCCTATGTGTCATGCTTTAATATTGGTTTCGTACCTAGGTTCCTACTTGATACCAATATAGCTTGTTCCCGATACCCATGTCTATGGTACATTAGCCTCTACCAATCGGTCTCAGTCACCCAACCATCTAATCACAGTTTCTTGTATCTTCACATCCTTAGAGGACACACCCCATAAGTTCCTTCTTAGGCATTAAATCAAATAATTTTCCAACCTCACACTATATTTTATAACTAACAGGGCATTCAATTTAGAAGAGGGCGGCTTACCTGTTTAGAATCGGGGTGAACTCGACTGCTTCTCGGCTACTCCTCTACTTCTCTCTTGCTCGAAGGAAAGGAAACTAGGTTGAAGGGCTTGGAGTCGGCTGTTGCCTCCTTTGTATATATAGGGTTTGCTTTGGTCAGGAGGAGATAAGAGGAATTAGATTTAAATCGAATTTGGGATGATCTCGATCAAATAGTATTTTTGGAGGGAAATCTTCTTATACAGTTTCGAATTGATTCGCAAGCTTAGCCCTATAAAGGGGTCGGCCAGAAGGAGGAATTAGATAGAAAGAATTTGAATTTAAAAGTATTTGGTTTTGCTCACAAGGATTTGAAACTGCTACATTTTCGAATTGAAGATCTGATTGTAAAGGGTTATGAATTTGTATTCAAACAGACTGAAATCCTTATATGAAACAGTTGGAGTTTGAATCTCAACTTCCCTATAAGTCCCTCTCAAATGAATATTGCCACCTTACTCTTTACACTGCCATTTTTAAGTAAATAAAATAACTAAAAATAAAATTAATGAATGAGCTCAAGTTGCAAATAATTATTAAAAAAAAGGAGAACTGGTCTAGGGGTTCACACCCGAGGAGTAAGACCTAGACTATTCCTCCTCTTCCTTTGCGGACAATATGACTTCTCCTAGACGGTGGACTTATTTTTTTGTTGTTCTTTATCTCATGTATTCTAGTCAATTATCTACCTTCGCTTGGTAGTGGATTTGTCTCCACCCAACAACTTGATCATTGACATTTTTATATTTGATTTAATGGTATCTTTATTCCTTTATTTTATGTGGATGGTCAAGAATTAGTGAGTCATGACTATCTATATACATTATATACAGCTTATGTATATTTATTATACGGCTGCATATTACGTTACCTAGTCCTACATATTTTAGGAATGGGGGTTACATAATTAGAAACAGAGAGAGAAAGGACTGAGAGTTTAAGCGAGAGAGGAAGAGGGAGAGAGCGAAAGAGAAAGACATCGAGGAGGGTTCGAGAGGGGTGGAGATGCGGTGGCTCACCGGAGCTCGGCGATGAAGGCGCACGTCTTGCCAAGGTCGACGCCGTGACAGCGGTTGGGAGAGGCGACGTTGGATCTGTGGTAGCGGCACTGGCAGCCGCAGATCTGGCTCAGTTACGACGCGGGTGTTCGGGTTATATACTAAAAGCATCACTTTTGTATTAACTTTATTTCCTTAAATTTTGAATGAGAATCATATGGGCAAATGTTTGCATATTGTATTTATTGCAAGTGTTAATGCAAATGTCTGATATTCTATATTGTAGATAATATGGTGTGTGGTGTCACACAGAAGATCATATTATCAGTTCCCTATGGAATATATAAATAGTTCACAACCTTGATGGACTTGGACAATCCATTGGAAAGGTTGTAGTGTAATATGGTATTAGTCTATCTTGACTATAGGTTTACACTAGTGCACTTTATGTGTATTGAACAGGACCACTTGAGGTTGTTTTCTTTGTACTGACTACATAAGAGAACAAACACCTCAGTTATTATGGATGCTTGTGCTCTTAATCCGGATATAATAACAGACATGTATATGCAGTGTGCATTACTTTGACTTATAAAAGAGTGAGATTCATTATGGGTAAACAACCTCTATGAATTTTGTAATAATATTGTATGTATGATGGCATGTTGATTATAAAAGGAATTCATGTCCTTATACGTCGGGTTGATGATATCCCCTTAAGGTGCTCATAAGGATCGTCATGTAAACCTTACAGGTGGATTATATCCGACATGACAAATAAAGTTGAGTCGTACTACTTAAGGATAAAAGATGTCGATCAATATAATTGTCAGTAACTTAATTTGATCGACGGATATTCGATATCTTAACATAGGGAGCCAAACGAGCATATAATAAAAGGAGCACACAATCATAATTTGGGATTATGAAGGTAGTACAACAATAGCTCTTTAGTGGACCGAGCTATTGTTAATGGGCCAGGGTTGTGTGTTCGGGCTGAACACGGGATATTCAGATCCTTTAGGAGACCTCACCCAAATTTCTCCTCATGGTCCCTTTCGTAGCCTTATATATGTATATCCTCTATTCTCTGGTCGTCGCGATTATATAAAAAATAAGAAGCTTTCTCTAAATTCGTGATTCACGTAAGGAGAGAAAGGGAGGGCTGCCAATGAGAAGAAAAGGTTGGGAGATCGTCGCCCACACGACGTCAAACCCGAGGAAAAAATACGTGTAGAAGATCTTAGGGTCGTGACTGCTCGAGGCTGCTGGAAAGTGTCTTCTTCTTTCCGTTGTAGGTATAATTCGTGAACACTAGTTGTAAAACCCCTAATTTCTACTATGATTTTTTTAATAAATATGGTATTGATTTTTGTACTTCGTATTTATACGTCGCGTACGAGTTTGCGTTTCGTAAATTTTTCGTCAAGTGCGAATAAGTGCGAAGTACATATTTTTATAAAACGTTTTAATTATATAGATGTAGAAAATATTTCAAAATAATAGACGATGAATATTTTATATTGCTTGAAATTATAAATGCGTCGCGCCGAGGATTGCCAAATTTTATTTTTATTTTAAAAAAAGGCCATTTTATTTTATGGTACAAGTATAACTAGTAATTTAGAAAAACTGTATTTTATGTAAGTATTATTTTTGCATGCGAGGGTATATATATTTGTATTTTCGAAATTAATTATTATCATTAATATATTATTTTGAAAAACGTATATTAAATATGGGTTGATTTAATATGTAATTAATTATGGTGATTTAAGTTAGAAAAAAAAAATAAGTTATTTAAATATAGTTTAAATTAGAGGTATAATCTGTCTACATTGGATTATATTTGATTGAGTTACTTTTAAATCAATTTGAATTAAATAGTAGAAAATCCAAGGGAAATTAAAACTCTTCTTAGTCCTTATCTAGATAAGACTTATGTAAACCCCCTGATTCTTTTAAAATATATATTTGTTGAATTTTTGGATTTTTAAATAACTATTTATTGACTTATTATATACTTTGTATTATTTTACATATATTTAGTATAATGCTCATTAGTGAATTTAGTATACAAATATATAAAGCTATTTTTCTAGTACATTAAGGATTTAAACTATATTATACAATTTTTCTCAAAATTTTAGGATTTATTCATAACTTTTATTACTTTTTACATGTTACTTATATTGTACACTATTTACATAATATAGAATAAATATCAATTTAGTATTAAATATTTCAGCTTGTATAAATGAGATTAGATAAAGGTTGTTTAAACAAATATTAACTCTATTTATTATCTATAGTAATTTTAAATAATGTTATAGATAATTTAGATAAATATGAACTATATTTTAAGTTAATCATAATCCTAAGTCTAATAGGAAAGCATCCTTATCTATATTATATCATAACAAAGTAGCTCCTATCAATTTAAATCAAATCCTATCTAATTTAGGAGATAAATCTGAAATAAATATCTATAAAAATCCAATACATCCCCCTTCTGTCATCCATAATTCGAAATTATTTTAGTCCAGTAGAAACTCTAAAATTCGTCATTAGAATTCAGCCCCGCTTTTTAGCAGCAAGAGCAACTTAGAACGACGATATCTCCTAGCTCCGAACTCCGTTTCTTCTCCAATTTTTTTTTAAAAGAAGCGTATCGAGGTAAGGTTTCCAAAATATATTTTAATAGACAAAATTTATTCTGTAAATTTCTGCAAAACTATTTGAGTATCTAGTGTCGAAAAAATAAACGTGTTTCGGTATTTTTGCGATTTCGGGAGATTCCGGAAACGAAAATGCGATCCGTTTAGTTTTTCGAAAAGATGATACGAAAACCTATACCATATCCTAACTTTAGAATTTATTAAATAAATGTAATAGGTGCAGTATTAATATAATTAGATAATAGACTATTTTCAGCATCCGAAGTTGTTCCTAAACCTTCCTCTTTGTGCGCTGTTGTTGATTCATCGCCAGGACATCATCTTACCTCACTCGGACATAGGCAAGACATCTTGCCTTTACTGTTTAATTTCTTGCTCAATATCATGCATGTTTTATTTCTTATAAGTTGTTCTTTTAAAACCATATGTAGTTGCAAATTACTATACTTTAGTTTTCTTTATGCATTTGGCCTAGAGTTAAGGGACCATCTTTTTTGTGCCGTATTCATTGGCCTGACACCTGTGTGCCACGATGTCACGTGTCTCATATAGATTCGGACTTACGTACCGACCATACATCGGTGCGTACAGGACGAGTGTTAGGATATAACTGCTAATATAATTGCCTAGAAGACTTAGCGGTTATTAAAAATATCGTGGTGTTGATTCAGCACGAGTAGTGCATGGGGAGGGGGAAGACAGTTATTAGGCACAAGGGCTTTCACACATTTACTTTTCTCTAGCTGCCATTAGTGACTCAACCGAGAGCTAGTGTGCCGTGCATTTATTTACTTTTTTCTAGATGCCACTAGTGCCTCAGTTGAAACACAAATGTGCCGTATATTTACTTTCCTCTAGCTGCCATTAGTGACTCACCCGAGAGACTAGTGTGTCGTGCATTTATTTATTTTTCTCTAGATGCCACTAGTACCTCGGTTGAAACGCTAACGCGCCGTGTTTCTAGTCTCGGAAGCCCTTCTGTGGAACGTTGTCTTCAAAATGTATTTTCATATAGAATGGTTAAGGACCTTTATCTATTTAGTCATATATACTTTTTTGTTGAGCTTTTATTATTCAGTTTAGGGCATGATATTATGTGTCTTGTTACGTCGCTCTGAGGACCTGGTTATTCTCCATGTGTGTGTTCATGTCTTCCGCAGGTATCCTAGCTGGGATCGTGGTCTTCTCTATTTATTCGAAGATGACGTGACTTGGTTCCTCCTTGCTACTTCCACTTAGTCCTTTTATATATCATGTACTTCTTCCTTTTTATTTTGGTTGGTAGTGGATATGTCTCCACCCAACATATTGTATCAGAACAATTCATTATATGATATCTTTTATTCTCTTATTTTGTGGATGAGATTAGTTAGTTATGGTTTACTACATTTTACAGCTTATGTATACATACAAGGCCCCTGTACTTCGTATGTATACAGCTGGCATGTCTACGTACTTAGTCCTACGTATTTTAGGACTGGGATGTTACATATTTTTGTGGTGGCCCATGCAGGTCAAGTTTATCACTTCGGTTACGTTATTGTACCGATGTGAGCCTGTAGATAGGATTAGAGTCTAGGATCTCATTCATATACTTGAAATTCTTTCTTGACTCCAAACTTTGAACTCTCGTTTGCCTTCCTTGATTGCATCTTGTTTGACCCCTTTCTACCGTGAATCCTTACTTTCTCGTACTTAATGTCGGTTAGAAAGATGACTACACTAGTATATGCTCATAGGTTAAACACATGGCTAGAAGGATTATATTGACAATTAGTATGCATTGAGGTCTTATTTGTGTATAAAAGCATTTATGTTTCCCAAAAGTATGATCTTAAGAGTTAGTAAATTCTAAGTTGGGTAGTAGAGATGGATTTTATCTTGATACTACTAAAGGATTGATAAATTGAGAAAACAAAATGTTGATTTTTGTGAAATAGTTACGATTTATTTGAGTATGAAATCGATATAAGAAATAGCTTAAGATTTTTAAATTTAGTGGTACGATTTACAAGTTTATTTTTGAAGGATGATAGTAAAAATTTTGGTTTAAAATATTTTGGAAGATATGAAATTGATTGAAAGAAATTTCAAATTTCAAATTTATATTTGATGATTGATTGATAAGATTATTTTGAGTTTAAAGTTGGATTGATAACATTAAAAAACTTGATGAACAATTTATTGGTGTTATGATAAAGGTTAATTTGAAATTGTTGGAAGGTATTCACGAAAGGACCGATAAATCCTATAAGATGGAGAAAACAAAATTTTATTTGAAGGTTTTAGAAATACTTATGATATATGGGGATGTGAAAGAGAAAAAATATATATATCTTAAGTTTTTCGTATCATGCGATTTAAAAATAAAGTTATTTAGATTTTGAGTTTAAGGTTTCGATTTGTGTATTAAATGTTGGTAAAAAAAATAAGGAGAGGTAAGGTGTTGACAATAATCTAAAGGGATACCTCGAGATTTATTGAAGGAATTAAAATTTTAAAGTATGATTATACTTGGAGACATAAAATAATTTTTGGTAAATTAATTTGAGAATCCCATTGAGAATTGTTAAGGAAGCTTGAAAGATTAGAAGTTTAGACTTTGTCACGACCCGGTCCCAAATTGTTGGGTCGAATCGGATCATGTCCAGCCTGCACCGTTGTGAGACGGCAGTTTTGGAAGCCAAGGGTCGGCCGAGCGAGCGTTTGGAAACGAAAAGGAAAGGTTTTCCTTGCTGTTTGTTTGAGAAAGAGAGAGAGAGTAAAGAGTTATAATGAAAGTTTAATAAAAGTTTTGTTTTTAAAGAAAAATAAAAGTATTCTTTTTAATTAAGGAAAATGATATAAATATATACTAAAAGATTTGTTTCGGGAAAACCAAAATTTGAGTTCGGTTTCCGAAATGGATTCAAGATGGGTTTAGGACGGGTTCGGGACAGGTTCGAGACGGGTCAAGCCAAAATAAAATTCCATGAAATATTAATTTTTCTAAAAATACAATTTTCTTAAATTAACAATTAATAATTATTATAATAATAATTTAGCTAACTGAATTTTACGGGTTTCACAACCTTCCCTCCTTAGAAAATTTCGTCCTCGAAATTAAAGGATAAAGACCGGGGTACGATCAAAATCACTTAACCTTGATCAAAAAATAGAATTTTAAATCATCAGGCACGATCGGATTCTAGGCATGATCACTAGGTACAATTATGATTAAAAATAGGAGAAAATGAGATCTCGTGAAATAGAAAAGGCAAAAAAGAAACGAACGTCAACAGTTTATTGAGAATGCAAAAAAAAAATGATGAAATCTTCTGAGTTAAGGGACTAAAAATTCCAGATCAAATTAGAATGGGATATAAGAGTTTATGACTAAGGAGAACTCAACAAGTTGTATGATGGGAGGATAGCGAGGATGATTAGAATAATATATCTATGATTAGAATGTAGTCGGATAAGATAGTTCCTATTGAGGACTGAGTGATAATCAAAGGGGATAGAAAAATATCGTATCACTATTTCAAGGATCAAAGATAGGATATGCGGGAAAAATAACTTACAAAATAACAATCTTATTACAACCCCATGCAAAAATCCAATTTCTAACTTGCTAAACTAAATTGAATTCTAAGTATCTACCGAAAACTAAGGCAGCCGCCAAGGTATTAGAACTACTCTATTTGGAATCATAAATCACCTAAATCAAATTTTCTTCCGTCGTTGTATGTAACCCGTATGCCAAATGTATTTCAATTTTAAGTATGTCTCTCGATCCAAACATTTTACAGACATCAACTTCCAATTGTCAGCCATTCTTCCAAAACTGACTACATCAAAATTACAATCTTCCCTTGCCATAGTAAATCCTTAGAAAATTCTTGAAGTTGATCCATGACCTATATTCGAGAATTTTCAATTCTTGAAATCAATTGACAGAATTACAATCATTAATCAATTTTAATCTTTAACTATGCACCTATCAATCGTTCTCATCCAAACGCATTAGCAATATACCACAGAATCCCAATCGTTCTTACCATAACCAATATGAGCCTCCAATGTTTGGTAGAAATTGCAAATTCAATTGCTCCTTCCCAAAGTTGTATGCCAATGGTCTTATCTCAATTCTTCTCTGCTTATTCCTTCTCTAGAACCTATCATTCCATTGCTCGTGATATTCCTTCTATGGCTATATCCGTCCCTTCTAGGTATAGTAGTCATCTAATCATAAAAGTTGATCTTAGTCAAGCGTTCCTTTACTTGATCATTATATTCACATGTTTTATATATATATAATTCAAATTCACTTCCTCCATGGGAGAACATTACCAAATAACTCTTCCTTTAAGCTTAAAACTCAAAATCGTCAAATACCATCATTTTTTTGAATGAGGTTTAGACACTAGCGAACACTACTAACGATTCTATTCCAAATAAGTCACAAGCTAGATATACCACTCTTTCAAGGCTAGCTTACTCAAAGTATTCTTCTACCTTCTCTACCCTTTAGCTATCTAATCTCATTAGAAGAATACCGATCCTCTAAGGATACCCTTACCAGAATAATATAATAAGATTGGTAGGTAACTATCTAGGTTTTTTTCCGCATATAACTATCAATCTGCTTTATATATAGCAGCAAAATATATAACTATCCACAAAATATATGCAACATACTAAAATTGAACCTTGGAAGGAATTGAGGCAATACGGATTGATATGGTCCTGATAAGTTCTAGGAAAAATCAAGTAGAATTTCATAGGAAAACTATTCTTTCTGGTTGTGATAAGATGTTTCTGAAAATGGAGACAACCGCTAGAAATATAAATCCTCTAACCGACAAAAATCAGAAAATTTGATGGTGCTAAAAAGGCAACCATGTTATGGATATAATCTGAATAATATTCGGAAACCAAATATATCTGAAATCACTTTGCCTCAAATTCATGCATCGCCAGAGTGCACCTGACTGCAGTAAATTTTGGCTCCATAACTTAAATAATGATAGGTTACCGAGTGGTCTATCAACTTTATCCATTTCTGGCTGAACAACAAAGGAGACAAATTTGATGCATTTAGGACGTAGTCTCAATAATATCCAAAAACCTATCAACACCTGAATCACTTCAACTTAGAGTCTATGCCCCGCCAGTGCGCAACTGGCTGCAGTATACTCGCAGTTTCTATAATTCAAATAAATGGCTGCAACGCATATTGTGAAGCCATATTAGATCACTGAATATTTTCTCAACTTTGTCCATGGAAATTTTCAAAGAGATAGCTCAACAATTCAAAAGTTTTCCAATGACTAAAGAAAATTCAAAAATAGAATGGAATCAATTCTCTGGCCATTCCTGCTTCATGATACTCAAGCATTGAGTTAAGAAACTTTCTAGGCCTTGAATTGATCAATAAGTTGCATAGAGAGAGTAATGTTTCAAGTTGAGTAGAGGAAGTCAACAAAGAAAAATATTTTCGGTACTTGGAATAACGTAGAAAATGTCAATCCATATTGGAATTATTTTTCGAAAAAATAGTTCCCTTGGGAGATACGTGAACCAGCTAAGTTGAACCAATTCTTTGGTAACAATTAACATTGGGCTTTATGGTTCCAAAAGAATTCGGTTCAAAATTGGTTCTGAGAAAGTCAATTGGAAATAAGGCCAAGAGAAATGGTTGGATATACTGGTCGTAGAAATACTCTGGATAGATAAAAGTTTACCAAGTTTGCTAAAGGAGAATTTGAAGCTCTAAATAGTGAAATAGATCTAGATTCTAAATAAAATAGAGAAGTATGATTTGATCAACTAATTGAAAATTTTGAAATAGGTTTATTGAAGAAGGAGATTAGGAAAAATCTAATCCTAATCCATAAATAACAAAAGAGTATGGATGCTAAGGAATGCTGGAGTATGATAAGGATATGGAGAAAAATAACCTCTGAAAGCCAAGGGACACTAAAAGATATATAAAATCTAGAAACTAAAGTATATAGTAAAATAGACCACCATACAATCGGCCTATGCTGGATAAGGTTTAGGATGCAAAACATAAGCAAGGTAGCCTACCAGTCTATAACAAACAAAATATTTATTTATAATATATTTTGGTCCTATGTTGTGACAAATTAATGTTCTAGTGTTCTAATTGTTTCAAGATATGTTCTCCTAAGTTGTTGATCTGACCTGCATGGGCCACCAATAAAAACACGTCACGACCCGATCCCAAATTGTTAGGTCGAATCGGATCATGTCCAGCCTGCACCGTTGTGAGACGGCGGTTTTGGAAGCCGAGGGTCGGCCGAGCGAGCGTTTGGAAATGAAAAGGAAAGGTTTTCCTTGCTGTTTGTTTGAGAAAGAGAGAGAGAGTAAAGAGTTATAATGAAAGTTTAATGAAAGTTTTGGTTTTAAAGGAAAATAAAAGTATTCTTTTTAATTAAGAAAAATGATATAAATATATATATATACTAAAAGATTTGTTTCGGGAAAACCAAAATTTGAGTTCGATTTCCGAAATGGATTCAAGATGGGTTTAGGACGGGTTCGGGACAGGTTCGAGACGGGTCAGGCCAAAATAAAATTCCATGAAATATTAATTTTTCTAAAAATACAATTTTCTTAAATTAACAATTAATAATGATTATAATAATAATTTAGCTAACTGAATTTTACGGGTTTCACAGACTTGTATAGATAAGAAACCAAGATAGACATGGGGTCACCTTAATGAGATGGAAGTATACCCCATTAATTGCCATATCATCCATGATCATTGCACATACACAAGTGAAGTTAGTCATCTACCAAACTATGTGATTATATCTCAATTTTGACTTACTCGACCTTTTTCCAAATCCAGATCTTTTATTGTGACCTTCTAACCGTTTGAAATTTGAGAAATGAATTAATCGTTCCTTGACTGTATCCACCTAGGAGACTATCTTCTCTCTGAAAACTGTGTCCCTAAATTATTTTATTAGATTGCTTAATTAATTTTATTTCATGCTTCAACTTGATCTTCTTTAATGTTTGTGCATTAATTGTCACTTCATGAACTCCCACTTTCTATTTTAGATCTTTTTGTGTCCTTTACCGTGACTTTGATATTTGGAGTGTAATACTAGATGTTACCTTCCAACAAATATTATATGTAAGACCTAGACGAGCTCACCTTCATGTAGGTATATCATGTTCCACTCAAACACGTCCCTTGGTGTCACGACCCGCACCCGCTTTTCGGATACGCGACGTGTCCAAGCCTAGCCTACGCCGCAGTATCGGCGATAGTACGCTGTCTAGCCCACAATAAACAAAGTGCTCATAAATACTAACTGCTCATTCACAACAACTAAATCAACTTTACAAAATATAGGAGTTTACATTTGAAGAAGAATGTAAGCTTTTACAATTACATAAAACTACCACACATCTAACTAGTCTTCTATGGTTTGGCCTTTGAGTCTCTATCTCTCCCTCATATGGTCCATAGCGCAAAAGTAGACACATCATCCTCACCTATAACAACGATCCAGTCAGGAAAGGAGTAGAGTACAACCATATTGCAATTAATGTTGTTAGTCCAAAATAAGTTAGAACAAGCGAGAAACAATGATGACAAAGAGTATATAAAGAACTAGAACTAGCCAGGTATGAACGATCAAGATATGAACTAGCAAGATGTAACTAGCAAGATGGGATCTAACAAGATGTAAACTGGCAAGATGTAAACTAACAGGATATGAACTGACAAGATAATGGACTAGATAAAGAAAAAAATAGAAACTACTATGTGTGTGAAATACCTTTTAATACGTGAACGGCTGGGCTAATACGGCACATCATACGATGGCTATCATTCAGTAATTGGTACGGCTAACTCATACGTGGGTGTGTATGACTTAGCTATCATTCGGTAACGGTAATTGGGTTTGTTCACGTATTTACCGAGTATTTCCCCTCCCAACTCTCTAACAATCAATAATGGTCAATGATACACTAAGAAGGATACGATAACTACAGTGTCACAATCGTGTCTCAATGGAATATCAAGCAATGACTCAACGAAATATCAAACAAGAAAACTATAGAGTAAACATTATAATGAACTAAAACATAAATGCAATACTGTACTTGCCTGAGTCCTTGCCCAAACCATAGCCACAAGTAGAGGATGAGGGAAATGCCGATCTAGAAGCTATCAACCTATAAAATATATCTCACCACGAACCGTGCACGAAAACCACAAATCAATTCTAATATTCTAGTTCTAAATAGTGGCTAGTTGGGTTACTAATCTAATAATAATTAATTCTAGAATAATTTACATAAAAACCTAATTTAACCTAATAATAATCTGAATATAATCTAAACATGCATGTTTGGCCATCAAAAGTCATGTTTCTCAATTTTGGAAACCATGGCATGCAAATCGAGACGTGTTGTTGACTTTTTAGTCAAACGTTGTGAACTCTAGATTTTGAAAGTGCACCTTGGTAGATTTCAGCACCACGAGTGCACTGGAATCGACACAAAATCACGCTTTGGTCAAAAGATATCGCCGTTATGGCTAATCGTGACCAAAACGGAGATCAACCGATCAATTCTGAGTTCAACAGAAAAACTAAAATAATAAATGAACGAAATAATTTTTGGGAAAAATATATGTCATAGAGATCTGTGTTAGCTTTTCGAAACTTCAAACGGTTTGTGATTTCGATTTCTGGTTCTCCCGGAATCTCGAAAATACCGAAACGTATCAAGTTTCGGACAACCAACACTCTACGAATTTTCCAGAAATTTAGGTTCAGAAATTACGAAAATAAATTAGATACTCAGAAACTATACCTCAATACGCTTCCAATAAAAAAAACAACACACAAAAATGAGGTCCGAGTTGACGGCAATCGCCTCGGGAAGTCGGAGAATCACCGGGATCAAACTCCAAAAGGAGGAGGCTATAATTAATTAGGGTTTGTGAATATAAATACATATATATAGGAGAGAGAGAGGCGGTTACTGTAGCAGCACCGACAGGTGGGCCCCCCCGGGTTGAATTATTGGATAATTAATTATTTAATTCAGAAAATCATTTAAAAATTATTTTAAGTCTAAATAAATCAAAATAAATTGCAGAAAAATCCAGAAAAATTCTAAAAAATTCTAGAAAATATTTCTAACTGTCTAGAATATAAATAAAATATTTTAACATAAAATATCATCGTGTGACCTCGCAGTAAATTCCAAAAACCTATAAAATATAAATTCTATATGTTTTAATTATATAAAAATTTCCAAAAATTCTAAAAAAATCCAGAAAAATTCTAAAAATTCTAGAAAATATTTTTAGTCATTTAAAGCCAAAATAAAAATATTTTGTCTAGAAATACCCCCGTATGACCTTACGGTAAATCCTAAAAGTCCTTAAAATAATAAAACCTTAAATATTAAATACCTAAAAATATCCAAAAATTGTAGAAAAATATAAAATAGCTAAATATTAAATATATAAGCTATCTAGAGGTCATATGACCTTAATATGGTCATAGCCCACTACAAGCTTTAGCATGACTCACAATGGTCATAAAATTAATCATAAACAAATAAATTAAAAAAATTAAAAAAAAATTGGGAAGTGGGCTTACACTTGGTACTCTATTTTTATGATATAACTTTTGGGTCATAAAGACTAGACTATAACCTTTACCATGATACCGATATATTTTTCGACCAAGGATAAGGATTCAACCTCGACTCAATTCTTTCGATCCGATATGTGATTTTGTTCTACTTAATTCCGCTTAACTTTGTGCTTTATCTTGATTGCTTGACCCATTGTCTAATCACACTACTAGTTTAACTCTTGTAAGTTGGGTAGAATACCTCATGACCTAACAAACCTTTGTCCTTGTGACCCATATTGATAAGTTTACTTAGACTATAGAATTCAGAGGACCCTAACTTATCTAGTCAACCAAGCCATAGATAAGAAAACACTAGGACGACTGCATAAGCCCAAACTTGGGGCAAGACTTGGATTTTAATGGATCTTTGACTATTTAATTTCCTTCATTAGTATTCCTTACTTATATTTTGACTATCTTATGATGCTAATTTAGCCTTAGTTTTGCAAGCTTATTCTTTTATCGAGCTTGTTCACGACATATGTGTTATTGGGGACGCCCACTAATACATTGTCTAATCAGAACCGATGCATAATGGTCTGATCAACCTAGTGCACTTTGGTTCGCTTTTCATATATTGTTCGACGTAGATGGAGACAAAGTTAAACTTAGCCTCTAGAATTCCATCAGTGACTGCCTTGGCAATTCTTTTTAAAAAAATTCAATCGTCTTTGAACTACTTATTCGTATTCGACAATATCTTCTTCGAACTCTTTATTATTTTGTCTTTCGCCTATATTAGAAAGACAAGCACTCGTACTTGATATCCCCTTAATTGTCCACTATTTATTGCCAATATAGTTAACCACTGACCAACCAATGTGACTATATCCCCGTCTTGAGTTACCTTTTTCCTCTACTCTAGATTCATTATCGCAACCTTCTAATCGTTCTTGAAACTTGAAAATGATTCAAATCATTTCCTTAACCATACCTTAAACCTAGACGACTATATTCGCTTAAGAAACCATCTCTCCTAAATGTCTAAATTATTCTCTTTGACCTACTCAATTCATTTCTATTCTCTAATTCGTGTTATCATAATTTTATTACCTTAACTAGCGACCCTTCTTCAATTCCATAACCATGATGTATTTTTGCAAATATCAAAATTACGATCTTCCAATGCATGTTTGTGTCAAACGTCATTTTTTTGCCTCATCCAAAAATTTAATCGTATTTCGGTATTGATGAACTCTTTCTATCTCCCCTACCCTAGCTATTCCTAAATTTCGAGGATGAAATTCTTGTAAGTTGGGTAGGATGTAAAACCCCTAGTTTCTACTACAATTTTTTTAATAAATATGGTATTGATTTTTGTACTTCATATTTATACGTCGCGTACGAGTTTGCGTTTCATAAATTTATCGTCAAGAGCGAATAAGTACGAAGTACATATTTTTATAAAACATTTTAATTATATAGATATAGAAAATATTTCAAAATAATAGACGATAAATATTTTATATTGCTTGAAGTTGTAAATGTGTCACGCCGAGGATTGCCAAACTTTATTTTTATTTAAAAAAAGGCCATTTTATTTTATGATACAAGTATAACTAGTAATTTAGAAAAGCTGTATTTTATGTAAGAATTATTTTTGTATGTGAGTGTATATATATTTGTATTTTCGAAAATAATTATTATCATTAATATATTATTTCAAAAAACGTATATTAAATATGGGTTGATTTAATATATAATTAATTATGGTGATTTAAGTTGGAAAAAAAAATTAAGTTATTTAAATATAGTTTAAATTAGAGGTAGAATCTATCTGCATTGGATTATATTTGATTGAGTTACTTTTAAATCAATTTGAATTAAATAGTGAAAAATCTAAGGGGAATTAAAACTCTTCTTAGTCCTTATCTAGATAAGACTTATGTAAACCCCCTGATTTTTTTAAAATAAATATTTGTTGAATTTTTGGATTTTTAAATAACTATTTATTGACTTATTATATACTTTGTATTATTTTACATATATTTAGTATAATGCTCATTAGTGAATTTAGTATACAAATATATAAAGCTATTTTTCTAGTACATTAAGGATCTAAACTATATTATACAATTTTTCTCAAAATTTTAGGATTTATTTCATAACTTTTATTACTTTTTACATGTTACTTATATTGTACACTATTTACATAATATAGAATAAATATCAATTTAGTATTAAATATTTCAGCTTGTATAAATGAGATTAGATAAAGGTTGTTTAAATAAATATTAACTCTATCTATTACCTATAGTAATTTTAAATAATGTTATAGATAATTTAGATAAATATGAACAATATTTTAAGTTAATCATAATCCTAAGTCTAATAGGAAAGCATCCTTATCTATATTATATCATAACAAAGTAGCTCCTATCAATTTAAATCAAATCCAATCTAATTTAGGAGATAAATCTGAAATAAATACCTATATAAATCCAATACATCCCCCTTCTTTCAGCCATAACTCGAAATTATTTTTAGTCCAATAGAAACTCTAAAATTTGTCATTAGAATTCAGCCCCGCTTTTTAGCAGCAAGAGCAACTTAGAACGACGATATCTCCTAGCTCCGAACTCCGTTTCGTCTCCAGTTTTTTTAAAAGAAGCGTATCGAGGTAAGGTTTCCAAAAATATATTTTAATAGACAAAATTTATTCTATAAATTTCTGCAAACCTGTTT
This sequence comes from Iris pallida, assembly GCA_029216955.1. Taxonomy (NCBI): domain Eukaryota; kingdom Viridiplantae; phylum Streptophyta; class Magnoliopsida; order Asparagales; family Iridaceae; genus Iris; species Iris pallida. The sequence goes on from JANAVB010019794.1 coordinate 8,368,611, forward strand.
GAGTATCTAGTGTCCAAAAAATAAACGTGTTTCGGTGTTTTTTCGATTTCGGGAGATTTCGGAAACGAAAATGCGATCCGTTTAGTTTTTCGGAAAGATGATACGAAAACCTATACCATATCCTAAATTTAGAATTTATTAAATAAATGTAATAGGTGCAGTATTAATTATAATTAGATAATAGACTATTTTCAGCATCCGAAGTTGTTCCTACACCTTCCTCTTTGTGCACTGTTGTTGATTCATCGCCAGGACATCATCTTACCTCACTCGGACATCAGGCAAGACACCTTGTCTTTACTGTTTAATTTCTTGCTCAATATCATGCATGTTTTATTTCTTATAAGTTGTTCTTTTAAAACCATATGTAGTTGCAAATTACTATACTTTAGTTTTCTTTATGCATTTGGCCTAGAGTTAAGGGACCACCTTTTTTGTGCCGCATTCATTGGCCCGACACATATGTGTCACGATGTCACGTATCTCATATAGATTCAGACTTGCGTACCGACCGAACATCGGTGCGTACAGGACGAGCGTTAGGATATAACTGCTAATATAATTGCCTAGAAGACTTAGCGGTTATTAGAAATATTGTGGTGTGGATTCAGTACGAGTAGTGCATGGGGAGGGGGAAGACAGTTGTTAGGCGCAGGGGCTTTTACACATTTACTTTTCTCTAGCTGCCATTAGTGACTCAGCAGAGAGCTAGTGTGCCATGCATTTATTTACTTTTTCTAGATGCCACTAGTGCCTCGGTTGAAACACAAATGTGTCGTGCATTTACTTTCCTCTAGCTGCCGTTAGTGACTCACCCGAGAGACTAGTGTGTCGTATATTTATTTATTTTCCTCTAGATGCCACTAGTACCTCGGTTGAAACGCTAACGCACCGTGTTTCTAGTCTCGGAAGCCCTTGTGTGGAACGTTGTCTTCAAAATATATTTTCACATAAAATGGTTAAGGACCTTTATCTGTTTAGTCATATATACTTTTCTGTTGAGCTTTTATTATTCAGTTTAGGGCATGATATTATGTGTCTTGTTACGTCGCTCTGAGGACCTGGTTATTCCCTTGTTGTGTGTTCATGTCTTCCGCAGGTATCCTAGCCGGGATCGTGGTCTTCTCCATTTATTCGAAGATGACGTGACTTGGTTCCTCCTTGCTACTTCCACTTAGTCCTTTTATATATCATGTACTTCTTCCTTTTTATTTTGGTTGGTAGTGGATATGTCTCCACCAAACATATTGTATCAGAACAATTCATTATATGATATCTTTTATTCCTTTATTTTGTGGATGAGATTAGTTAGTTGTGGTTTACTACATTTTACAGCTTATGTATACATACAAGGCCCCTATACTTCGTATGTATAGCTGGCATGTCTACGTACTTAGTCCTACGTATTTTGGGAGTGGGGCGTTACACTAGTTCCGCTATGAAGGATTAGAACATGTCTTAGATCTGTTAAACTTCTATCGATCAATACGCACACCAAAACTAGGGGTCCGAGGAATTCCTAGTTCCATCAATCGGTATCAGAGCACCTTGGATCTACGTATTGATTGATACATCCATGTTGTCCAATAAAACTTGCGTTGTTTAATAGTCGATAGATGTAGATCTGTTCTAACTCGATTTTGCAAGCATCTTAGATCCAACTATTATGGTACAATGCATGTTTTGTTTGTGTAGTTTTAAACTACGGACATGTCATAGATGTTGTTGTTGTTGTAGATGTAATTAAAATCACGAGGGTTGATCGTGCTTATAATTTTAATCTTTCAATCTAGATTATGTGTCAACTCCTTCGGAAGGCATAGGATTGATGCAATTTTAATTATTTTTTGGTCAATCGTGATGGCGGTGGTGGTTGTTTCTGACGCCGGACGAGATGCTGGTTTTAAGCAGTCCAGAGGCAGACGGATGATTTTTAATGAAGGAATCGACAGCCAAAACCTTAAAAAAATTGGGGCGCTGCCCCAAATCTCGCGACCTTAAGTCTGTGCAGTACCAGATTTTGGATTCCGATAGTTGAGGATGGAGCAGAAAAGATGACCATAATAGTTGGATATTTTTTCTTCTTTTTATTGTCATTTATTTTTTCTGATTATGCATGTTTGTTATTCTGTATGTGTTTTTTACGAAAAACTAAGCCTGCATTAATAATAGACAACATGGACATAATATCAACTAGTAGAAAAACCCTCATTGTTAAATAACTAAGTGGGAGAGGGGATTTATTTAGTATAAATCTCATGGTCTCCATTACTGGTTTGTAGGTGATGTAATTATACTTGCTTGTTGGCTTTAGTGCCTTCCTCCATATCGGATGAGTATAATTATGGATCACCAGTACAAACTTTCTTAGGGATAATTGTAGAAAGTTACCTAGTATGTGTTCACTTCTCCATCTGAAGGAACTCATTACAAGGTAACGGACTTAGTATTAATTAATGGCATACACTTAGATACAAATAATGGTATTCTCCCCATCGGAGTCACTACTATTATTTGTATCACCAGAGCAAGACCAACAGATTAATTTTATTTGTCATAAAGTTAAGTTGACGTGATAGTAAATTTAATAGAAAAAACCTACTTGAACAAAGTTGAATTTGTATACGTCCACACTATCGTAGTATGCTAAATTCATGGTGTTCAAGGTGTTGGTAAATTTCTTATTATTGTTTTGAGGGAATCAATATTTAATTAATTCAAAAAAAATTGTCCTACATAATTTTTATTTATGTGATTCTCAGGATTTCAAAAATGGGTTCTTTCAGTTCACTTATGGTGATTCTTAAAGAAAACAAACTTACTATACCTAATTATATTGACTGGAAACATAATTTAGATATTGTCCTAACAACTGAATAGTACGAATATGGTACTCAATGAGGAATGCCCACCTAAGCTTGATGCTAATTCTGATGAAGAGGTCAAAGAGGCTTATAAGAAGTTGATAAAGGCAGATGAGATGGCACGGTGTTATATTCTGGCATCTATGTCAAATGTACTACAACATCAGCATCAAACTATAGCCACAACTTATGACATGATGTATAACCTCAAAAAACTCTTCGGACATCAGAGTAGAGCAGCTAGGCAGTTTGCTATGAAGTGTTTGATGAATACAAAAATAGCTGAAGGTACGCCAGTAAGGGATCATGTTCTCAAGATGATGGATCATCTGAATGAGATGGAGATCTTAAATCGATAGGGAATCCAGGTCAATATCATTCTCGGAACTATGCCCAAAAGTTTTGACAATTTTTACCTTAACTACAACATGAACAAAATGTTGTATAGTTTAGCAGAACTTACGAAAGAGCTACAAGATGCTGAAGCTCTCTTTAGGCAGAGTGGTCATATTTATGTTTCTGAAAAGGCTTGTACTTCTAAGCCAAAAGGCAATAAGAAGAAGAATAACATTCAGAAATAAGCAAACTCAGCAAAGAAGGGTATGGGACCTCAAGGCGCTGTAAAAAATTGAAAGGCAAATATTTTAAGTGCAAAGGGTCAGGACATTGGAATAGTGACTGTCCACTTCTCAAACAAGAGAACAAAAAAGGTATATCTCATTTACTAGTAGTTGAAATATATTTAGCGATGTTATCTACCGACACCTGGTGTGTAGATACATGAGCCACTAATCATGTCTGCAATATATTGCAGGATTCCAGGAAACCAGGCGGCTAAGTGATTGAGAGATATGCTTGTTCATGGGTAACGCTACAAAAGCAGCGGTCGCGGTCGTTGCAATAGGAGATGTTACTTTATCTTTTAGCAGAAATAAGTCTTTGATATTGAAAGATTGTCTTTATGCACCTTCATTTAGAAGAAATTTAGTTTCTATTTCTATGTTAGTTAAGGATGGATATTCGGTTTATTTAAATAATAATATTGTTATTAGAAAGAATAAATATTTTATCTGTTCTGGTGCATTAGTTGATAATATGTATGTCATTAATCCTATTTCACCTACAATGTAACTTATGAAAATGAATAATATGTCATCTAACTTAAATAAGAGAAAATAACCTTCTTCTGTGAACCAAACATATCTTTGGCACTTGCGATTGGGACATATTAACCTAAGAATGATTCAAAGACTAGTTGAAGATGGACCTTTGAGTTCAATGGAAGTGGAGGTACTACCAGTCTGTGAATCCTGCTTGGAAGGTAAAATGACCAAAAGGCCTTTTACGGCGAATGAGTATAGGGCCAAAGATGTGTTGGAATTGGTTCATTCTGATTTGTGTGGACCCATGACTATCCAGGCTAGAGGTGGCTTTGAATATTTTGTCATATTTATTGACGATTATTCAAGGTATGGATACATTTATTTGATGGGCCGTAAGTCTGAGTGCTTTGAAAAATTCAAAGAGTACAAGGCTGAAACGAAGAAACGTCATGGAAAATGTATCAAGTCATTACATTCAGATCGTGGTGGTGAGTACCTTTTTGAGAATTTAGGGATTATTTATCAGAGACTAGGATTACATCCTAATTGACTACACTTGGAACGCCCCAACAGAATGGTGTAGCCGAAAGAAGGAATACAAATCTTATGGAGATGGTTAGATCAATGATGAGTTATTCAGATTTACCAGATTCATTTTGGGGATATGCCTTAGAGACTGCAACTTATATTTTAAACATGGTTCCTTCTAAGTCAGTACCTCTTACTCCCACAGAGTTGTGGATTGGGCGTAAGCCTAGTCTGAAACATGTTCGAATTTGGGGTAGTCCAGCACAGGTGCTGAATGGGAAAGCAGATAAGTTGGAATCTCATACAGAAGTATACTTAGTTGTAGGCTATCCAAGAGAAACGAAAGGAGGTTTTTTTTATAGTCCTAAGGATCAGAAGGTCATTGCTCGCACCAATGCCCGATTCTTATAGGAAGACTGTGTGATGAACCATAAACCCACAAGTAGATTTGTTCTAGAAGAACTGAGAGGTGAGACACCAAGTACTTCAGTACCAACAGTACAAGAGGATGAACCACAAGTAACTGCACAACGTGTCACAAAAAGTAGTAGGAGGGTTGTGATATAACCTGATAGATATATGTTCTTGGAAGAGTCGTCAGACTTCGTCCCTGAGGAACACGATTATGATCCCTATACCTACAATAAAGTACTCCAAGATAAAGATGCAGAGTCTTGGCAAAAAGTAATGATATCTGAAATAGAATCTATGGATTCCAGTCAGGTCCAGGAGCTTGTAGAACCACCCGTTGGTGTAAAAGCCATTGATGCAAGTGGGTTTATAAGAGAAAAAGAGGATCAGACGGTAAGGTTGAAACCTTTAAAGCTTGGCTTGTTGCAAAAGGTTTTACTCAAAGAGAGGGTATCAATTATGAGAAAACATTTTCGCTAGTAGTCATGCTTATGTCTATCCGGATTCTTTTATCTATTGCAGCTCATCTCGATTATGAGATTTGGCAAATGGATGTCAAGACAGCTTTCCTTAATGGAAGTCTTGAGGAAGACATCTATATAAAGCAATCAGATGGGTTCATCGAAAAAGGCCAAGAGCATCTTATTTGTAAGCTCAAGAAGTTTATTTATGGACTTAAGCAAGCTTCCAAATCTTGGAACATATATTTTGATCAAGTGATAAAATCCTATGGATTTGATCAATGTCAGGATGAATCATGTGTACACAGAAAGTGTGACGGAAATGTGGTGGTATTTCTAGTACTTTACGTAGATGACATCTTGCTCATTGGAAACAATGTGAATGTGTTATCTGATGTAAGGGTATGGTTATCCAAACAGTTTGATATGAAGAACTTGGGAGAAGTAGGTTACATCCTTGGGATCAAAGTTCTACGAGATCGTAAGAAAATGATATTGGGCTTGTCCCAAGCTTCCTATATCGATACTCTACTAACTCGTTTTAGCATGCAAAATTCTAAGAAAGGTTTCTTACCTTTTAGGCATGAGATTGCTCTATCAAAGGAGCAGTGTCCAAGGACACCTAAAGAGATAGAGAACATGAAAGTAGTTCCTTATGCTTCAGCAGTAGGAAGTTTAATGTATGCAATACTATGTATGAGATCAGACATCTGCTTTACCGTTGGCATGGTCAGCAGATATCAGTCTAACCCAGGACAAGAGCACTGGACTTCCGTAAAGCATATTTTGAAGTATCTGAAGAGGACTAAAGAGTATATGCTAGTTTACCAGGCAAATAGTTTAGTTCCTTTGGGGTATAAAGACTCAATTTTCAGTCAAATAGGGATTCCAGGAAATCTACCTCGGGTTATGTATTTACATTGGGAGGTGGAGCCATTGTGTGGAGGAGTATCAAGCAAAAATGTATTGTTGATTCCACCATGAAAGTCGAGTATGTGGCAGCCTCTGAGGCAGCCAAAGAAGCGGTTTGGCTCAAAAACTTCCTATTGGACTTGGATGTGGTACTTAGTTTGCCTAAGGCTATTACACTTTATTGTGATAATAGTGGTGCAGTTGCAAACTCGAAGGAACCACGATCCCATAAGAGAGGTAAACACATTGAGCACAAGTACCACCTGATACGAGATTTCCTAAAGAAAGGAAAAGTTATTGTGATCAAGATAGCATCAGCCGACAACCTAGCTTGTCCCTTTACAAAAAGCTTACCATCTAAGGGTTTTGATAGTTATGTTGAGAGAATGGGAGTCAGATGTGTAGCAGCATGGCTTTAAGTATAAGTGGGAGATTTGTAACAGTATACTGAAAAGTAATCCTTAGAGTATAAGTGGTAGATTGTTAGGGTTATATACTAAAAGTCTTACTTTTGTATTAACTTTATTTTCTTAAATTTTGAATGAGAATCATATGGGCAAATGTTTGCATATTGTATTTGTTGCAAGTGTTAATGCAAGTGTCTGATATTCTATATTGTAGATAATATGGTGTGTGGTGTCACACAGAAGATTATATTATCAGTTTCCTATGGAATATATAAATAGTTCATAACCTAGATAGACTTGGACAATCTATTGGAAAGAGTTTAATCTGGGATTAGTATCTTGACTATAGGTTTACACTAGTATACTTTATGTGTATTGAACATGACCACTTGAGGTTATTCTCTTTGTACTGACTACATAAGAGAACAAACACCTCTGTTATTATGGATGCTTGTGCTCTTAATCTAGATATAATAACAGACATGTATATGCAGTGTGTATTACTTTGACTCATAAAAGAGTTATATTCATTATGGGTAAAACAACCTCTATGAATTGGGTAATAACATTGTATGTATGATGGACTATTGATTATAAAAGGAATCCATGTCCCGATACGTCGGGTTGATGATGTCCCCTTAAAGAGCTCATAAGGATTGTCATGTAAACCCTGTAGGTGGATTATATCCGACATGACAAATAAAGTTAAGTGATACTACTTAAGGATAAAAGATGTCGATCAATATAGTTGTCAGTAACTTAATTTGATCGACGGATATTCGATATATTAACATGGGGAGCCAAATGAGCATATAATAAAAAGAGGCCACAATCATAATTTGGGATTAGGAAGGTAGTGCAACAATAGCTCTTTAGTGGACCGAGCTATTGTTAATGGACCTGAGTTGTGTGTTCGGGCTGAACACGAGAAACCCAGATCCGTTATGAGACATAACCCTAATTTTTTCTCATGGTCCATGCCATAGCCTTATATATATCCTTTATTCTCTGGCCGTCACAATTATATAAAAAATAAGAAGCTTTCTCTAAATTCGTGATTCACGTAAGGAGAGAAAGGGAGGGCTGCCAAGTAGAAGAATATGTTGGGAGATCGTCGCCCACACGACGTCCAACCCGAGGAAGGAATACGTGTAGAAGATCTTGGGGTCATGAATGCTCGAGGTTGCTAGAAAGTGTCTTCTTCTTACTGTCGCAATTATAATTCGTGAACCCTAGTTCCGCTATGAAGGGTTAGAACACGTCTTAGATCTGTTAAACTTCCATCGATTAATACACACACCAAACTAGGGGTCCTGGGAATCGCTAGTTCCATCAGCAGGGAGTAGCTCACCGACAGATCGGGGTCAGCTATGGCGACGGCGGATCTGGATATGGTTGGTGCAGTGCTGGTTCGCCGGAGACAGAGAGGAGTGGTGGTGGTTGCAGTAATATAGGTGGCCGACGATGATAAGTGGTAGTAGTGGATGGTGGCGAGGTTGGTGAATGGAGGAGGAAAGAGACTGCAGGGGTGTGGAGGCGGTGGTCGTAGCGGTAGGTGCTCGTAGAGCGGTGGTTGGAGATGGTCGGACAATGGTGGTTCGTGTGGTGTTGGTGATGATGACGGTGGTGATGCTGGCAAATGATGGTGGTAGCGACGGTGGTCAGGTGATGGCCGAACAATGGTTGTCTACAAGGGGTGGTGGTGATGGTGAGACATGGAAGGAGGTTCGAGCAAGAGGAGGAGAAGGTCGGCCAGAGGCGGATGCAGGAGCTTGGCCAGGCGGGGTTAGGTTGGGAATGGTGGTGTTGGTCTTTAGTAAATTATTGTAATAATTATTGTGTAAGAAAATTGGATGGGGAGTGTCCCATTAAATAACTTTGTGGAGCTTGTTCCCCAAGCATGGAAATATAATAAAAATGAAATAATGAAAAAGGAGAGGGCATGAAGAGGAGTGGAGGAAACTAGGAGAAGCTCCTAGAAATTTCTAGACCCATAGCTTAGCTATGACTAACTAATCACATGGCTAATTTTCATGCTCACATGGCCTAATGACCGTGACTAACCAGTTTACTAATTAGCCATAACTAATTAGTTACCAACTAACTAGCTATCACATGGCTAGCAAAATCTTTAGTCATGACTAATAATTAAGGACTATTATCTACTTAGTACAACTTAATAATTAAAAATAATTTTACAAAAATTCAAGAAGAAAATTTATAATCATTCACTCGGTTAATTAAGTCTCTGACTATTTCAAAATGAAATTAATAAGATTTTGAAAATAAATTCGCATTCCAAAAATTTGAGAAAAAATATATTATAATTTTTAAAAAATTTAGAAATTCGATCATAAGGGGTTACAGTCTTGACCAAGCAAATCTCTAAATAATTCTTCCGTATAAATCCAATCCAAACGACCTTCGAGCCAACAAATCATCTCAACGCACCATACGGAACGAGGCATTATAGTAACTGCCCTCAAAGGGGTACCATATGTAGAACCCTAGAGGGGGGTGAATAGGGTAATAAAAATAACTTAAGCACAAGAAGCAATATACGTCAAATAAAAAGATAGAGTAAGAAGATCAAACATAAGATGTATCCTGATATCCTAGCTTGAGGCAATCCAGCCCCGGAACTCTCTTCGGCTTAAATCCAATATTTAATAAAAAAATAGTACATACGAGTTTGGATCCGAAGAACTCGCCAACTTCAACACGAGTTTGGATCTGAAGAACTCGCCAACTTCAACACACGAGTTTTCTTACGAAGGCTCGCCAACTTCAAAGAAATGAGAAGAGAACTTATTGATCTTCTAACACTTGAAGATCGAAAATTACAACTCTTAAATACTCTAGCACTTCGGAAGAGGATGACAATTAAAAGCTTGGTAGAGTATTAATGGTGGAGCTCTTGGTTGTTTGGAAAATTTATGGCAAGAGTGGATAAACCTTCAAGAAAAAAGAAGGCTTGCATTTAGAAAGAAACCAAGAGTAGGTAGCATTCAATGCTCCTGGATACAGGCTGACCGGTATACCATCGGTATGGACCGGCATGCCGTCGGTATGCCGGTCAAACAGTAATGGTCATAATTATATCCGTTGGGAGCATTTAATGCTTGCCATTAATGCTAGTGTTTGCCATTCAAAAATCAAATTTCGTAACCCGGTATACCGTCGGTATGCCGTGGTATGCCGTCGGTATACCGATGTTTGTCACAGAACATTTTGTGATAAACAAAACGGTATACCGTCGGTATGCCGGAGCATACCTTCGTTATGCCAATGTTTGTCACAGAATGTTTTATGGCTCACAAAACGGTATACCGCCGGTATGCCAGAGTATACCGTCGGTATGTCGATAATTATCACAAAACGTTTTGAGGCAAACAAAACGGTATACCGTAGGTATGCCTGAGCATACCATCGGTATGCCGATGTTTGTCACAGAACGTTTTGTGGACCACAAAACTGTATACCGCCGGTATGTCGGAGCATACCGTCGGTATGCCGATATTTCTCACAGAAAGTTTTATGGTCAACAAAATGGTATACCGCCGGTATGCCGGAGCATACCGCCGGTATGCCATTCTATAAGGTATTGATTTTTGACTTAAGAATAGAAAGCTTTTAGTTTTGTCATCCAACCTTAAGTGTTTACAGAAAGACCTAGACCTTGTACAGACTCGAAATCTTGAAGTGTAGAGAGCCGTCTTTTTAAGGAACGCCGGTCTTTGCTTCAGTCTTCAAGGCACAGGTTGGTAATCTTGAATAGACACACTACAAGAAAAATGATCATTTACGGCGCACGAAACGCGCCGTAAATGATCATTCACGGCGTACATGTTGGTGCCGTAAAAGGCCATGCCGTAAATGACCATATTATTTACGGCGCGCATTTGAACGCTGTAAATAACCCCTTCATATTTTTTACAGCGTTCTAATGTGCGTTATAAAAAAGTGGAGTGGATTATTTACAGCATTCACGTGTGCGCCATAATTAATAGGATCATTTGGGGCATAGTCTTTTACAACGCGCATCTGAACGCTGTAAATGATCCATCTCCATCTTATTACAACGTGCATTCGAACGCTGTAAATGACTCTTTCTATATTTTTACAACATGCAGTAGAATGCTGTAAATGATCATCTTTATTTTTTACAACGTATCGCCGAACGTTGTAAAAAATGTTTATCCATCTTTTTACCGTACACATTAGTATGTTGTAAATGACCATTTTTATCTTTTTACAACGCTCAATCGAATGCTGTAAATGACCCACTCAATCTTTTTACAACACACTACGAACGTTGTAAATGATCCTATCCATCTTTATACAACTTGCATTCGAATGCTGTAAATGTCCTAACAATACAGAGACATTTGTTCCTGACATAACAATCATGCATGCATGGATGAAGCAAGCTGAGGGAACAAATACAATAATAGCACCCAAATATATAGTGAAGCTTTGCCAAGTTCAAATGACACAATCACAAGTGCTAGTACAGTTCAAATTCATCACAAATGCAAATGTCAAACAAATATTCGGTAAAGCTTCTTCCAAGTGCAACGAAAACAAATATTCAGTAACAATTCAAATTCAAATGACACATTAAACAACTATTCAGTAAACATTCTGCCAAGTGCAACAAAAATAACAGTTCAAATTCAAATGAAAAAAATTACAACTTTCAATTGATAAGATCTCCTTGTCGTTGTCTTGTATATTGAAAGAAAAACCACATCATTCATCTCTTCTTCAGTTGATAAGATTGCCCTGAGTTGCTTTGGGAACAAAGTATTGAGTTCCTGTCATAAAAATTACAACATTAAATTAGCACCCAAGGGTTAATAAGTTTGCACCAAAATAAGATATTAATGAAAAGAAAAAGATAAAATTCCCTCAGAATAGAACATACGATTTCATTGTCACACAGATCAGCATTAGCATGGTTCAGTTGAGCATCATAGGGAATCAAACTGATAAAAAAATGCAGGTTCCTGATAACTTGATTATCATATTTTCTGTTCACTCTCATACTGATTTAAATGATAAAAAAATGTAGGTTCCTGATAACACTTCTTAGCTCAGACAATCATGTGTTCAATTCCCTGATCTTCCAGTAAATGGAATCAAAGGGGATCATTTGCTTTAGAAAAAAGGGGATCATGTGTTAAATCATGTTTCATGTTATGCTTTTTGTCAATTCTACATATATTATCCAAGTATCAAGTTCAAATCAAAGGGGATCATTTGCTTTAGAAAAATACAGGTTCCACAAGCAAAGTAAACTATAAAAGCAACACAAAATATGAATTAGCACTAACTGGCAAGATGTAACTTACAGATTGTTATTGTAATATATGTAACCACCAGGTTCAGCTTCATTTAATATGATTCTAGTTGAAAATTAAATGTGTTTCAACTGGAAATTAAAGAATGACTGATAACCGATTTACCATCTCACATGGTTGTTCCTAGACTAACCTTCCAGACATGATGTCATGTTCTTTGAAAGTAGAGCGATTTGTTGGATGTGGCTGAGCCATAGTCGATGCTACCATTGCTTATTATTAAAGGGGAGAAACAAGGGGAGTACTTTTAGGCATAAATGAGATAATTCGTATCCTTAAAAAATAGCATGTGGAGTTTTAACTGATTATTACATCGAATCCTAATGTAGTCAACTCTGTATCATGAAATTTAAGTTACAATATTCTTCATCAAGCCAAGGTTCATAGACTAATATTGTATCATTGTTGAAGTTTACTTGCCTACGTGTGTTATCCTGGTTCAACTGAAAACACAAGTTGTTAAGTGTGTTCCACAACAACGAGAATTTGTTACGTGTGGTCAAAAAAGATTACTTACTCGTGACTGTATTGATACACAAGCCAGTAAAATCTAAACAAAAAGTAGCATAATTAGGAGATTCTAACCAAATTTAAATGATATGTAAACCTCATCGATGCCATTAAAGCGACCAAGTGGATAAGTATTCCATAGTAAAATCAACAGCCTCTGACTCATAAAAATATAAGGAAAACAAGGCCTCAAACCCGTCAAAAGACTAGGTTCACATGATTCAAGAGAAGTGCAGATGCAATCTATATATCCAAAATGCTCAAAGTTGAAAGTCATGCATGTATGGGAGGTATCCAAATTAATCTCAACGAAAGTCATGTATGGGAGGTATCTAAATTAAGTCCAAGTGGTAGTGTGTGTCTATTAAAAGCATTTCCAATTGAAAAATGACAGAAGCAGAAGTAGAAGCAGAAAAATGACAGAAGCATTTCTTTAATTTCCAGTTGAAAAATGCCAGAAGCAGAAGTTGAAAATTTAACTTAGTAGGAGATGCCCAAGGAAGCTGAGAATCCAGTTGAAACACATTTAATTCCAAAAACATTTTCACATCTAGCTTCATCACATGATATCTTCTTTAATATTAAAAGCATTTGACGATATTTTTTTCTAGTTGGTTTAGCATACAACGTAGCAGGTATTCTTGTCATCTAATGATTCTTTCTATCAGAATAAAAGTTTAGATCATAAAGTTTACATGAAATTTTTTCGGATAACAAGTATGATGGTAAAAAAGCTTGGTGAGATTTATTCTTAATCTAGTCTGATAAATCATTATAGCATGTCTCCGAACTACTGATTAACCATGTTGTAGGCATCAAGACCTTTTAATTACAAAATCCTGATTTACTGCATGATCCTCTATGGCCTTTCTGGTATCCCTATGTTCTAATGCCAAATTCACTTCAGCATCATATAAGGCTCCTTCATAAATGTGAGACTATAAACTCACTTCTTTTTTTCTAGAAAACAGATTTTGCTGCAACCCTTTTATCTTTGTGTATTTTCTTTGTCCTTCATAAAGATTTCACCTTCTTGTATAATTTGCTTAAGGCTAAAAGTTGGGGTAAAAATTTAGAAGCATCACCATCATCTTTATGGCCTTCCAGGTTACCATCATCATTGTTCATTAACCTATCCTTGGGGATCATGTGTTCAATTCCCTGATCTTCCAGGTTACTAATTTAAAGAATTGTGTCATCATTGCTTTACCACATGACTTACATTGCACTCAAAAAGCAGAACAGAAAACAATATCATCATATAAAAAAAAGAGTTCCAAGACAATGAGGAAAATATCATATAGAGTTCCAAGACAAACCTCATAAGTGTATGTCCACATTTCATTGTTCAGTCCAGACTTTGTTCATTAACCTGTCCATGAAAAAGAATCACATAGTTTAAAAAATGCTTAAAAATCACATAGTTCTAGAAATACTTAAGATTAACATAGTTGTACCTCAAATAAAGAAGCCTAGTCCAATTTGATATATCTTATGGGCCATGCAATCGTACTCTGTTCAGCACAAGAAAGTTTACCGAACTCAGCTGTTGGTCGATACAAAACAATGTCATTAATTACATCACGAACCTAAACTTTCCAACAATCATGGCCTAAAGGAACATGATGGACCAATGCACTTGGATCTGTTGATGCAATTTCAGCAGTAGCAACAACAACTTCATCTTTCGCAAACCAACTAAGCAATTTGCACATCCTATTCTCAATATTAGAACCTTTAGCTCCACTCGCTAATTCATGTTGTCTTCTTTGTGTTCCTTCACAACCAAAATCTTGTATACTTGCTGCACTTCCTTTATTGCTTTTTTTGTTTTGTGCTCTCTCGCTAGCGAAAATTTGAATGCTCTTATTGCCTTTTTGTTTTCCCTGATCATTTTGTATTTTCTCATCTTTAGAACTTCTACCAATTGTATCTTCCTTCTGTTTGCTTTTTGCTCTCTCATTACAAGATAGTTGATCGTTGGTATTTTCTTTGCGTTTTCTTTTCGCTATCTCATTGGCCGAAAGTTGAACACTTGTATTTTCCCATTATCATTATATAAGTAGGTCAAATATCAAATTTTGTGATCAAGTGCATTGACAAAACCAAAAGAAAAGTTAATATGGATATTTCATAAACTTACAGAGTTATTTCCTCCTTTGTCGAACCGACCCAAAAGATCTTTCACCAAGCCCTTCAAGCTCTCCAATTCATTCTCTAATCTTGTGACTTTATTACCCATATGAATTTGACCATCCACTTTTGAAGGATTTGCTCCAAATCCAAACCCTCTTACTCGTCCTCGTGGATCCGGACCAAGTACTTTTGCTACGGCATCATTTGTTTTAGAAGTATGTTGTGACGGGTCTTCCTGAGCCTTGTATTGCTTTACTTGTTGCTAGAAAAACACAAATTGGAGATATATAAATACTAAAATATAAAAACAAACAAAAGAGCGCTTAAATATACAACAAGATATTGTTACCACTATATCCGAGTCTTGAACTTCCCCATCTGAATTGGTCTTTCGTGCTTCATATGCATGAATCCAAACATCGGCCCTTGAAATTGCTTCAGGTGTCTCACTTTTTTGCTTCTGCAAAATAACAAATATAGATAACTACAGTAATCTCACATTTTAAACCAAGAATGAACCTAACATATTATTCTTATCAAATCGTCTTCGACAACGGCAAAACTTTTTCTACTTGTACGATGCACTAAATCAACTTGTTTTGCTCGCATCTCTTTGAATTTTTCAGTTCTTTCCTATGAAAAAGATTAGGGGAAAAAACGTTGGTGATATAACAAGATACAAAAGTGTAAGAAAAAATAGAGTTAGGGAATAAAACATTGAAGTATGTACTACGAAATCTCAAAACTAGAATTACCAAAAAAGTATGACTTGTTCTGGCTTTAATAAAAGACATCCACTTATCCATAGATTCAATGTTTGCAGGTTTAAGGAGGCTAGCAGCACGTTGTAGGCCTACCACTTCCGCTTGCGTCCTCACTTGTTTCACCAAATTGGATCTCCATTCTCGCCAAATCTTAAGTAGCTTTCTAAAAGTATAATCCTTGTGGCACTCATCAATAGCAAAATTTTGCTGCAAAAATATGATCCAAATTTGGTTGTTAAATATCATGTAAAATATAAGAAACAAGTCAATAGTAATACTAACAAACTTACCGTTACATGTTCCCAAATCTGATCTTTGAAATCAATTGAGACATCCTTCTATTTAGTCATATTAACTGGTAGCAGCTCTCTTGCCGTCATGCCTAGGAAAGAACTAAACTTTGCAGCATTTTCCTTAATGGGTTGGCCTCTATGGTTGAAATCAAGGGGGGGAGGAACATGCTTAGCTTGTTTGCTAACTGCCAAACATTTTGCCTTACCCCTAGCACAGTTTGATTGCAGAATGCATGTTACCTAGGACATCTTTATTGCAGTGATTGATATATCCATCATGAATATATGGCGTTATCGATTGCCTGATTGTTATGGTTCTAAATTTTCCGTCTTTATATCTGTGATTGACATCATTTGGTTTTACAGCTGCTGGCTTTTCACATGGAAACTTATTGGAATATATAAGACCCTTTAGATGTCTCAAATCGATTAGCATAAACTAGCCATACAATACCAACCAGTAAAAATGGCACGAAAAGGAAATCAGCATAAAAATGGTTTGGACAGCAAAAGCACCACCCGTAAACAAGCAAATTCAGAGTCTGTGGATGTATCTTTGTCAGAGGGAAAAGAGTATATACATGCACATGGCGAAAACACTGTTGACAGAGAACTGCCAGATGGTGAAAACATTTGCAGGTTATTCAAGTTTTCCTATATTTTGCCTAAAAGTATTGACCAAATATTGCTAAATTTATTCTGCAGGATGCATGCAACAAATTTATTCTACAGGATGCATGCAACAGAAAAAGTAACCAACAGAATAAACATATATTGCTAAATTTTGCTTCAATTACTTTACTACGATTTGTCAGAGAGAAGGTATGTTTAAAGTTAAAAAAAACTAAAAGTTGGAACTTACTTCTTCACCGTTTTTAGTCATCTTATTGACCAAATATTTATTCTCAGATAATTTGATCAATCTTCACCGTCTTCACTTTCAGTCTGTTAAGAAAACATAATATATAATTCATTAGATTCATAAAATAAACATCTACTCAAACAATAAATCAAGATTAATATAGATAATTATATAAATGGCCTTGGTACGATTACCGATACATAAGATAGATCCTCATAATCACGTATTACACAATCTTCATCATCAATATCAAAGTGAAGGTGTGATACATCTAAAGGAGTGCATGGCATGTATTCATTCCCATCATCCGTCTCATTCCCATAAAAACCTCTTTGTGGTGCTTTCAATACAATATACCAATTCGATGTGTCCGACTCTCTTGAATAAAATATCCGTTTTGCTTGTGATGCAAAAATAAATGGATCCCTCTCAAATTGATGTTGTCCTTGATGGAGGTTAACTAATGTAAATCCATCTTCAACTTTGATACCATTTTTTATATTTGCCCAATCACAATCAAATAAAGGTATTTTAAATTTGTAGTAGTCCAGTAACATGATATCTTTTATGATACCATAGTAAGTTACTTTTCCTACTACTTGTGAAGAATCTTTCGCACTTGCTCGACACATTGTTTCTGCTTCAATAGAAACCCCACAACTTTGTGTGCTTTTCTCGGCATCCTTTATGTGAAATCGATTTCCTTTGATAACATAACCAGAATAAAACTTTACTTCTCTCTTAGGCCTACATGCAAGCCATCTAACAATATCTGATATTGGAGTACTACTGCCACTTCTTACTTCATTTTCCAGCCATTCACTAAACGTGTTCATATGTTGCTTTTCTAAAAGAGATTCATTCTTGGCCAAACGTTTATCTAAACGTATAAGCTGTTCTTTGTGCATTCTGGAACAATAAAAAGATAAGTTAGAGTGTAAATAATGAGGATTAAAATTTAAAAAAATTACTATAGAATTATAACTTACTCTCTCCATGGATCAACTTCCGCGGTATTCTTCAACACATAACGATAGGCAATCTCTAATATAGAAGAAGTCATTTGACATTTTTGTCCTACCTTGACCAAGTGGTCGTCCTTCTACTATTGTTCTATCTTCAAAATCTTCATTGCGCCTATGTTGATGCCCTATATCAGCTGCTTGTCTTATGTATCCAGAACAAAAATGTGTCAACTCATCAGCTAAATACTTCTCAGCTATGCATCCTTCGGGATTAGAACGATTCTTAACATATCCTTTTAGGACCTTCATATACCTAATCATGATTACATAATAAATTTAAGCTTTATAAGTAATCAGATTAGGCTATAATTAATATAGAGATATACCATAAAAATTGATCCTCATATTTCAAAAGGGTACATCCATCTGAAAGGTACCGGTCCAGCAATCAGCGCTTCTTGTCCAAGATGAATAGTTAAATGGACCATAATGTCAAAAAAAGACGGAGGAAAGAACATTTCCAACATGCACAAAGTTTCAGCAATTTCATCTTCAAGAAGCTCTAGTTTATTTTTATCAAGTACCCTTTGACATAATTGATTAAGAAATGCACAAAGGCGAAAAATAGCAATCCTCGGTCCCTGAGGTAAAAGTCCTCTCAATGCCACCGACAACACTTGTTGTACTAAGACATGACAATCATGGGACTTGAGGCCGTAAATCTTGTGGTCTTGTAATGACACTCGATTTGCAATATTTGAACTATAGCCATCTGGCAATCTCAAATTTGCTAATCTCTCACAAAATATATGCTTCTCTTTCTTTGAAAGTACGTACGCAGGTATAGTACCTTTTGAACTACTAAACTTATCATCTTAGAGATGTAATTTTTTTCTGATGCCCATCACCTTCAAATCTTTTCGAAAATTCAAATTATCTTTCGTTTTCCCCTTTATATTCAATAGAGTGCCAATAATACTCTCACAAATATTCTTTTCAATGTGCATTACGTCTAAATTGTGTCGTAATAGCAAAATCTGCATTATAAAGAGAATACATATTAAATTTAACAACTAATATAAATAAAGAAAAAAAAGGGAAAAAAATACCTCCCAATATGGTAACTCGAAGAAAATAGGTTTCTTTTTCCATCGCTTTGTAAGCTGTGTAGGATCATCACCATCATTATAATCGATTTCTTTATTTCTCTTCTTTCTATTTTCATGTTGTTGACTCTTTGACTTTCCCCAAACATTTACAATATTGTTGACCACTTGAAGAACCTCTGAACCGGTTAATTTTTTAGGCCTCAATCGATGTTCTTCGGTTCCATCAAACCATGATGCTTTCAACCGCAAAGGATGATTAGGTGGAAGAAAAATCCTATGGCACATGTAAGCAAAATTTTTTCCATTTTTCAGCCATTTTGAGCATGTCTGAACACCACAAACAGGACATGCCTTCTCACCCTTTGTAGAATATCCTGATAAATTTCCATACGCTGGAAAATCATTTATTGTCCACATCAAGATAGCTCTCAAAGTAAATGTGGTCTTAGTGAATGCATCGTACACACTAACTCCGTTGACAAATAATTCTTTTAAATCTTCTATAAGTGGTTCCAAATATACATCTATATCATTTTCTGGTTGTTTCGGACCTGGGATAAGTAATGACAACATTAAATTTTCTTTAGACATGCATAAAGAAGGAGGGAGATTATAGGTAACCAAAATCACAGGCCAACAACTATATCTTGAACTAAGATCACCAAAGGGGTTAAATCCATCGGAAGAAAGACCAAGCCGAAGATTACGAGGATCTGATGCAAAAGTTGGAAATTTACTATCAATCTTCTTCCATGCAAACGAGTCAACTGGATGGCGCATCATGCCGTCCTGGCTTGTGTTATTGTAATGCCATGTTAATTGTTCTGCCTTTTCAGATGACTTAAACATTCTCCTAAACCGAGGTATGATTGGAAAGTACCGCAAGACCTTTGCTGGAATTCCTTTATGAACCTTTTGAGTACGCTTATTAACCTTCTATCGTAATTCACCACATTTTGGACACATCTCCATATGTTCTAAATTCTTTCTAAATAAACAACAGTCATTCACACAAGCATGTATCTTCTCATACCCTAAATCAAATGCCTTGAGAAACTTCTTCATAGAGTATAATGAATTCGAAAGTATGTTATCATTTGGTAGCAAATCCCGAATGATGTCAAGAAGTTCATCAAAACCAGTATCAGATAGGCTATACCTAGCTTTATACTTGTATAAAATAACCGTAGCAGACATCTTTGTGATGGTACAACCCGAATATAAAAGAAGTTCCGCCTCCTCCACTAAATCTTTCAAATCAGGCTCTATTCTTTCATCTGTAGGTTCCATAATATCATCAGCAGCATAAAGTGCATCTTTGTACATGTTATAGGTCTCTGGAAACTCTAAATTTTTATCTTCTAATGTATTCAGCTTTTCTCCATGAAAGATCCATATAGTGTAACGAGGATGCATACCATTTATAATCAAGTGATCATATACGGCATCAAAACTATGGTATTGTAGGTTCATACAACGACTACAAGGGCATTGAGTCTTTTGTAGATCCACCTTACTTGCTTGAACCATATCCACAAATTTCCTTGCACCATCATGATAGGCCTTACAAGTTCTAAAGATCAAGAAAAAAAATGAGAAGAAGGAAAAAATCAATCTTTTTTTACAAAGAAACGAAACGACACAGTATGTATATTCATACGATTATATAGTTTAGAGGTTTTTAAAATAACCTTGAAAGATGTATCCAACTTTTATCCATGATGTTCTATTTTCCTTGGAAATCCTCCTAAAACACCAGCAGCGCGTCGATCCCTGCCGAACCCTAGTTTTTTGGGGGAAATAAACTGAAGGCAAAGCTGTAGGCTCAACAGTGAAAATTTTTGACACATCAAAAATGCTGCAATTTCAGCCGTAGCCATCAAAAACTGGATTGAAGGATTAACAAAACACAGTGCATGCCAACAAGGAGGACTACAATATAAACTAGAGGGAAAGTTGTGGTAAGAATCAAGAGATGTTATTTCATTTACCATCATAGTTACATTAGTGCATAAAGTTCACGATGACATTCTTATGCTATGTACTTTCTATTACACTTCCAAGTTTCCACATAGAATCAGAATGATTTTCCATAATAAATGCAGGTTGCATATTGTTTCAACTTAACAAATTTTAATGCTAAATGCATAAACAAATGTGTACCAAGAAGTCTTCCAGATTGCATATTGTTTCAACTTAACAAATTTCAGGTTTCACGTTCCAACAAGACAAGAATACAATATACACTATACTGAGAAGTTATAAATCACATAATTGATCCAAGAATACAAAATAAGAAATTGATATACATATTTGACCCAAGAATAAAATATTTTCAAATTATAAAATCAAATAAAGGAAGACAAGACAATAGTAATGGACACTTCTTGCATTCTTGCATATTTGCATAACCTGGAGCTAATTCCAAGGTTCCAGACTTAAAACTCCACATTGACATGAACCAGTGTGCCAAGATATATCGATATATAAAAATTCACTAACATAAAAAGATTTGGAGATGTATTGTACTTAAATATTAAACACTTATTTTGTTGCTTGCCCATAAAGAATTACTACATCTTCGTCTCTCAAGCTCGAAAAGGGAGAGTCAGACTTTGACTTTAGAATACCACAATACGGCTCAAATTACACAGAAGAAAAATGAACAGGAACCCAGTATTATAAATAAAATGTTTAGTTTATTTGTGCTCACATGAAAGATATTGCAGTAAGCATAAATCAAGTTCACTGCTACTATTAATAGGATCCACCTTCAAATTGTTAACATGATTATCCAGCCCTACTGGATAAAGGAATGAGAGCATATTGAGGTAATCGCCATATGGTTATCCTAAAAACCCTATAAATATATGAGATAGTGTACAAAGTGAACAATATCATCTAAGGAAAAAATCATCATATAAAAAGAAATATATACTTTTACTTTTTTTCTCAATAGGAGCAGTCTGTAGAGAGA
Source organism: Iris pallida (assembly GCA_029216955.1). NCBI lineage: Eukaryota > Viridiplantae > Streptophyta > Magnoliopsida > Asparagales > Iridaceae > Iris > Iris pallida. Next base: position 8,390,276 of record JANAVB010019794.1, read on the forward strand.
TGTTTGAATTGTTAAAAATGTTTGAAACTATCAAGTTCTGAAAGTCGTTAACTATAATTACTTGAGACGAGAACTGATGTTGCATAGTAAAGAAAATTATAAGCTACAAAAAGAAAATGAGGACGTAGATAACAGTTTCAAAGACAAAAGATCAAGCATATGTACTAGCTAGAACCATAACTGCAGTCATATGGCATATGAAAGGAACCTGAGAATATTTTAGGAAGGGAAGAACAAGCAGAAAGGGGTGGTAAGGAAAATATATGAAGACATAAGAATCTTGATGACCAAATCTAACCTGAAGACTAAGGAGGATATTGTCAATATTAAAATCCTTAAGGGATAGCGTCTACATATTAACTTTAATTAAGATATGTATATGAGAGTGTAAAGATCAGATTGTATATATAAGTAATTCTTGACATCTCAATAAAATTTGTTACCATTCAAAATAAACACAAACTGTAAAATTGGCATTTTTCACACACTTGCTTACTCTTGTTTAATATCCACAAGTAAAAACCATATCAATTCGATTTTTTTTTCAGTTTTATATTAGAACATATCATCATGTATCCCCCCGTAGAAATAAGACATTATTTCAATTTTTTTTCCAATTCTACATTAGTAAGTGTATCCAGAAGTTAGTATGTCTCCTATTTTTTGTGGTCTATGAAGATTAACTGGGTGCAATAATATGTAATACCATCACAACAGAGTCGAGGATTGAGAAGAGATGTATCTTGACATGGATATTAAAAGGATTGTGATGGCAACCCTAGAGCGGGTGAATAGAGTGAAGACAATGAATACCAATAAAAAAAAACTAAACAATATGCAATCAATAAATCATCAAAAATGAATTAGAGGAATTGTGTGCGAGAAAGCAAACATGTATAACGATATATCCTATACAGAAGCCATAAGTGATATAGTTCAAAAGCCATGGCCAAATACAGAAGCCATAAGTGACTCCCATAGGAAGCATGGACACTTTTCATAAGTAACCTTACCGGTGTCTGACTTTTGTCAAACATAGACACTCCTCGAACACACCAAACTAAGCATGACTATGTATAACTTGAAATAGTGGTCGAATTTGATAAAACACAGAGAATACGCAGCATGGATGCATGTCAAACACAACCCTGGACACTCGTGGTCAGCAATTCACCAAACTACATAACTTCAGGGTGATATATACATAAATTTCTTAATTAATCTCAAAATTAACCAAGAACTAATATGTGAAACTAAACTTAATCTAATACATGAAACTAAAATTAATTTTCTTAGGGTAAAATTGGGGGGGGGGGGGAATTAATAAATCGAACCTGAAACACCGGAGTCAAGTTTTGTGAAGACAATTCAGTCGTGGGTCTCCAGTAGATGTGCTCACAAATTTGTAAGCCTAAATAACAAAAAAAATTGTATGTCTATAAACCCAAAATTAACAACAATGACATAAAATCAGATTAAAATTAGAATAAAAATTATTATGCGTATAAAATCCTAGATGTGCTCACCGTAGATTTGGGTTTCCTATAAAACCCAAAATAATGAAAATAACAGAATAAAACCCTAAATATAAAGAGGGAAATTGGGGGAAAAAGAAGTGTGCTCACAAATTTCTATGCCTCTCCACCTCACTTGCCATGATCTGAGCACAAATTTAAAAAAAAAAGAATCAAAAAAAGAAGAGGTTTCCTTGAAAAATCCCAAAAAAATCTAAAATAAGTAGACGGGGAAGAAGTTGAACCATTCACAGGGAAGAGAAGAACATGTGCCAAAGTGAAATTAGTAGCCAGGGGAGGGAAAAGTAGGCGCGGGTTTGTTAATTGGGAGGGAGATTTTTTGGGAAAGGCGGGGGACAAAATTTAGTAGGCGCGGCCGGTTTGTTATAAAACCATTCACGGGAGAAAGGATATTTGGGGGTTGTATTATATTGTAGCTTTAGGGTTTGCGGCATTAACTGCACGCCTTCTTTGTGCATAAAAAATTATGGCATACAATCCACGCCATAAATAGCTTTAGAGTTTTCATTTTTAATTTTCATTTTTAGTTTTCTTTTTTCATTTAAAAAAAAACGTTCAACTTTTTCTTTTTCTTTTTTAGAATGATTTTTGTTTTTTTTTAATTTTTAAAAGATTTTCGTTGTTGTTTTCACAGTTTTTATTCTATTTTTTTCAATTTTTATCATTTTCATATGAAAACATAGGTGGAAAACTATTATTTTAACAATTTTTTGAAATCTGGATTTGAAAGGAAAACTGAAAAATGTTAGGGAACAAATTTGTTATGAGGAAAACTATTTTTTTACTAAACAAATACATTCATTTACAACAATATGTGCAAAAATGCATGTCGTAAATGAGCATTCAATTACAACGCGCAAAAATGCATGCCGTAAATGAGCTTTCAATTACAACGCACAAAAATACATGTCGTAAATGAGCCGGTAATTACAACACGCAAAAATACATGCCGTAAAAGAGCATTCAATTACAACATGCAAAAATGCGTGCCGTAAATGAGTCTTCAATTACGGCATGCATGTCAAACACGCCGTAAATAAGACAAAAAACAACTCTTTTACTGCGTACATATTTGCACGCTGTAAAAGAGTGTCATTTACAACGCAAAACAACTGCGCGTCGTAAATTGCGCGCCGTAAATGCTACATTTTCTTGTAGTGACAGACTTAATATAGTAGAGCTTCTGAATGATGTCAATCTGATAAACAGAGAAAACTGAACTACGAAGATGCTGTTAATATTATCAAAATAAAATGTGCCAACAATCTCTCCAATTTTGATAATTGACAAAATAGAGAGATAGCATCTTCAGGGAGTGACTCCCCCGTAGGTAGACAACTCTCCCTCAATACGTTTTCTCCCCCTTTGTCACTTAGTCAAAGATGGGAATATATAAATATATAAAAGTAAGGAGCAGTAAATATGGAACACAGTATCATAGATATAAGCATGCATTGATAGATAAAAAGTTGGAAATTGGATACATGCGTGACAAGATAGACAACACTATATAAGAACTGATAAAACTATCCCCGACGAGAGTTAGCAAGACAATAAAAGAAACAGATAACAAGTCCCCGCAGGACAACACACAACTAAAGACTCTCAAACACTGGTCCCCGAAGGACCTCAAAAGACATAAAACCAAAAAGAAAAAGACAACCACTTATTCGATATCACCAACACAAGGAAGCCACCCCTACTCATCGGCCGGATCATCCCCTCCATCCTGAGCCCGGTGGAAAGCACCAAAAGGATCAATGCCGTCCGGGTACATAAAGTCGTAGGTATTGGGATCGAAAAAGCGGAAGGCCTGGTACATTGGATCCTGAAGATTCAGATCCAGAAATGCATCCCGGTCCTGAAGGGTGCGCTGAATGAAATACGCCTGGTCATGGAAGCGGGATTGGATCAGGGTTCCAAGGCCACGAGTGTATGCCCGCATCTGTTCCTCTGCCTGAGCCATACGCATGTCGAAATGCTGCTGTGTCAGCGGCATGTAGCGGCCAGAGGCAGGAGGAGTAGAGGCGGGTGCAGCAGGAGTAGAAGCCGGCTCTTGGGAGGAGGAGGCACGAGATGTAGAGGCACCACCACCGAGGGAACGAGAGACAGCAAGGAAGGAGGGTACGCCGTCCGAGTAGCAAAGGGAGAGGTCGACTTGCTTTGCTTCCAAGATGAGAGTGATGAAGAATCCATAGTAGATATTCTGCTTCCCCACGGACAGGACGCCGAAGAAGGCATGGAGAAGAGTCTTGGGGAAGGACCAAGTCTTCTTCGAATAGAGGAAGTACATGCACACTAGGGCGTCAGCGGTGATGGCATCATAGTTGTCGCCCTTGGGATAGAGGGTGTGGCACATGATCCTATGGAGCTCGTAATAGAACGGCTCCAGCTGGGCGAAAAGGGCCGGGATGTTAGAAAGGTTTGGGCCCTTGCATATGATAGCACAGAAGTCGTCAAAGGAGCACTCCGCCGAAGGATAGAGAGCAGCCAAGCCTGACAGAGCCTCTTCTCTGTCCGGGACGCCGAGAATGGTAGCGATGTCACGAGCCGTCAGGCGGAAATGGCGGTCGTTGACCATCGTCTCAATGGCGCCGTTCTCGATGTCAGGAACCAGGTTACAATAGAACAAACGCACGACGACGGGGTAGACAGGCACCTGACGCCGAAGGAGGGAAGAGAGACCGGCCTCCTCGAAGAGAGAAACATGGCCGGGGAAGAGGTTCCAGTTAATGGCGCGGCCTTTGAAGACGTTATGGTGTACGAAGTGCTGGAACCAAGATTCTGCGGCCAAAGAGGAAGTGAAGACCCGCTGGTCATATCCATGGAAGAGAGCCACCGGGGTGAAGGGATTCGAAGCGGGGAGGAGGAACGGGGACGCTTGGGATTGGCCATGGAGGAGATGAAGAAAGTTGGAAGTGAAAGTAAGGTTTTGAGAAGATATGAAAGAGTGAAGGAGGATAATGAAGAGAATAGGGTTTTTAAAGGAGATGTTGGGAAGGGGAAGAGTGGGAACGATTATAGAGAGAAAGTGGAAGGGGTGGTGGGTTGGTAATGATGAAAATGGAGATAAAAGAGGAGTTAATGGGGGAATAGGAAAAGATGGGTATTAATGTGGATAGAAAGTTAGGGTATAGGGAAGAGGAGAGGAGGAGTTGGGTATTAAATAGGGAAATGATGGATGTGATGGGTATTAATGAGGGGAAAAAAGGAATAAAGAGAGAATGGAAGAAAGGAGGGGCCCAAGCTCGATCTGACACAGCAGTTCGTCGTAAATCGGTATACCACCGGTATGCCGACGTATGCCAACGGTATACCGATTTTCGGCACAGAACATAATTCTGAACCAAAATCGGCATGCCGTCGGTATACCGTAGTATACCGTCGGTGTGCCGGCCGAGAAGAACTATGAGTCGAAGTTTAAGATTCCCAATTCTTGGCAAAGAAAAATAAAGCGATCCCCCGGGAGTGGTTTGGTGAAAATATCGGCTAACTGATAAGTAGTGTCAATAAATTCAAGGCGGATATCCCCCTTTTGTTGATGGTCACTGTCACGACCCGGTCCCAATTACTTGGGTCGAATCGGATCATGTCCAGCCTGCACCACTATTGAGGCGGCGACAGTAAGCTGTATCTCCATATGCAGGTAATCAACAACTTAATCTAATTTGCCACAACCTTTAATATTCGATAAATTAAAACTTAAACTTATCCAGTACAAAGTACAATCATAAACCATCAACTGAAATAACAAAACTATCAAACTGGAAAATATCATCTAAAAAGAAGCAACATCATCATCAGGTACGCCATCCTCAGGAAGCACAGCAGGGTATAGCTCAGGGTCATAGTAGCTACTAATCAGTAGCTCTGCATCGTCATAAGGACCTAAAAATATAGTCTCCAGTCAGGAGGGAGCAAAGTACAAATTTATGATATTTTAACAATTGAAATTAATAATGGAATTATGCACTTTTAAACAATTTGAAAAAAATAATTTTCTAACAGTTAAAACAGTGTGATATGAATAGGTAATGAATATGACCGGATTGGGTTTGTTACAGTAATATCCTAGTGATATGGTATGGCTTATCCCCGTGTGTTTGAGGGGTAAGCTAATACAATCAGTTATACTATGGGATGTGGTCATATCCACTACACTACTCCCCCAGTCCCCAATAGTTACAGTAGTTACAGTCAATGTTCCGTGTTGTATCGTGGTTTAAACTTGCATTGAAACAATTATTAACTAATTGTAATCTACCACAAAAATGTACTTGCCTCAATTGATTTGACTGGACGGTTCGATACGTCGGGATGAAAAATTCAGGTTCTTCCTTGAAATCCTACATTCGGAAAACTTGTCTCAGAAAACCAAAGTCGCCAATGTTACTATACTAGTTGCAATCTCTAGTTGTGTCCTAGTCAATTTTAGTCTTTTGACTACGTTATCACAAACAACACAATTTATCTAGTGAGTTGCAATTTATTAAGAAAGATAACTCTGTAACTAATTTTTTTGGGAAAAACTTTGTGTTTACCAGTTTATTGACAAAACTTTGTATTTTTTGTATTTATAAATATAAAACTAAAACTTTTCTTTAAGTGAGAAATACGTGAATCATTATTTACAACTTAAATTTCTATGTGATAAAACATTCATTTTCTATAATAAATAATTATTATCTTTTACTACGTTCTTACGACAAAATGATAACCAGAAATATAAAAGAAAGCAAAACAAAATTCTAAGCTATTACAATTTCTCACAACCAGAATAAATAAATGGGCTTATGCCCTTACAGACCAATTACATGAATTTAAATAAGAATAAAAGTTTGGTTAGTCCTGAAAATTATCCTACAATTTAATAAAATAAAATAATAATTTAAACTAAATTGAATTTATTTTATGAGTCTCAGATATTGGTCCAATCGTCAAAAATAGCTAATGCCTCAACGTCCGGGCGAAACCGGTTTCGTTTGCACTTAGCCAGGGCCCATTGACCAATACGGTCGTCGTCCAATAAATCCAAATATGTTATTTTTATTTCAAAAATCATTTCTAAAATCATTAATAAATTTTATAGAAAATTCGGCAGCACTTCCTCTATTTTGATCAACCCAAAACTGGGAAAAGTGCCATAATCACCATTTATAAATCCCAAACCAGGGAATAACCATTAATAAAAATCCAATTTCACAAAGTATTTCCGAAGCATATTCGGAAAACCCGAAAACCACAGAAACTTATCACAAAATAGTTTTCGAAAAAATTCGAAACTAAATAAACATCAAAAATTCACAGAAGATGTTCCGAGAAAATCTCGGAAATCCCGAAAATAGAACCACAGGAAAATCCCAGAACTAATAATTCCGAGAACCCGAATTTAAACGGAATACCCGAACACGGAAACAAATCTCGAAAATCTCGAGATTCTGAAAATCCACAGAAAATGACCAGAATAGTTTTCCTGAGAAAACTCGAAAGTTCCGAAGTTCTGGAAATTAGAAACATCACAAAAATCACAGAAAACATTTCGAAAAATCCGAAAATGTTACGTCCACCAAATACCGAATTCCCGTTGCAGAATCAGGACCAATTTCATCATCGACAAAAACCCAAGGGACAACTACTGAGACTAACAGAGGTTACCCAAAACTTGACGGAATCTGAAGGGTAGCCTCAGACTTGGAACAGCAAGCCATACACGGACCGGGCGGTCAGATCGGAAACAGAGTGCGCACGAGGAAGCGCTGGGACAGCGGCCGGGAAGCGGCGCGCAGGGAGGTCCAGGGACAGCACGGGGAGGCCGCGGGGTCGGGCGCGGCACAGAGGGTCGGGCGCGGGGGAAACGCGCCGGGGAGCGGGGTCCGGCACTAGAGGCGCCGCTGGGAGGCCGACGAAGGGGGTCAGCCTGGAGGGCGCGGCTGGAGGCCGACGAAGTCGCCGGAGGGAACTCGGGGTTCGCCGAAAATTTGGGGGTTAGGGCACGCTCTTGGAAGTGGTGGAGAGAAAAGGTGATGGGGATGGTAATGGTGGTGAAGGGGGTTTATATAGGATGGATGAGCGGGTTAGGGGAGAGGAAGGGGAAGGGCGGCAGTTTCATGCGGGGAGGCCGACGGTCGGCGGCCGTTCGGGAGACCAAGGGTCGACCACGGTCGAATCGGTCAGGGGAGGAAAACTTTCTTTTTCCTTAACAAATGAAAGAGAAAAAGAAATAAAGGAAAAATTATGAATGATGGGTTAATGGATACATAAAGCCCAATGATAGTAAATGGATTGTAAAATGGTTTATGTATGGATTTAAATCCAATGGGCCAATATTCCTGGACTTGGGTTTTTGCCAAAGGGTTTGGGCTTCTAAGGAAAATGGCTAGAAAGAATGATGACTAATATAATATTTATTTTGAAAAATTATAATTTAACATTTTACAACCATAAAAATATTTTATGGTTCCAATTGGGTTCGGGTCCGGCTGACAAACAAAAGTCCAAAAATTTATATTCTTGAAAAAATAATAATTTTAACCTAATATTAATTAATTAGAAAATTACATGTTTTGATAAAATTTCCAGTTTTAGTAATTTTTCTAAAAATACAATTTCCTAAATTAACAACTAATAATTAATTATATTAGCTAATTAAATTATATAAATAATTATGTAAAATTACGGGTTTCACAACCTTTCCTCCTTAAGAAATTTCGTCCTCGAAATTTAAAGGATAAGGTTAGAAATTACCTCAGGTCTCAAACAAGTACGGGTACTGCTCCCGCATCTCATCTTCTCGCTCCCAGGTAGACTCGCCTGGGGAATCGTGCCTCCACATAACTCTGACTATGGGAGTCACTGAAATCCTGGTCCTCTTCTCGCCTCTGTCCAAAATCGCCACAGGCTTTTCTGGTACTATAAGACTTGGTCCAATCTCCAACTCCAAATGGTCCAGAATATGACTCGGATCCGGGATGTAGCGTCTGAGCTGCGAAACGTGGAAGACGTTATGCACGCCCTCAAGATTAGCTGGTAGAGCTAACCGATACGTTACTTCACCAATTCGACTCAAAACTTCAAATGGTCCGATATATCTGGGACTCAGCTTCCCAGCTCTGCCAAATCGGATAGTTCCTCTGGTAGGAGAAATCTTCACAAAGACACTATCTCCTTCTTCAAACTGCAGTGGTCGACGACTGCTATCTGTCCAATGCTTCTGTCTGTCTTGGGCGATCCTGAGCTTGTCTCTAATTACCTTCACCTTCTCTGTTGCGTCAGTCACCATCTCTGGCCCCAGTAGTACTCTTTCTCCTACGTCGTCCCATGCAAGTGGAGTGCGGCAACGACGTCCATAAAGAGCTTCAAATGGGGTCATACCAATGCTAGCTTGGTAACTGTTGTTGTAGGAGAATTCTACTAAATGCAAGTGGTCCTCCCAAGACCCTCCAAATTCTAAGACGCAAGATCTCAGCATGTCCTCTAGCATCTGGATGGTCCTCTCAGATTGTCCGTCAGTTTGGGGATGATAGGTTGTGCTGAACTTCAGTTTTGTTCCCAAGCTATCATGCAAACTCTTCCAAAAATGTGAGGTAAATCTAGTATCTCGGTCAGATACAATACTTACCGGTACTCCATGAATCTGGTAGATATACCGCATGTAGAGTGCCGCCAACTTCTCGGTGGATAAATCAACCTTGAAGGGAATAAAGTGAGCCGACTTAGTCAGTCGGTCCATAATAACCCAAATAGCGTCCTTCCCTCCTTGGGATGAAGGCAATCCTGACACAAAGTCCATTGTTATATGCTCCCACTTCCACTCCGGAATGTCCAGCGGCTGTAGAAGTCCTGCGGGTCTCTGTCTGCTAGCCTTCACTTGTTGACAGATCAAGCATCTAGCCACAAATCTGGATACATCCTTCTTTATTCCATACCACCAAACGATGGTACGCATATCCCGATACATCTTATTAGCTCCAGAATGTATGGAATACTGCGACTGGTGCGCTTCTTGCATCAGCTCATTCCTCAGTTCGCCAGATGGTACACACAGCCTCGTACCATTCTTTAATGCTCCGTCACTGGCGATAGAGAAACCTTCAAGTGTTCCTGCCAGCACTTCATCTCTGAGTTTGCAAAGCGTCTCGTCTTGGAATTGTGTCTCCTTGATTTTGTCCATCAGACTTGAACACAATTGCAACTACATCATGGTTGAGTCAGCTCCAGGTACATCAGCTTCTCACCCCAGTTCCTTCATCTTCTTCTCAGGCAGTACAATCTCTAGACCAAGCTTCTCTATGTCCTCCAACAAGTGTCGCTCCTTGGTCAATAACATCGCCACGGGGTATCGACTAAGTGCATCTGCAACCACATTAGCCTTACCCGGATGGTACTGCAGGTCGATGTCAAAATCTTTCATCAGTTCCAGCCACCTTTTTTGTCTCATTTTAGTTTCTTCTGAGTGAAAACATATTTCAGACTTTTGTGGTCTGTATATATTTCCACTCTCTCTTCATATAGATAATGCTTCCATAGCTTCAATGCAAAGATGACTGCAGCAAGCTCCAGGTCATGTGTGGGATAATTCTTCTCATGAGTTCGTAATTGCCTAGATGCGTAAGCAATCACTTTTCCATTTTGTTGAAGAACGCAACCCAGTCCTTTTCCAGAGGCATCACTATAGATTGAAAAACCACCGGTTCCTGCGGGTAGCGCAAGGATTGGTGCAGTGGTAAGCCTCTTCTTCAGCTCCTCAAATACCGTCTGGCAATCTTTCGTCCAGATGAACTCTTCATTCTTCCGAGTGAGCTTCGTTATCGGTTCAGCAATTCTGGCAAAATCCTTCATAAACTTTCGATAATAGCCAGCCAAGCCCAAGAAACTTCTGATTTCAGCAACCGAGCTTGGGGTAGACCACTTCTCAACAGCAGCTATCTTCTTAGGGTCTATCGAAATTCCTTCTCCTGTGATAACATGGCCAAGAAAATCTACCTTGTCTAGAAAGAATTCACATTTGGATAGCTTACCATATAACTTCTCCTTCCTCAAAGTTCCCAGAACTTTCCTGAGGTGCTCCTCATGCTCCTCTTCAGTCTTCGAATAGATCAGAATGTCATCGATGAAGACAACGACAAACTGATCTAGGTATTCATGGAAAACCTTATTCATAAGGTTCATGAACACAGCAGGAGCATTCGTCAGTCCAAACGGCATGACCAAGAATTCAAACTGCCCATACTTGGTGTTGAAAGCCGTCTTGGAAATGTCCTTCTTCCTGACCTTGATCTGATGGTAGCCGGATCTGAGGTCAATCTTCGAGAACACCTTGGCTCCACTGAGTTGGTCAAACAGGTCATCGATCCGGGGCAGAGGGTACTTGTTCTTGATGGTGATATTGTTCAGCGCCCGGTAGTCGATGCACATCCTCACAGTTCCGTCCTTTTTAGGTACAAACAAGACAGGTGCTCCCCAGGGTGAAGCTCCGTCTCGAATAAATCCCAAAGCCTTCAGTTCATTGATCTGATCCTTCATCTCCTTGGCCTCCTTCGGGTTGACTCTGTAGCATCCCTTAGAAATAGGGAAAGAACCGGGGACTAGGTCAATGGTGAACTCTATGTCTCGGTCTGGGGGTAACCCGAAAAGACTATCAGGGAAGACATCCATAAATTCTGCTATGATAGGATGGGGAGGTCCGAATTCTTCTGTGATAGAGGTGTAGGTAACACACTCCATATCCTCCGGAGTTCGAGAGATTTCAAACTCCGGCTCTCCAGGTGGGCTGAAGACTACACATCCTTTGTGACAGTCTATCAGCGCATGCTGCTTACTCAACCAGTCCATCCCTAGGACTACATCATAATTGGGTAAGGGCATCACAAGCAAAGGTGCTATGAATTGGTGGCCTGATATGGTGATAGGGCAATTACAGGTCTCAGTGATGGGTAGGGGTCCTCCACCGGTCATGACTCTACATATCTTCTGGCTAAAGCCCGTATCTATGTGGTGTACAGAGATAAATTTTGTGGATATGAAACTATGTGATGCTCCTGAATCAAATAAAGCTAAGACAGGATAGGAATGCACATAAATGAAACCTGCGATGACATCAGCTATAGGTTCCTGCTCTGGCTCTTGTTCCTCTGCTGCTAGGGCAAAAGCTCGCCCAGTCTTCTGTTGATGCTGCCCAAATTGTTGTTGCTGAGTGGGCAGAGGACCTTTCTGTTGAGTTGCTCCAGTCCGGTGTACTGCCGAGGGGCAGTCCTTCACTTGGTGGGTGGAAGACCCACAGACTAGGCAATGTCCTAGTTTCTTTCTGCAGATATTTGCTTGATGCCCCGGCCTTTTGCAATAGTCGCAGACAGGGATCTGCCTCTGAGGTGTCCTATCATTATTCCTTGCCTGCTGGTTCTGCTGCTGGTGGTGGGAAGGCCGGTTGTTGTTGTTGTTGTTGGGCCTCTTCTGATTACCCTGGAAGTTGTTAGTTCCAGGATAATCCCTCTTTGAACGAGCGGGTTGGCTCTTCTCTATATCTTGAGCTCGCTCCAGGATCTTTTCATAGGTCTTAGCTCCGCCTGAGATCACATGGGTGCGGATCTCCTCTCTCAGCCCATGTCTAAACCTTTCAGCACGGTCTTCAGGGTCAGCTGCCAGGTTCTTGGCAAAACGGCTGAGTTGGCCGAATTCTGCCGCATATTCTCCAACAGTCATATTTCCTTGCTTCAGGTTCTAGAATTGCCTCTCCATCTCCCGCAACTCTGATGTTGGGAAGAACTTTCTCTTGAACAACCTCTTGAAGGTGTCCCAGTCAATCTGCCTGTCCTGGAGTCGGGGTTCATTCCGATACCAGGTGCTTGCTACACTTTGCAGTTGGAGTCCCACTGCTTCAGCCTTGAGGTCTTCTGGAATTCGAGCGACGCTTAGGAGACGCTCCATGCTATCGAGCCATTCATCAGCATAGACGATTCCCTCGGTTCCCTTGAAGGGTCGAGGGTTCTGCTTCTTGAAACTCTCAATATCGCCCACCTTGGCAATATGATTCCCATTAATTTAAATGGCCTTAATATTACATAAATTAATCCTTAGATTTATGTTTACCTTGGCAGGCCTTGGTTCCTGTTGAGCTGCTTCTCCTCTCTCCAATGCAGTCATTGCCACGCTATGGGCATTCTCCATGCCTTCTCTCATAATCGCCGTCTGCTCGCGATGAGCTTCAGCTTGAGTTTTCTGGGCTTCTAGCACTCCTCTTAGCAGACCTATGAGGTCGGTGGGGTCTACAGGCACCGGTGGGGCAGCTGGAGTGGGCAAAACCACAGGGGGCTACATCTCCGTCTGGGAAGATGATGGATCCGCCGTTGTATTATGGGGACGGTCGGCCAGCTGCCGAGGTGTAGGATCCGGACTTGATTGGGGAGGTAGGGTATGATAGGGTGAAGATACCCCATCGCCAGCAGGATTGGTATTGTCAGTGGCCATTCTCTGGAAGGTTTAGGATATAAACATAAGCAAGGTAGCCTACCAATCTATAATCAAACAAAAATATTTACATATATAATTCGGACCTATTATTGTGACAAATCAATATTCTAGTGTTCTAATTGTCTCTAGATAGGTTTTCCTAAGTTGTTGACAGAGACCTGCATGGGCCACCAATAAAAACATGTCACGACCCGGTCCCAATTACTTGGGTCGAATCGGATCATGTCCAGCCTGCACCGCTGTTGAGGCGGCGGCAGTAAGTTGTATCTCCATATGCAGGTAATCAACAACTTAATCTAATTTGCCACAACCTTTAATATTCGATAAATAAAAACTTAAACTTGTCCAGTACAAAGTACAATCATAAACCATCAACTGAAATAACAAAACTATCAAACTGGAAAATATCATCTAAAAAGAAGCAACATCATCATCAGGTACGCCATCCTCAGGAAGCACAGCAGGGTATAGCTCAGGGTCATAGTAGCTACTAATCAGTAGCTCTGCATCCTCATAAGGACCTAAAAATATAGTCTCCAGTCAGGAGGAAGCAAAGTACAAATTCATGATATTTTAACAATTGAAATTAATAATGAAATTATGCACTTTTAAACAATTTGAAAAAAATGATTTTCCAACAGTTAAAACAGTGTGATATGAATAGGTAATGAATATGACCGGATTGGGTTTGTTACAGTAATATCCTAGTGATATGGTAAGGCTTATCCCCGTGTGTTTGAGGGGTAAGCTAATACAATCAGTTATACTATGGGATGTGGTCATATCCACTACACTACTCCTCCAGTCCCCAATAGTTACAGTAGTTACAGTCAATGTTCCGTGTTGTATCGTGGTTTAAACTTGCATTGAAACAATTATTAACTAATTGTAATCTACCACAAAAATGTACTTGCCTCAATTGATTTGACTGGACGGTTCGATACGTCGGGATGGAAAATTCAGGTTCTTCCTTGAAATCCTACATTCGGGAAACTTGTCTCAGAAAACCAAAGTCGCCAATGTTACTATACTAGTTGCAATCTCTAGTTGTGTCCTAGTCAATTTTAGTCTTTTGACTACGTTATCACAAACAACACAATTTATCTAGTGAGTTGCAATTTATTAAGAAAGATAACTCTGTAACTAATTTTTTTGGGAAAAACTTTGTGTTTACCAGTTTATTGACAAAACTTTGTATTTTTTGTATTTATAAATATAAAACTAAAACTTTTCTTTAAGTGAGAAATACGTGAATCATTATTTACAACTTAAATTTCTATGTGATAAAACATTCATTTTCTTTAATAAATAATTATTATCTTTTACTACGTTCTTACGACAAAATGATAACCAGAAATATAAAAGAAAGCAAAACAAAATTCTAAGCTATTACAATTTCTCACAACCAGAATAAATAAATGGGCTTATGCCCTTACAGACCAATTACATGAATTTAAATAAGAATAAAAGTTTGGTTAGTCCTGAAAATTATCCTACAATTTAATAAAATAAAATAATAATTTAAACTAAATTGAATTTATTTTATGAGTCTCAGATATTGGTCCAATCGTCAAAAATAGCTAATGCCTCAACGTCCGGACGAAACCAGTTTCGTTTGCACTTAGCCAGGGGCCCATTGACCAATACGGTCGTCGCCCAATAAATCCAAATATATTATTTTAATTTCGAAAACCATTTCTAAAATCATTAATAAATTTTATAGAAAATTCGGCAGCACTTCCTCTATTTTGATCAACCCAAAACTGGAAAAAGTGTGCCATAATTACCATTTATAAATCCCAAACCAGGGAATAACCATTAATAAAAATCCAATTTCACAAAGTATTTCCGAAGCATATTCGAAAAACCCGAAAACCACAGAAACTTATCACAGAATAGTTTTCGAAAAAATCCGAAACTAAACAAACATCAAAAATTCACAGAAGATGTTCCGAGAAAATCTCGAAAATCCCGAAAATAGAACCACAGGAAAATCCCAGAACTAATAATTTTGAGAACCCGAATTTAAACGGAATACCCGAACACGGAAACAAATCTCAAAAATCCCGAGATTCTGAAAATCCACAAAAAATGACCAGAATAGTTTTCCCGAGAAAACTCGGAAGTTCCGAAGTTCTGGAAATTAGAAACATCACAAAAATCACAGAAAACATTTCAGAAAATCCGAAAATGTTACGTCCACCAAATACCGAATTCTCGTTGCGGAATCAGGACCAATTTCATCATCGACAAAAACCCAAGGGACAACTACTGAGATTAACAGAGGTTACTCAAAACTTGACGGAATCTGAAGGATAGCCTCAGACTCGGAACAGTAAGCCAGACACGGAC